>ML786689.1:394289-429498 GCA_009831015.1 Picea engelmannii | reverse complement strand
ATATATATATTCTTGATTTTGTAGTAGACGGAGAGAGAAAATTGATAATGAAATTTTAAGAGTGTTATCAGGCGATTTATACTCCATTCTTGTTTGAATCTGGGTTTGAAAACTCGTGATAATGATCAGATTTATTACAGAGCATCTATTTTGTTGTAGCATGCATACTCTATTTTTGTATCAGTTTGAAAACTTCATTTAAAATCTTATGATGTGTAATAGTTTGTTGTAGCATACTATTTAGATTAAGTACAAAAGTACTGGGATGATTTGTTGTTGCAGGGAATGATTCATTGAATTTATTTTTCTACTGCAATTTGAGCTTTAGTTAGTTGCTATAATTCCTCTATTCTGCTATAATTCTATTTTGTTGTAATAGCCTTTTACTCTCTGCTAAAACACCTGTTGAAACAAATACTAAAACAATTGTTGTAGAATAGAGTATCGATCGTTGTTTATGATGCATGAGTTTTTTACTTAAATTTTTGTTGTAATAGAACTTTATTATTTGTTGAAACCCCTGCTGAAACATTTGTTGAAACAATGGTTGTAGCTTACTAGTGTTGTTACACAGCGTTGAAAATATTCTAGTAACTGTTTATTGTTTTCCTGAAGCACTCCCTTGCATCCTTCAGACTCGACAGGGTATGAAATTGTGGTCGAGGTTCATAAATTCAATTTGACAATGCACAAACATGTCATGCCAAAGATGGGTTATATGTATGCTAATGAAAAAAGGTGATATCGGGTTTCGAACATGAAAATTCTTCGTTCGATTCTCTTTTCTTAGTTCTTATTCTGCAAACTCTAGAAATTGAAGTTTTAATTATGTTAAGGGTGTGAAGAGGAAGTCTCTTCCTAATGTGGCTGAGGAGACGCTTGAGACTCCAAAGGGATCTATGTCATTTTTCCAGATTTCGAATGTTAGCCAAAATCATCAAAATGAGAATTACTATGGGATTATGAATCTGGAGGATGTCAAAATTCCATAGGCACCATTTGTTTTTGATATTGAAAATTTTGATTTGGATGAGAATATTAATGCTACGTCAAAGCAAGCACGTGATTTTGTAAGATGTGGAATCTGCGGGAAGCTACAACTACAATAAAGTGGTTTGATCTGAAGCATGGGAGATAATACATTGAAATCTGCAAATTCGGAGGTGAAGTACTATCAAATACACAACTTCTCAAATGCAGAGACAATACTATTAAAGGCATAGCATTGAGTTTTTTTTTATTTTTTGGCCTCTTTGGGATATTTATCTCATATTTGAAGAAGTGTGATTTTTTCATTGAAAGTGCTCCCGAGTCAGATTAGACATGTGTTGGAATGGTTTTACTAGAGTTAAAGGTGAATGGACATTTAAAAAAGGGTTCAGATTGTATTGAAGAGAATCACAACAACTTATTATTTTGGTTAAAATTCATGTTAAACCTTATAAGTTTGTTGAATGGCTATTGTGTTTGAAATAAATGATCATATGGATTTTTCCCATTGATAAAATGTAAAGGAGTCATTAAGTAAAGGAAAATTGAGTCAAAGTAGTTGAATACAAGTCAAGGTAGAAATAGAAGGCAAGGAGTCAATGAGACACACTTGAAAAGTCAATGAAAGTCATTTAAAGTATCAAAATTAATTTTGTCCTAATAAAAGAAATTTGAATTGAGTCAAATTTTAGAGTCATGAAGAAGTCATTGAATCTGCATAATTTGTTGTATGAAGAAGGGTGCATGATCAGTGTTATCTGAAACCCTCACAAATTATGTTAATTCATGAAGTCATGTTAAGAGTATGGAGTCAAAGTAAATTTTGAATGAAGTTAAATTCAATCAAGCTGTCAAGTCAAAAGTCAAGTCATGTTTAAGTTATGTAAATCATGGAATTGGTGCATCAATTAAGTTTGCAAAACCAAGGTCATAGGTTTCCTTGTTGGACATTGTACAGTTAAATAAGAAACACATTTTGTGACCATGTTATTACAGGTGCATGAAGAAAAATTACAAGTATCTTGTTGGATGGAGGCACCCCTCCTACAAGAACTATTTTATGTAGGCAATGCAGAGGAAGAAGATATGGTGGCATTGACTACAACTAGGAGAGTTGTAATAGATAAAAAGTGATGTTCATAGAGATTGTAGAAAAGAACCTTAACAAGTTCCAAATGAAGGTTGGAAAATAGGAGGACAAGTGAAGTTCTCAAAAGTTGTGTGTGAGTAAGGGTAGAATCCAGAAGAGAAAGGAGTGCCCAAGGGGGTTCTAGAGGAGAAAACCATAGGAATACCAAAAGACTAGGCTATGGAGAAAGCTTGGTGAGGTATTGGGTAACAAGTTAATGGAGAAGGCTTGTTACCACATGGGCTTGATTGCAGCTCACAGTGGGCAAGAGTAAGCTCACAAAGGAAGAAGGAAGATGATTACAAATGGTCATGGTAGAGGTTCAGAAGGAATTCACATCAAAGAAAAATAAGACATAGACTTCGATGAGAGGGAAAGTTGAAATAGGGGGACTCTTATGCGTGAACAAAAAGAAGTAAGAGGCGAGAGGAAAAGACAGAAGCAAGGATGCAAGGAAAGCAAAAGGGAAGAAGTGGCATAAGCTATACACAACAAAGCACTAGAAATGTAGTAGCAAAAGTGTGAAGAACAAAGAAGTAAGCAAAGAAATATATAATTAAAAGTATTGTGTGATTTGAGATGTAGATACAATAAATCCATGAAGTATGGCATCCCTAAGAAGTTTAATGGTCCCTGGATAGTGTATTAATGATGGTCTTGGTCTTAGATTTGTATAAGGGATAGATTTTCCTAAGTTGAAATGAAATTGTATGTACCTGAGTCAATGATGATGTAAGCCTAATGATGCACATATTCCCCATAATTTTTAAGTTCATGGTACTCTAAAAACCACTTTGTAATTATTTTTGGTTAGTTAAAAACACTAATGTAATGAAATCCATGAAAGAGAATTTTCTCAATTGTGGGAAAAAACACCGATTTGAGGCACTCCATATTTGACAGAAATGCCAATCTAAGGCAATCAACAGGATTTCAAGTCATGAAAAAGGGACTTGAGTAAGTTGAGAATGAAAAGGAGATTGAAAGTCATGAAAAAGGGGATTGTGTTGTTGGAGTTACTTCACACACAACTAGGATTTATTTTTCCTAAGGTTATTCCTTGTTTATTAGTCATAATTAGTCATTATCCAGTCTCCTATATTTTAGGAGAGAATATTCCACCTGAAGAATATTCTCTTTCAGTTGACACTTCAATTTGACTAGTTGAGTTGAGTTTGGATGTTGCATTGGTTTTGTCACCATGCAACACTGAGATCATCACCAACTCACTACTCTTTGTTCAGTTAGTTAATTGGAGACTAGTTGACTAGTTAACTCAGCTAGGTGGCAGTTCACTCCCATAACTACCTGAGAGACTAGACTAGGTGGCAGTTTACTCTTGTAACTGTTGGTGTTTATCCAAATCAATCTAGACCACCACTATGGCTCATTAATTACTCATTTATCCTATATATATATTGTAAATTATTCTCTTTGAGTGTGGAAACGGTTAATGAAAATTCTTCCATTCTTTCTCTCCTTTTTCTTCTTTCTCCAATTATCTTTGCAAATGTGTGTATTATTGTTTAGCTAGATCTATTATGTGCAGGTTACCACATGGGCTTGATTGCAGCTCACAGTGGGAAAGAGTAATCTCACAAAGGAAGAAGGAAGATAATTACTGATGGTCATGGTAGAGGTTCAGAAGGAATTCACATCAAAGTAGTCTTCTCCTTAGTGGTATCAGAGTGGTCTGCTCCTTGTCGTCTTAATGTATGTCCCCAACAAGGTTAGGGAACAAAGAATTGGGTCTCGAGCTTGTTTCTCTTGAGGACAAAAGCTCTCGCATGCCCAAGCGACCTCTCATGGAAGGAGAAAATAAATATGACGGTACAAGATATCCTTTCAAAATGTTGCTTGAGGAATCATTCACGCAACAGAGGAACGAGATGATGGATAGTTTCACGCAAATCCTTCGATGACTACCAAGCGGTCTGCTCCTTACCACATGGGCTTGATTGCAGCTCACAGTGGGGAAGAGTAAGCTCACAAAGGAAGAAGGAAGATGATTACTGATGGTCATGGTAGAGGTTCAGAAGGAATTCACATCAAAGCGGTCTGCTCCTTAGTGGTATCAGAGCGGTCTGCTCCTTGTTGTCTTAATGTATGTCCCCAACAAGGTTAGGGAACAAAGAATTGGGCTTGTTACCACATGGGCTTGATTGCAGCTCACAGTGGGCAAGAGTAAGCTCACAAAGGAAGAAGGAATATGATTACTGATGGTCATGGTAGAGGTTCAGAAGGAATTCACATCAAAGCGGTCTGCTCCTTAGTGGCATCAGAGCGGTCTGCTCCTTGTCGTCTTAATGTATGTCCCCAACAAGGTTAGGGAACAAAGAATTGGGTCTCGAGCTTGTTTCTCTTAAGGACAAAAGCTCTCACACACCCAAGCGACCTCTCATGGCAAGAGAAAATAAATATGACGGTACAGGAGATCCTTTCAAAATGTTGCTTGAGGAATCATTCACGCAATAGAGGAACGAGATGATGGATAGTTTCACGCAAATCCTTTGACGACTACCAACAAGAGACACATCTTCCTCGTGCGGAGGCGCCACACCCTTCAAGGTACAAATCAACTTCGATATTCATATATTTGAAGGTCATATAGATGCAGATGTTGTAGACAAGTTGTTGAATCTACTAGAAGAGTATTTTTTTGTCCATAAATTTTCGAATAGAGAAAAGATTACTTTTGTGCTCCTCAAAGCCCTTCCCCATGTCAAATATTGGTGGGAAACTTTCTCTGAGCAAAAGGAAACAGAGGAACCCTCATTATTTATAGTCACGACCACCTAGAAATCCTTCAGGGATTCTATTAAGGATCAATACTACCCTATTGGAAGTTATGACAACTTGTATACCAAATGGACCACACTGCAGCAAGAAAGAGACCAAGGAGTGCCAAAGTTCACAAATATATTCCATACCTTGCGCACCAAGATGGGTATCAAATATTTAGAGCAACATCTCATGCTTAAGTATCGCGGTGCTTTGCATAGATACATCCAGACTGAAATGGAATTTTTGAACATATCATCCTTGGGCGTGACCTACCAATATGCCATCAAAATCGAGCAGAAGCTCAAACAAAAGAAACGGCAATTTGGGCTTGGGAACCCCTCACAGTAAAAGCTAGGAAAGGGCAGGCCCAACCCACAGAATAAAGGACATAGAAAATATGGACAGTATCAGGACAACCAATCCAAGCCGCAAGAAAATAAGGAAACTGGAAAAACAAAGAAACATATCGGGAAGTGGTGCGACTTCCATAAGAGCCATTGGCATAACACTATTGACTGCCACTCAAAGCAATCGTTTCTGGTCGAAGTAAAATCCTCTTAATCGGATGCAGGTTCTGACTCTAAGTCAGAACTAGAAAGGGGAATACGGATCATTGACGCGGAACCCAGTGCCACCATTTCTACCACCAAGCTCCAGCCTATTGAACCAGATGAGCCAGAAGAAGGAGAGCACCTCTTCCATTCACTGATGTGGGTAAAAGGAACCCCGCTGCACTTCATCGTTGATAGCAATAGCTGGAAGAACCTCATCTCAACAGACGTCATCAAGCCGTTGGCCCTGTCGACAATGCCGCACCCACAACCCTACACCATTGGATGGTTCTACCAAGGAAGCAATCTTTACGTTAGCAAACAGTGTCGATTGTCATATGACATCAAGCCCTTCAAAGACAAGGTATTGTGTGATGTTTCTCCTCTCAAAGTTTGTAATGTTATTTTGGGCCAACCTTATTTATGGAAATGTCATGTTGTATATGAGTCTAGGCCTCGTAGTGTTATTATTACTTTGAACAGGAAATTGTACAGGATACCTGAGGCAGTCCCTCCTAGTGCCATTTCCTTGATATTTGTTGAGAAATGCAGGAAGGTCATCTCTTAGACCGGGAAATTTGTCTTCATCATGATTCACTCTTAGAGTGAGTGAAAGATCATAGCCACATCCAGGGCCTCTACAACCGATCTCTTCACACAACAAAAGCAAGTGGATAAGGTCTTGGAAGAATACTCAGATATCTTCTCCTCTCCTAGCAAGGTGCCTCTGCACTGCTAGGTCAAGCATCCCATTGATATGACCCTAGGCACAACACTACCCAATGGGCTAGTCTATCGTCGCTCTCTATTAGAAAATGAGGAGATCAAGAGGCAGATCTAAGAACTTCTCCACATGGGGCACATCCATCCCATCTCATCACCTTGTGGGAGCCCAATCATGTTGGTGTAGAAGAAAGACGGGACCTAGGGACTCTTCATTGATTATCGAGCCCTGAATCGAGCCCTGAATAAAATCATAGTCTGAAACTGGTACCTAATTCCCCGAATCGATGACCTACTTGATCAGCTTACAGGGGCCAAATAATTCAATAAGATTGATCTAAAGTCTGGCTACCACCAGGTCTCAATAGAACAAACATATGTTTGGAAGACTGCCTTCAAGTCAAAAGAAGGTCTTTTTGAATGGTTGGTCATTCGCTTTGACAAATGCTCCAACAACGTTTATGAGGGTGATGGACGATATCCTACGACCTTTCACCAATACTTTTTTAGTGGTGTATATGGATGACATCCTCATCTACAACAATAATTGGGAGGAACACTTGCAGCATATTCAACAGGTTTAACACACACTGCGACAGCACAAACTATATGCAAACTTGGAAACATGTTCCTTCAGCATGGGCGAGGTCCATTACTTAGGACACATCATTGTTTAGCATGGTGTGCATGTGGATCCAGCCAAGATCCAATTCATCCATGACTGGCCATCCCCAACCACACTCACTGAACTTAGGAGCTTCTTGGGCCTCGCCAATTTCTATCACAGGTTCGTGCTAGGATTCTCTTATATCGCATGGGCCCTCATCCAAGTAACCAGGGGTGGCGGTAAGGAAAAATTTGTGTGGGGCATGTCCCAACAACAATCCTTCGATGACTTGAAGAAGAGTTTGTGCTCATCCTCGGTATTTTCATTACTGGACCTGCATCATCCCTTTGAGATAGAGATAGATGCTTCAGGCTATGTTGTGGGATCCTTTCTCACTCAACACGACCACCCTGTGGCATATCATAGTGAACACTGTCATATGTTGTCCGTTGTTACCCTAATTATGACAATGAAATGTACTCCATTGTACAAGCCTGCTGCCAGTGGAGAGATTACATTCTTGGGAATGAGAGAGTCATCCACACTGATCACAAGCCACTACATTTCATGCAGACCCAAGGCAAATTGCAGAATGAGCGCCATTAGAAGTGGTCAACATACTTACAACAGATCCACCCCAACATCAAATATAAAATAGGAAGTACCAACTAAGTTGTTGACTGCCTCAGCCGACCTCCAGTCATGACACTCACCACAGTGCTAGACTCTTGCAACCACAAGACCTCCGTATGGCCGCACCTCTATGAGACAAATGTTGACTTCTCCACCACCTACCAAATTTTGGGCCCCAACTCAATGTTCACTAATTTCCATCTTTAGGACAGGTTGTTGTGTCATTTGGGCCATCTCTACGTTCCATCAAGTGAGCGCGTGAAGCTGATTTGGGAAGTTCACTATATTCGGGTGGTAGGACACTTTGGCATCGAAAAGACAATGGCAGTGTTGCATAAACATTTCTACTGGATGAAACTTCGACAGTATGTCGGCAAGTATATCTGGTCCTGCACCGCCTATGCTATTGCCAAATTGACCACTAATAAATAGGGTATGTACACCCCTCTGCCTACTCCTAACAGGTCATGGGAATCCATCTCAATTGACTACATTTTGAGCCTCTCATCCACCAAGAGGGGAAATGAATTTGTTTTTGCAGTTGTTGATTGCTTTTCCAAAATGGATATTCTAGCTTCCTATAAGAAGAACATCACAATAGAAGCCACTACCAAGATCTTCTTTCAATGAGTATGGGTACATTTTTGGATCCCACAAACCATTATCTCAGACTGTGACAATTGGTTCCTCAACTCATTTTGGTCGAGCCTCTGGTCACTGTTGGATACCAATATCACCAAATCCACTCCCTTCCACCCCTAGATAGATGGCCAAACTGAGGTCCTCAATAGGATGGTCTTAGATATCTTGCACATGTACAATGAAAAAAAAACTTGTCACATGGGATGAGAGTCTTCCCTATGTCCATCATATCTATAACCGAGCCCTGCATAGCTCAACTGGCCACAACTCCTTTCAGGTGGGGTTGGGATTCCAGCCATTGGGCCCCATGGATGTTACACTACCCCTGGATACCACATCATCCCCTGATCCACTAGAAGATGACAAAGCCACCTGGTTCATTGAGCGGATCTAGAATATCTGCCAATAGGTTCAGGATATTCTACAAAAGTCTAATGCCAAGTACAAGCAGCGCCATGATCAACATCGGGTGCCACATAAGTTTCAGGTGGGCGACAAAGTTTGGTTGCATTTTCAAAAAGAAGGCCTTACAGGGCCCTATCAGAAGCTTCGCCCACTTTGTTATGGGTCATACACCATCACCAAGGTTGTGGGTGACAATTCTTTGGAGCTCAACATTCCCCCCTTCCTTGGTGTGCATCTAGTCTTCAATGTGGCTCTCCTTTGACCATATTTCCCACCATTATTGGACACCTCAGAGATAGCAGAGCAATTGACACCAAAAGAACTCAACCCTGACTACGTGCAACATGAATCCAATGATTATATTGTGGACAAATAGATCAAGGTCACTCAACAACAAAGGATCTAGCTTTATCGAGTCGTCAAAGTAGGGAAACTCCTGCACCAAGGCAAGTGGTTCACCCAGGGCCAAATTCAACAAAAAATTCCTTATCTGATGGGGGAACTCAACGCAATGGAGACCATTTATTCCTAAGAAGGAATAATTTATATAGGTGGACATCGGTGGCCACCCACCTATTCGACTGGCTCAAAAAACAGTTTTCCACCTTGGCAGTTTTTCAGGTTCCAAACTTTTGGGGTCGTTTTGAGGCCCTAAACGATGTTTTTTGGGGATTTGGGGCCCAAGTTATTGTTAGAGGCACTAACATGAACCAGTTGAAAATTTTTCTTCTCGATTTACCTTTCCAACGGGCTATCATGCGCCTAAAATGGAGATCGTATGCAAAAGTTACGACCCTGGGAAGTTGATGTACTAACTTACCCAAACGGGGCCCACATGACTTTTGGCGCTTCATCTCCTAGGGTTGGGTTTTTGGATGTCTAGGGCTCTTGACATTCCTGTTTATTGTAAAAGGCTTTCAGAGCCTCATTGTAACCATATTATTTTGAATGAGCACAGTCGTCACATCTCTTCTCAGAGATGAGTCGCCACCATTCCAACAAGCTTGTTTTTCGTAGCATTTTATAGTTTCAGCTTATTTCCTTAATGAATAGAAAACCCGTTTTACTATATCTTTGTTATTTTGTGTTAAGCATCTTTTGATAATCTGTATTCATTTCGTTCTGCTCATAAAATCCAGATCAACCAAGCTCTGGGAGCTTGCTTTGATCCATAAATTGTTTTCTTCAATCTGTACACCTTGTCTTCTTGTCCTGGAACTTCATAACCTTGTGGTTGTTTTACATATACTTCTTCTTCTAAGTTTTCATTCAAAAATATTGACTTTACATCCATCTGATAAACTTGCCACTTATACTGCGCTACAATTTTTAACATTATTCTAACTGTGTCTATGCGTGCAACTGGTGCAAATGTTTCATTAAAATCAATTCCAGGTTGTTGTGTAAAGCCTCTTGCAACTAATATTTCCTTGTACTTATGTAAATTTCCTTCTACATATTGCTTGGTTTTGTAAATCCACGTGACACTTATAACATCTTTGTCTTCAGATACATCTATCAATTTCCATGTTTGATTGTTTTCTATGCATCTAATTTCTTCATCCATGGCTTGTGCCCATACATCATCTTTGACTTCTTCTTCAAAAGTTAATGGATCATCTATTTGTGAAAACAAGGAAAAATTTGAGAATGAATTTATTGCATCTTCATTATAGATGTCGCGCAGACTTCTTGTCTTTCTTGGTAAAAAACTTGCTAATGTTGGATCTGGAGATATAGAACTGCTTGGACTGCTTGCTAGTGTTTGTTGCACTCTAGGTGTAGATTGTGCACCTATTGTTCTTACTGGAGTGATTTGCATCGTAGTACCAGGTGTAGAAGGGATTGTTCACTGACTTATACACAATGTTTGAAACACCTCTTCTTCTTATGTTTCGCCATGCTCCATTTCATCAATAATTTTCATTGTCTTTGCTATGGTTCCATCCCATGCATCATTCTCCACAAACTCAACATCGTGGATGATTATGAATTTTCTTGCGACAAGGTCATACAACTTGTATCCTTTTGGTTCTTCAGAATAGCCATCAAATATACATTTTTGTCCTTTTTTGTCCAATTTCTTTTTCATCTCATCTCGAACATGTGTGTATGCAACGCAACCAAAAACTTTAAAGTGCACAACATTATTCTTCAATCCTATCCAGGCTCCTTGAGGAACTCTATTCTTCACACTCTTTGTTGGACATCTGTTCAAGATGTATACTGCAGTTGCTACTGCCTCATCCCAATAGTCATTTAACAAATGTTTCATTGTCAACATATTGTGCGCCATTACCATGATGGTTATGTTCTTTATCTATGCAACATCATTTTGTTGTGGTGTGTATCGCATGGTAAATTTCTTGTAGATGCCATGAACTTTACAAAAGTTCTGAAATTATCTTGAAATATATTCTCCTCCTCTGTCAGTTATTAGACACTTGATGTAATAACCACTCGGATTCTCCACAAGTGATTTAAACTGTTGAAAGAAACCTAATACATCATATTTGTTCTTTAGAAAAAAAATCCATATCTTTCTTGATAAATCACCAATGAATGTTAGAAAATATGTACTGCCTCTTATGGATGTTGTTTGCATTGGTCCACAAATGTTTGAATGTACAGTTTCCAATGGAGCTTTTGGTCTGTAAGACTTTCCAACTAGAAATGATTCTTTTTGTTGTTTTCCAATTATGCAACTGATCCCGATGGATATCAGTGGACACCCACCTTTTCCAATTGGCTCAAAACCGTCTTTTGGCAATTTTGGTAATTTACTATTTTTAGCAGGTTTCACTTCCGGAATTGTTTTGAGACCCTAAACAATGTTTTTTGGGAAAACAAGTTTGAAATATCCAAATTCATTCGATATTTCACCTAAAATGAATCTCCTCGATGATACCTTTCCAACAAGCTATCATACGCCTAAAACAGAGATCCTATGCAAAAGTTACAACCCCAGGAAGTTGATGTACTAACTTACCCAAACAGGGCCCACATGACTTTTGGCGCTTCATCTCCTAGGGTTAGGTTTTTGGATGTCTAGGGATTTTGAAATTCCTGCTTATTGTAAAAAGGCCTCCAAAACCTCATTTTAATCATCTTCTTGTGAATGAGCACAACCTTCATGTCTCTTCTTAGAGATAAACCACCACAATTCCAATAAGTTTGTTTCCACTGCATTTTACAGTTTCAACTTATTTCGTTATTGAATAGAAAAACAATTTTACACTATCTCTATTATTTTGTGTTAAGCACCTGTTAATAATTTATAGTCATTTTGTTCTTCTCATAAGATTTGGATCAGTGGTATCATAGCAGTCTGCTCCTTATCGTCTTAATGCATGTCCCCAACGAGGTCGGAGTACAAAGAGTTGGGTCTCGATCTTGTTTCTCTTGAGGACAAAATATTTTGCACACCCAAGAGACCTCTCATGGAAGGAGAAAATAAATATGATGTGATAGGAGATCCTTTCAAACTATTTATTGAGGAATCCCTCACGCAACATAGGAACGAGATGATGGATAGTTTTGCGCAAATCCTTTAGCGACTACCAACAGGTGACACATCTTCTTTGAACAGAGGCACCGCCCCCTTCAAGGTAAAAATAAACTTCGATATTCCTATATTTGAGGGCCATATAGATGCAGATGTTGTAGACAAGTGGTTGAATCTACTAGAAGGGCATTTTTCTGTCCATAACTTGTTGAATCTAGAAAATATTACTTTTGCGCTCCTCAAAGATGTTCCCCATGTCAAAGATTCGTGCGAAACTTTCTGTGAGCAAAAGGAAACAGAGGAACCCTCATTATTTTCACTCACGGCCACCTGGGAATCCTTCAAGGATGATATTAAGGAACAATACTATGCTGTCGGAAGTTATGATGACCTGTATACAAAATGGACCACACTGTGGCAAGAAAGAGACCGAGCAATGCGAGATTTCACAAATATATTCCATACCTTGTGCAGCAAGTTGGGTATCAAATATTCAGAGAGACATATGGTGCTCAAGTATCAGGTTTCTCTGCATAG
The DNA here is from genome assembly GCA_009831015.1 of Picea engelmannii. NCBI lineage: Eukaryota > Viridiplantae > Streptophyta > Pinopsida > Pinales > Pinaceae > Picea > Picea engelmannii. Next base: position 416,992 of record ML786689.1, on the reverse strand, counting down.
ATACATCCATACCGAAATGAAGTTTTTGGACATCTCTTCCTTGGGCACGGCCTACCGATATGCCGTCAAAATCGAGCAGAAGCTCAAACAAAAGACGCGGCAATTTGGGTCTGGGAACCCCTCACAACAAAAGATAGGAAAGGGTGGCCCCAACCCATATAACAAAGGACAGAGAAAATATGGATAGTATCAGGACAACCAGTCCAAGCCACAAGAAAAGAAGGACACCAGAAAGACAAATAAAGATACTGGGAAGTGGTGTGACTTCCATAAGAGCCCTTGGCATAACACTGCTGACTACCACTCAAAGCATTCATTGGTGGTCGAAGTGAAAGCCTATGAATCAGATGCTCATTCTGACTCTGAGCTAGAACTAGAAAGGGGAAGACAAATCATTTACGTGGAACCTAGTGCCACCGTTGCTACCACCAAGCTCCAACCTGGTGAACCAGACGAGCCAGAAGAAGGAGATCACCTCTTCCATTCACAGATGTGGGTAAAAGGCACCCCGCTGCACTTCATTGTTGATAGCGGTAGCCAGAAGAACCTCATCTCAGCAGAGGTCATCAAGTGGTTGGCCCTGCCAACAATGCCACACCCACAACTCTACACCATTGGATGGCTCCGCCAAGGAAGCAGTCTCCGCGTCAGCCAACAGTGTCAATTGTTGTACAACATCAAGCCCCTCAAAGACGAGGTATTGTGTGATGTTGCTCCTCTCAAAGTTTGTGATGTTCTTTTGGCCCAACCTTATTTATGGAAATGTCATGTTGTATATGAGTCTAGGCCTCGTAGTGTTATTATTACTTTGAACAAGAAATTGTACAAGATACTTGAGGCAGTCCCACCTAGTTTTATTTCCTTTATCTATGCTAAGAAATGTAGGAAGGTCATCTCTCAGATGGGGAATTTTGTCTTCTTCGTGATTCTGTCTCAGAATAAGCGAAAGATCATAGCTACATCTAGGGTCTATGTGGTTGACCTCTACACACAGCAGAAGCAAGTAGATAAGTCTGTGGAAGAATACTCGGATATCTTCTCCTCACGTGCAAAGGTACCTCTGCACTGCCAGGCCAAGAACCCCAACGATATGAACCATGGCACACTGTCTCCCAATGGGCCAGTATATTGCCGCTCTTTGTTAGAGAATGAGGAGATCAAGTGCCAAATCCATGAACTTCTCCACAAGGGGCACATCTGTCCCAGCTCAACATCGTGCAGGAGCCCAATCATGATGGTACCAAAGAAATATGGAACCCGATGACTCTATATTTTTTACCGGGCTCTAAATAAAATCATAGTCAGAAACCAGAACCTGATTCCCCAAATCGACGACCTCCTTGATCAACTCACGGTGGGAAAATACTTCAGTAAGATTGATCTAAAGTCTGGCTACCACCAGGTCCCGATAGAACAGACAGATGTATGGAAGACCACCTTCAAGTTAAAGGAAGGCCTTTCTGAATGGTTGGTCATGCCCTTTGGTTTGACAAATTATCCAACCAATTTCATGAGGATGATGGATGATATTCTGTGACCATTCACCAATACTTTTGTAGTGGTGTATCTGGATGACATTCTAATTTACAGCAAGACTTGGGTCGAACACTTGCAGCATATTCAGTAGGTTTTGCACATCCTGCGACAACACAAGCTATACACCAACTTGGAAAAATGCTCCTTCAGCATGGATAGGGTCCATTACCTGGGCTACATCATTGATCAACATGGCGTACATGTAGATCCTGCCAAGATCCAAGTCCTTCGTGACTGGCCAGCCCCAACAACACTCATTGAACTTCGGAGATTCTTGGGCCTTGCCAATTTCTACCACAAGTTCATGTTGGGATTCTCCCATATTGCATGGGCCCTCGACCAAATAAATAGGGGTGGTGGTAAGGAGAAATTTGTGTGCATCCGATCCCAACAACACGTGTTCGCTAATTTGAAGAAATGCTTGTGCTCAACCCCAATACTTTCACAACTAGACCTGCAACATGAGATCGAGACAAATGCTTCAGACTATGTTGTGGGCACCATTCTCACTCAGCACGGCCACCCTATGGCCTATCATAGTGAGACACTATCAGATATTGTCCATAAGTACCCTACTTACGACAAATAAATGTACTCCATTGTGCAAGTCTGTCACCAGTGAAGACATTACATTATTGGGAAGGAGACAATCATCCACACTAATTATAAGCCACTGTAGTTCATGCAGACACAGGGAAAATTGCAGAATGACCACCATCAAAAGTGGTCCATATAATTGCAGCAATTCCACCTCAACATCAAGTATAAAACAAGAAGCACCAATCGCGTTGCTAATTGTCTCAGTAGACCATCAGTCGTGGCACTCACCACGGTGCTAGACTCTTGCGGCCATGAGACATATGGATGGCCCCAACTCTATGAGACAGACCCTGACTTCGCCACCACCTACCAAATGTTGGGTGCAAACACAGTTGTCGATAATTTCCATCTTTAGGATGGGTTGTTGTGTCGTCTAGGCCATATTTGTGTTCCATCAAGTGAGTGAGCGAAGATGATCTGGGAAGCCCACTACAGTCAGGTGGTAGGACACTTTGGCGTCAAAATGATAGTGGCGATGCTACATAAACATTTCTACTGGTTGAAACTTCGACAGGAGGTCAACAAGTATATCAGGTCCTGCACTGCCTGCGCTATTTCCAAACTGACCACTGAGAAACAAGGCCTGTACACCCCTCTTCCTACTCCTGACAGGCCATGGGAATCCATCTCAATGGACTACATATCGGGCCTCCCATCCACCAAACAGGGAAATGACTATGTTCTTGTGGTTGTTGATCGCTTTTCTAATATGGTACTTCTGGTTGCATGCAAGAAGAGCATCACAACAGAGGCCACTGCAAAGATCTTCTTTGAATGAGTCTGGGTACATTTTGGAATCCCACAAACCATTGTCTCAGATCAGGATAGTCAATTTCTCAGCAAATTCTAGTCGAGCCTCTGGTCACTGCTAGACACCAAGCTCACCAAATCCACGGCCTTCCACCCCCAGACAGATGGCCAAACCAAGGTTGTAAATCGAATGATTGTGCATATCTTTCGCATGTATAATTCAAAACACCCTCGCGCATGGGATGAGAGGCTTCCCTATGTCCAACATAGCTACAACTGAGCCCTGCATAGCTCAAATGACCACATCCCCTTTCAGGTGGGGTTTGGATTCCAACCATTAGGTCCCATAGATGTTGCACTTCCCTTTGCAGTCACCTCAACCGACTCATCTCCTGTTCCAAATAAAGCTAACAAATCCACCCGATTCATTGAATGGATCCATCACATCCGCCAACAGGTTTAGGATATCCTACAGAAGTCCAATGACAAGTACAAACAATGCCATGATCAACATCGGGTGCCACATAAGTTTCAGGTGGGTGACAATGTTTGGTTGCACTTGCAGAAAGAACGCCTTACAAGACCCCATCAAAAGCTTCTCCCACTCTGTTATGGGTCGTACACTATCACCAAGGCCGTGGGGGATAATGATTTTGATCTCAACATTCCTCCTTTCCCTATCTTGCACCAAGTGTTCAACGTGGATCTCCTTCACCCTTATTTCCCACCATTATTGGACACCTCAGAAGTCGAAGAATAGCTAACACTAACAGAGCTCAACCCCGATTGCATACAACAGGCATCCAATGATCGTATTGTGTACACACAGATCAAGGACACTCAACAACAAAGGATCCATCTTTATCGAGTCGGCAAAGCATGGAAACTCCTACACCAAGGCAAGTGGCTCACCTAGGCCAAATTCAGCAGAAACTTCCTCATCTGATGGGGGACCTCAATGCAATGGATAACATTGCTTTATAAGGAGGGAGGATTGATCCATATGGATATTTATGGCCACCCATCTTTTCCAACTGGCTCAAAACAGTCTTCTGGCAATTTTGGTAATTTAATATTTTTAGCAGTTTTCACTTCCGAGGCCATTTTGAGGCCCTAAATGATGTTTTTTGGGAAACCAGGTTTGTAATATGCGATTTCATTCAATATTGTTCCTTAAATGAATATCCTCGATGATACATTTCCAACGGGATATCATATGCCTACAATGGAGATCGTATGCAAAAGTTACGACCCCGAGAAGTTGATGTACTAACTTACCCAAATGGGGCCCACGTAACTTTTGGCGCTTCATCTCCTAGGGTTAGTTTTTTGGATGTCTAGGGTTTTTGACATTCCTGCTTATTGTGAAAAGGCCTTCAGATCCTTATTGTAATCATCTTCTTGTGAATGAGTGCAGTCATCACATCTCTTCTCAAAGATAAGCCGCCACCATTCTAGCAAGCTTGTTTTCGCTGCATTTCACAGTTTCAACTTATTTTGTTATTGAACAGAAAACCAATTTTACTGTATCTATGTTATTTTGTGTTAGGCACCTATTAATAATCTGTATTCATTTCGTTCTTCTCATAAAATATGGATCATTCACATATCCTTTCTGGTTTTACAATCAATGGAAAAGCTTTTACCATATCCTTTATGTGTAGCAACTTCAGACCTCCAAAGTTCAAATGTCCAAATCTGAAATACCATGTCCAAGAATCATCTTGTTCTTGAGATTAGAATGATGCCTTCATCTCTGCGCCATTTTCTCATTTATTGATACTTCTCGCACTATTTTCTTCATTGGAATTGCACACACTTTCTGTTGTAAATGCAGTGTCTAATTGCACACTTTTTCATTTTCCAACAGCTAGCATTGTATTCTTCTTCTTGGCTGGCTTCACAGTCAATGGGAACATGATGTTACTTGTCATCTGAATTTTTTCAATAAGTTGATTGCTTGGGCATTTATCCATAATCACACGGTGATTATATTCCATGTAGATTATGTATCCTTATTGTAACAACTGTCATGTTCTCATCAGATTATGCTTCAAACCAGAAACATAATATATATAAGACATAAATTTATGTTCTCCTTGCTTTGTTAAAATGTTTATACTGCCTTTTCCTAAGACAGTGACTTGGATATATGTTCCAAGTGTAACCTTCATTTGGACTGACTCATCCAAACTAGAAAACAGTTCGATGTTTCCTGTCATGTGGTTACTGCAATCTCAATCTAAATACCATATGTCACATGGACTTGCTTGAGAAACATTGCATTCAACTGGGGATACTATAGAAATTTCTGCTACGTGACCCATAAACATAGGGCGAGTTTGATTATTTGTGTTGTTTTACTGATCTTGACTTTGTTTGTTCTGATTATACTGTCTCTTTCTGCACTCATATGCATAATGTCCATACTTTTTATAGTAATGGAACTGAATATTTGATTTGTGAGTTCTCTGACCACTTGGTTGACTGGTAATTGGGTTTTGACCTCTTCCACTAGTATTTCCAGGACTGCTACTGCATCCACCTCTGACGAAACTTCTTCCTTTAACTCTAGAGTTAGCTCTCCCCCTTCCTCTTCCACGGATTATAGATGAGTGCGCGTAAAATGCATTCTCTAATGGCATACTTGACCTATTCAATCTATGTTCATGATTAATGAGGGAATCTTGTAGTTCATCTAGATTGAACTTAATCAAGTCTTTGCTTTCTTCTAGAGTCACAAAAAGCGTATCAAATTTAGGAGGAAAACTCCTAAGTACCTTCTCAACAACTTTTTTGTCTTCTATGGTTTTACCATGAGACTTAATCTATTTATCATTCCAATGACATGGGTGTAGAATGAATCTACTGTATCTGAATCTTTCATTGACAGAGTTTCAAAATCTCTACTAAGAATTTGTAGTCTTAAAGTTTTTACTTTGTCCATACCTTGATAATAGGTTTGTAATATGTCTCGTGCTTCCTTGGTTTTCACTGTTGATGCAACTCTTGGATGCATGGCTTGATGTATGTAAAACAACGTCTTTCCATCATTTTTTCTTTGATCTTTCAAGACATCCTTCTCAGCTTATATGAGGGCATTATATGTTGCCTAATCTACTAGTTCCAAATAGTCATTCTCTACTATATCCCATACATCTTGACCTCAGAACAACGCCTTCATGATCAAGGACCACATATCATAATTATTGCCTATAAAAGTGGGAGGTTGCAAATTTGAGATAGAAGCTATTTTTCACTTTTCAACAAAGTTTATTTTCTTGAACTTGTTCTGATATACCAGATCTTGGATCCACTGCGCACTAGTAAAAACTTGGATATGTAGTGTGCAAGAAAACTGTGCGCAGTGTAGTGAAAAAATATTGTGCACCACAAGCTTCATCGCTGAACTCTCAGGACTTGTCACGCAATTCACAGACTACACAAAATGATGTGCGTTGTAATATAAAAAAGCTTTAAAGAACAATTTATAAATGTGGAATAACAAAATTCTATGCTTAGCACATAAACTTAGAAATACTCATGAAAGTTGACAACACAAAATATTTGACATTAATGAACTTTAGCGCACTACGCGCTAATACAGAATACAATACTAAGATGAGCTTCGGCTCCAATAACTTTTTGTACTGACTTTACATACACAGAGCTTGTGGTCAAACTTCTTCAACTCCTCAGCTAATGTTGTTAACATTCTACCTCTCTACTTCTTCTCTGCACCCTGTTTCTGCTAACTAAGGACTCAGACTTATATGGACTCCGACTGAGACTTCCTACATAAGCTAACACTCACTCAACATTAAACACTACCATTAATACGACCTTCAACCACTTATTAGAACTCAAGAAAGATAAAGATATGCTCAATTTATAACTTTCCTTCTTGCGGACTGACTTAGAGTAAACGTGTGACTTTGCACTTGCAGATTGTCTAACTCACTGAATGACAATTAGGCTACTGACAAATCACTGACTAACAATTAGGCTACTCGACGGAGACTTGAAGACCTCACCAACTTGTAATTACTATTTCCAACAGAAGAAAGAGACGTGGTTTCCATTTATTTTTTCGACTTATTGTTTTGAGTGTGATCCGACCTATGACTTAGTGGAGTTGATTGGATCATTATTATGTCTAAATGAATTAAAAGGAGTGACCCAAAACGTATTGATGTTTGATTGAATTAAAGAAGTGAGGCTCTCAATCCACGACCTGCATAAAATAAGCAAACAATTAGTACATCCATTCAGCATCCAAGTTGTCGCCTGTAGTGTATAGCGACCTGTCGGATCTGTGGAGAAGAATAGTAAAGTTGGGAGGGTGATCTCTAATCGTAGCTCCCTTTCTCTGCAACAAGAATTTGTTGTTGTTGCACGTATCGGCATCTACACGCTGAGGAAGAGAAGAACGTTGGAATGGCTTGCATTTTGTTGCGTTGCAACTGCGACTTCAAACAGAGTTGAAAAGACAAGAACCCATATGCAGATACAGGTTAAGCTGGTTCTCAATCTGACCTATGAATATTGATGAGATTCAAAGAACAAGAATATTGATGAAGGCGTGGAGGGATTAGCTACTTTTATTTAGTTTGCAGAATTCTTGAAACCCTAAATCTCTTATGTTTGAAGAATCTGACCTGTGGTGTTATATTTGTTGGCAAAAACAATTTAGTAAATAATATCAAGGAAGAAAGGTTTTCAAAGAAGCGAACAATCGATCCTTCATTTGAATGAATTAAAGGAGCGATCCTTCATTTGGAGGTGGGTCTCAACCCAAGGTAGTTCAAATTTATGGAAGGTAAAACCCTAAAAGAATTAGGTGAGTTTATAGTCAAGACAAATTCTAATTAGTTGGAAATCAAATATTTATTGGTCATTGGTGTTATAAGGTGCATACTTTTTTGTTTTGGGAGTTATAGCATGTTTTTTTTTTTTCGGTTTGCAAAATTGTACTTTGCGTTATAAGGAGTTTTTGGAAGTTATAAGGTATTCATCATATTTAATAAATTGAATATTTTTCTTGTATCCTAGTTCAACCTGAAATTGTATAAGGGGGTTTTAGGATCTTTATGTGTGTTCCTCAGTCACTATTTGTATTTTGTCATCAAAGCGTCTTTTTTTTCATTTCATTATGTTACATTTTTTTCCTCTGAGATGACAATAAAGGGAATCCACTTATGCAAAGAAGGAGACAAATACACAAAGCAATCTAATCATCGAAGGACATTTCCATTTTTCACGAATAACAAGATAATTTTTGGCATCAACATTCAACAACTCTCTTGCATTTGTAAAAAGTATTTTGATTTATTTGTTAAAGTAACTTTTTGATGTTGTAAGAAAGCATGTACAACCCACCTGAAATTGAATAAGGGGGTTCTCAAAGAGGACACCTTCACAATTTTTTAAGGCTTTATAAAAGAGGTATTCACACTTTTTAATCCTTACAACTCTTTCATATTGTGCACACTTCATCATGGCAAGGATTGAACATATATTTACAATAATGCACACATTAATTAACTCAACTCTGGAATCTACAATTTCAATAAATAAGAGCACTCTCATCACATTGCTTACTTTCCTACAAGTAATGCGTAAGAAAATTGATATGTTCAAACTTCAAAACAAACTATCATCTAAAGAATTAAGTGTCCTTCGACATCGACAATGTGATTTCATACTACTTTAGGATAATCCAACGTTTGGATTACATATTAAGGATGAACATGACTTCAATGAAGACAATCAGTTGAGTGATGATGACACTTATAAACATGAAGAAGAGTTGGAAGTCCCTATCATAGAAAAATGTGTGGATAATGTGAGGAAGCAATTAGAATTGTTCGTTAGTGGGAAGAATTACAATTTAAACATAATCAATATGGCTTAGGATACAACAAGGTTCACGATAACCTTTTTATTCCTAATTATTGCAAACATGTTTGTTTTGTAAGTGGAGTTTTTTTTAATGATAATCAAAAGAAAGAGCTTGAGGATATTGGTAAGGAACAAGTATAAGGGATTGTTGAGGATGATGATGTTGCTACAGGTATTGCATATTTATATGATGCTCAATTAGGTAAAGAACCCATACAGTTAAAACAATGTCATCGGTTTGGCCATGATAAGTTGAAGTGTTTTGATCTTCACCCATGCAATTTTTGTGGGAAGGCCAATCACCTCTCAGTAAGGTGTTAGAAGAGAAATAAAATTTAGAGGAAACATATTCATTTTGAATGGTTAGGGAACTAACGTTGAGTTTGGAAGCCAATTTGTTGGAGCGATCTCATTGACAAGTTTATATACATAAGTACAACCATTGATGATGGACATGAATGTTTTTCAGAATTGGATGATACAAGGAATGATCAGGGCCCGCTTGATTTAGTCTTCTGAGGTGCATATCAAGTCTTCAAATTGAGTCTTCAAACTCCACTTGAAGACGGTTTGATTACCCTTTTCCACTTTCAAGGGGGGTATATCTCAATAACTAGACTTCTCACTTTTCAGTCAACAAGGGGGGAATATCGATATGTAAGACTTCAAGTTTCGAAGTCTAACTTGCAGGATTATTGTTTATGATGATTAACTATTGATTCAAGATTCAATATTGAAAATGTTTTTATGATTTCAGGATGATGGATGATCGAGGATTTTTTAAGGACATGATGGATTCGATTTTGGATTGGTCAGTTTGACCATCAAATGATTTTCTCTAACAAATTTCAGCACTTGGTAGTTTATGATGAATATTGGGTGGATGGATGGATGATTTTCCACATTTGGGAATTTGATGCATTCGATGGATTTTAATCACCTTGTGACTTTGATGGTGGTTCGACAGTTCGATGGTTTTATCAGTTTGGATTTTTTATAGTACCAGCAGTTCGTTCACCTGGTTTACTACACATAAGTTTTTATGGATACAAGGATTGGATTCCTTTCGACACTTTTTTTCTTTCAACGGGATTCTTGATAGTTTTTTAGTGTCTATTTTTGGGAGAAATTTGTGAACTTATTTGTGAACTTGATATTCTTCTAAATTTACAAGGATGATCTTCGGATCTAGAATAGGACAATTATTTCTTCTGCATTTTTGCTTGGCACATTCAGGATTTTCGGGCATTTTCGGGATTTGGGATGTGTTGGACATGTAGCCAATTCACTTCTCATTAAGGTTTTCTATAGTTGATTTTGGGTTCTCTTTAGTGACCACCTACAGGTTTTCTAGCTCATTTGTTACACGATGAGTTTTCTAGACTCAGTTTCAACATCTAGTTTTGGTGGTTTTTTAGGAAGATCTTCATTGATACTCACGAGAATTTAGACCATGAGTTACAGATTGAAGACTTGGATATGTTATCAACTTTTTCACTAGTCTTTTTTGCTAAGCTGATACATTTGTATGGACTTAAGATTAAAGAGGGGGTTGTTAGAAATAATCCTAAGTCCTAACTAGATCTTAACAACTGGTTAGTTATGATATAGTTGTGGGGTCATTACTTTGAGATGTATTATTAATGTACCATTGATGTACACATTATTTGACTTTGTCTGGCGCCTTTTTCTGCCCGTCCTCTTTTCCTTCTCTATTTTTGTTAATTATTCTATTTTCTTAGCTATTTTCTTGCCATAATTTATATCAAGCCCAATGTGGAACATGTTGATAGTTGTACTTATATTGGGTTGGTTGAGTATATAAACAAACTTTGACATGTATGTTTATAGTTGTAGTAATATAAATTACCCCCAATATCTTATGAAAGAGAATAATATGGCTATGCAAAAAACCAAATTACATGGATTTAATGCCTACTTAGAAAGAATAACAAACTCACAGATTCATGTTTTTTTCTTATAGGATAAAGGTTAAAATGTATAATAGAAGCATGTCAAGTATAGGTCGTTAAATTACTATTTTATGCTTACACATAGACCAAATCTAATACTAATCACTTCGCTTATTACTACTAAAAGTGTGGAGGAGTTCAACAGTGAGAAAGAGATTAGAAAATACAGGCTTCATAGTGAAACTACACTCTAAAAAATGAAATTAATAGACTAATATGAGAATGTGACAATGAAATCCTCTAAATTTTGGTAAAAAATTAATCTTGCAATCATAAACTACTTGTGAAACTTGTGAAACTACCACTGAAAAACAAAACTAATACCCCAACATGAGATCATGACAATTAAACCCTCTAAATTTTGGTATAAAACTTGTCTTGCAGTTCTAAATTGCTTGCCAACACTAATTGACCCAATTCATACAACTATTTTAGAATTTCACACTTTCCTTTTGGTATGTTCTTTCCATAATACTAAGTGGCGCTTCCTTATTTCTCATCCATGCATTCAAGCCACAAACAAAGGATATTATGTATGTCTATTCTTCTCTACAAATTTTCCTTGGACAAATATGGCAGTCATTCAAAATCAAATGTCATCAAAATTTTCATAATGAAAAATATATAATCACACCAAATAAAAATGACCCTTTGTGAGAGTTAACTTTTCCCTTAGCTAGGAAAGTTCACTTGCACTCCATGATGAGTCCTGTGCATGAATTCAAATAGTTTGTCAACGATAGTTTTCAAATATTTCCAATTTTCTCAAAACAATTATTGGGTATTATCCAACTACATACCTACTAAATCAACTAGAAGTTATATCGATTTAGAAAAAGATGTTTGATACATAAATAAGTAAAAATGATCAAAACATTGACATAACAAAACTATAAATACGTGATGATACTTGCAATTATGGATCTATACTTTCTCTTAATGACTTTATATAGGTTGAATAAATCATGAATTAATGTTAATAAAAATCGATTTTCTTGCCAATATAATTTTATAAGTTGTATCGATTTAGAAAACAATGTTTGATACATAAATGAGTAAAAATGATCAAAACATTGACATAACAAAACTATAAATACGTGATGATACTTGCAATTATGGATTTGTACTTTCTCTTGATGACTTTAGATAGGTTGAATAAATCATGAATTAATGTTACTAAAAATCAATTTTCTTGCCAATATAATTTAAAAGAAATTGAAACTATGACCCTATTTTGATTCTAGATAGCTAAAAAACACATCTAATAGATTAGCATAGAAATATATTAACATTGGATCTATTGATTATTGAGAAGGATAAAAAAAATAACTAAGTAAAAATATAATCTCTTTGAAGTTGCAACTTGTTGAGTCCTCAACAAGTTCCCAAGTTTTGTTGGAAAACATGGGGACCCTCTTTTATTTTTATAAGCTGAATGGAGTTTTCATTGATGACCCTTTGATTTCATTAGTTGTGAATAAAGGATTAACTATATTTCCTTTTTGAAAACTTTTTTGTCTCCCTCCATAATTTCTCAATTAGGCTTCATTTGCTAGCCTTTTCGAATTAATGAACCGATTCATAAATTGAGCATGATACACTAATTTACTATTTCAATTTTCCTACCTCTTCGATCTTTGAATCATGTTCAATTGACTTATTGGGCCTATTGTATGACGACTTCTTGAAGAGTTTTCATTTTTTTCGAAGGGCTTTTCATTTCTGGGTTAATGCATTTCAGACCTGTCTTTTTTGTTTTTTAGATGGTTTTCCCACCTTTAAATTTGAACTTGATTTTCAAATCAAACCCTCCATTCAAGCTTTGTTTTGAATCTAAAACCTAATTAAATAATTAAGCCTAATCTCCTAACAAAGTTGTTTACCCATTTTCTTTTGAAATGTCATCCTTGATTCCTAAATAGGGTTCAATAAATAGATTAGTACTCTTTTAATTCACTACATTCAAAGTTGATAATTAATTTTAAAATGGTTCTCTTTTTCTTCTCTCATTCAAATTAGTCCTCTTTTAATTCACTACATTCAAATTTGATAATTAATTTTAAAATGGTTCTCTTTTTCTTCTCTCATTCAAATTCATCAAATTCATGGTTCAATCTTGTGATTGGTCATGATTATGAAACTAGGCCTGTTTATTAAACATTGTTAGGAAAATCGGCTTCGATTTTCGAATCAAGATTTCATTTTATGATATATTTGAAACTTGCTCTCAATCCATAGATTAGGCTTGATTTACAAATCAAACCCTTTTTTATCCTTTTTTAACTTTGAAAGTAGAATTGCAAAGCAGATTTTATAATGAAAACCATTTGATTTCAAATGTGTACATTAAAGTTCAAGTATTGTGACCATATATTATGATGGCACCATTATTTGACTCCTTATCATTTTGAACTTCGATCCTAAATGCAAAGCTGATAATTTGTCCTTTTGAAATTATTATATAATTTATTGCTCAACACATTCTATGCATAATTTGAATTGTTGTGTTGAATTAATCATTGCCACTTAATTGGGAACCTTACTACTTGTTAGGACATTTTCCTTTTCCATTTGTAACATTCAAGGTGACAAAGGGAGTAGGGAAAATTTTCTTGTTGATTGTTAGCTCAGTCATTAGCTACTCATTATCTAGCTTACTCACTAGCCAGTTGCACTTGACAAGGACTCATTTCAAAAATGCCTAATATTTCTAAAATGATGTATGCATCCCATATTGAAATCGAATGCATAATTGGTCACTAAACCATATAAACATTCAGAACATTGTTCTTGAGGCTTGCTTGAGTTTGAATCTAGAGGTTCCACATTTTGATTAGATTGTTTGTTTTCATATTATCGTCGTGTTTTTTATTTTGAATTCATTAATTATAATACCCATCTCGTAAGTATTTAGTGCATTTCATATTATTGAGAGGCCTCTTAGGCCCTTATAATAATCATCATACATTACATATTAGAAATTATACTTGAGAGAATATATAAATATATGTAAGTACAAGAATGTGAATGTATAAATAAAGGAACTTTACAAACAATTAGTTGGAAATGTTAGCTTTAATCATCTCTCCAATGTATAAATACTCATGAAGATAGAATAAAAACTTGGTTGGTTAACCTTCCCTAAAATTGGTTCAAGAATGAGTTATAATTATACAAATTGGAGAGACCAACTGGCATGGTTAAGCCGTTCGAGTGGTGGTCGAACAGGAAAATGGTCGACTAAGTCCTATGAGTGTTTAAGAAAGGATTTAATCATGAAGAGATAGAAACAAAAATAAGAGCTTATGAAAATTTTCATTGGGAAGGTATCAATAATGTTGCACTCTACATATTATATGTTATCTCCTATGAATATAAAAGATCTCCAAGAACTCGGAGAATGTCTATATGATCAAGGAATTTGAAACCATGGCTGATGAATGCCCAAAGGTGATGCCAAAGCTGTTGTCGACTGGTTAATCGTCGGAACCCTAAACGTCGTCTACCATCCTGATTGTCTTTGATGAAATGTTGATCATGCATAGTGATTGAAGACCACTTGGCATGAATATGATTATTTATCATGAAAAAAATGAAAAGTCGTATCACCAAACCTTTTGGCATCTGCCTTAAAATGAAGTAATATATAGTGTTGTATATAATATTACAAAGTGTCACGGAGTCTTTGTTCAAATTTTTCTTAAAGAAAATAGAGTTATGGTTGGAAACAATACATCAATGGAGTCAATGTAAAACATGCAATTTTTTTATGAATAATGTATCACATGAAGGATAGTTAAGTCAAGTCTGTAACGTATAGTTGAAAAATAAAAATAAAAAATTAATGTTGTTGATTGAGTCATGGTTTGTTTAGAATCTGAGTCAAAATTTGAGTCAAATGGAATGATGGGGTTAAATGTATGTCTTCAAATGCAGGTGATCCTCTCCACTGTTGTAATGTAATTTAGTGTCTAGCTTACAAGATCGGTTCATTGTTGATGTCAATTGATATCGATTCGACAACATTTAATTGAAATCTATTAAATTTGGAAAAATGAGTCTTTGTATTCTAGTATAGAGTCATAATAAAGTCTATTGAGTCGTGTCCTATTTGATTCAATCAATTCATGATCATGCAGAGTCTTAGTTGAGTCATAGTGATTCATCTTTCATGTAATAGAAATTGCAGACTCCAATCCATTTCTAGACACTTGAAAGCATAAATAAGCATAGCCATGATTGGGAAGCACTAGAGTAGAAATTCAACTAAGAAATGAGCATATTGAGAGTGGAGCATTTGATTGAGGAAATTTTGTAGCAGTTCATTTAAACACTATAGAGAGAATTTATGATGAAAATTGATCACAAAATATTTGCAGCAATTGAAGGAATTCAAGAAAGAAACATCTCATGAGATACACACACACACAAGAGCTTAAAATACAAAATGATGGCACTTGAATTGATTGAGTGTTGGCACAAGGGAAAACCTAGGGTTCAACGCTTCAACAACGCACCAAAAAAACCCTAACAATCGGCCCTTTCGGCAACACCTACGAAGCAGATGAAGTCTCACCCGAGGTAGAGGCAGGGGGGTTTGCAGGACTCGAGTGTATACAACCTAACTGGGACACAGATCTGTGATCACAATACTTAATAGAGCACTTATTCGTTAACATTCATTAGTCTTTAACCCTTATTCACATTGCAAGTCAAACCCTGATTACAGAACAATGTAGTATTAATCAAGATCTAAGTACATATAACCATTAAATACATAACATCTGAGCAGATCTAACATTCATTCATACCTAAAGCACTAAGAATCAATAGATCTATCTATTACAAATCAAGATCAGTTCATTAAGTATATAAATACATGTTGGCCCATGACCAAGTTTTGAGGAACACTTGGTCGTATTTGACCGTTTTTGGACTTTGACAGCTTGTCAAAAATGGAGCACAGCATGAAGCAGAGATCATGGAAGCTAGACCCCTTTCTTGGGTCTTTTTTACGTTTTTGGGGATAATGTAATGGGTATGGGATGTCAGCCCATGGGTTTACCCATATTTAGGCCTATTTTGTAAAGTATAAATAAATAGCTAGGCAATGTAAGAGAGGAGAAGATAAGCTAAGTGCTAGTAAAGGATTTGTGTATATTGTGTGACCGACTTGCAGAGTTGAGTGCAAGTGTTGTAAGTGCTAAGTGCACGGATTGTAAGAAGGCTCTGTGATAGATCTACTCGGGGAAGGAGGATCTGGCGAGGTGCGTGTAGATCTCTTATCTTATGCGGAGTACAAGTGTGAGCTCTGTGTTGTAGCTCGATTGACCAAAGATAATAAAGAAGAAGAAGACTTTGTGGACGTAACCCCAAGGTGGGGGTGAACCACGGTAACTCTATGTGTTGTGCTCGGTGCTTCGACCTAATGTGTTGGTATCTTTCCATGTGTTGTGCTTGATATGATTATGCTATGTGCTTTGCTATGATATTCTTAGATAGATCCACTTTGGTTTGTGCTTCTTAGATGTGTGGGTGTAGATCTAACATATATGAAATTGTTGAGTACTAGACCTATTTTGTTGTTGCTAAGTGCTAACTTAACCTAGATCTAAGTGAATGTTGTGGTTCTCTGTGCCATCTTCGGAGTTCCATGAGGGTTAAATACGAATGAATGACCTATGCTAAAGTGCTTTCTAAGAGTAAGAATCACATATCTGTGTCCTAGCTAAGGTTGCAGACACCTGAGTCTTGCAACCACCCCTGCCTCTACCTCGAGTGAGACTTCATCTACTTCGTAGGTGTTGCCAAAAGGGCCGGTAGTTAGGTTTTTTTTGGTGCGTTGTTGAAGCATTGAACCCTAGGTCTACCCCTGTGCCAACAAATGGTTTCGTTGTCGGGACCTAAAACTGTGATTGTTGGGAATTGAGGAAGAAGAAACATTGTGCAAAAGGAAGCTTTGTGTGTAGATCTCTTGCCCTAGTATGCATCTTTTTACTCGACCTGTGAAGCTTTGTTCCAGGAATAAGGTCATATCTGAAGAAAGGAAGATCAAATACAGAGAAAAGAAGCGATATCCAAACACTCTATGCTCTAAGAAAAGTAAAAGTGGAAAATCTGCAGAAAAGAGGTAGGATTTGTAAGCTCTGTGCCCTAATAAAGGTAAGAATAGTCAAAAGTTCTTAGATCTGGAAGCTGTGTTCTCTATAGAAGAAAGATAAGTGAAATTTTTTGTTTCTAGAGCATGGATCTAGGTATGTTTGATAGATTATGTCCTAGCTTAAAAACTAGGGCATTAATAGATGAAACAAAGTTTGATATGAATAGATCTGATAAGTATAATGATAGATATGTTATACCTATGCATAGAAAGAATGTCTAGACTAACAAATGGATGCAGGATCCTAGAAAGAAATTTTTACAGGCTAGCCATTATGATCCTAGCACGCAGTACAAGAAGAGTTGGGGATCATCAAAGAGAAAGAGAGGATTAACTCTTTGTTATAGTTGTAGAAGACCAAGACATCTTGCTAAGGAATGCCCTGGGAAAAAACCTAGTTCCTTCTGTTGTAAGGCTATGGACCATAAAGTACTGGATTTCGCTAAAATGATTCCTAGACTTGAAAAGCTGAATATGGAGCAAGAAAACCCTGAAGGAGACCAAGAAACTAAGATTATAGAAGAACCCCAGTAAGAATCAGAGATTATGTTACTGAAAATGAAAGAAACCCTAAATGAACATAAAGATGCCAGTTTGTCAGAGATCTTCAAAGAAAAGGAGAAAATCGAAGTAAGAATAGGAGACTTCGACATCGACTATGCTCTAGATGAGGGAACATAGATGAAAATTATGACAAAAAGTACTTGGGAAACCCTTGGAATGCCTGCTATGGTTCCTTCACTAGGAAGAATAGGGTTGTTTAAAGGAAAAATGGTAACGCTATGTGGCATAATTACCCAGATAGCTATGAGCACCCATGGAGCTTCGATAGTGGAAGAGTTTGAAGCCATTAGATTTATTGAGGACCATGCCCCATTTCCAGCTTTGTTAGGCAAGATATGGATTGAAAAAGACTAGATCTGGAGAAAAGAAGAAAAGGAAGCCCTAGAACAGAAGAAGAAAGAACTCATGGAATGTATGACTAGAAGGATCACCTACTTGATGGAGGAACAAGAGAACAAATCTTAGTTGTTGAACACCAAGGACCTGGATGTCAAAGCTATAAGAGCATCAGAGGAACCACAGAAGACCAAAATGCCTAATCCATATGAGGAAGGAGTATTACCCTTAGATCTGAAGAAAGAACCTCAACCGCGCGAAGTACCTATGTCGAGAGAAGATAAGACTCAGAATGGAAAAAGGATGACTGAGATGAAGCTCACTAAGAAGAAGGGTAGGAAGCTAAGTAAAAATAGAGCCAAGATCGAAAATTTACAAAAGGTTCCAGAGGAAACTTCATAGAAGGAAAAACCACAAGAAATGAGCTTCGTCGGGATATCAGAACACTGACATATGTCACGAGGCGAAGTAATATAGACATTGGGAGCCAATATAACCATTCGATTATTGCTCTGAATGGGTTGGAAAAAATTTATGGTTCACCACTAGACCATTCGACCGCGTCATAATGGACAGAACATAAGTTAATGCAACCTCATACCCATTGCAAGTGGACCATTCCTAAGTTTCCCTACTTAGTCCATCATGCCACGCACCAAGAATACTTTTTTCTAAGTGAGAATTTGAGCCTGAAACCTGAGATTAATTCACCCTGTGATCATTTCCTTGTTCCCATACCGTTCACTATAGTCTCTGCATTCATTTCACACCCAAGCTAGTTGACCCAAGCTTGTATGTAGGACGAGCTCAGTGCTACTGAGAAAGTAGTTGAAGAAGTTTTGATTGACTTAATGCCTGAGAGAGTCATGTTGGAGAGAGGATTATCTACAGGAGTCCAAGAATCATCAACAAGAGGACCCCAGGCCTCCCCTTCCACTGCTTGCGCCAGTCCATCTCGATTGACCGATGAGAACCAGACCAAGAACAGGGATGACATCGCAAATTCCAAGCTTATCCCATGCATTCTACCTACTTACTTACCACCTCTAAGAGGTGCCATCAACCATGACAGTGTACCTCGTGACTTTGAGTACACTTTGATAACCACGTACCTTCTGAAAGGGGTGCGCATAGTTCGTGCTGACCAGGATAAGATTGCAACACTAAAATTTAGTGATTTTAACCTTGGAGATCGTAAGGTTTACAACATGCTAGCCACACATAAGTACTTTACAAGGACCAAAGGAAAGAATTCTAAGATTGTCCCGTAGTCATGGACCCAAAACTTTGCGTAGTCCACATTGCTTAATGTAATGAATATCTCGCACTTCGGCAGACACCAGGAAGTCAATGCATGTGTCACATTGTTGTTGTCCTGCTACCATGGAGGATACTTATGGTTGGACTGCCACATCACTGTCGATCCAACCTTGATCAATCAGATCACAGGCCTTAGTATGAAAGGCCCTGACCCATAGGAATTTTACCCTGGAAAGACCTCAGACCGAGCACTAGTGCATAGGATAAAAGAAACTTATGGCGATGTCGAGAGACGCATGCAAGGCTACAAGGTAGCCTCTATCCAGAGTGGTGCAGTGAACCTTTCCTGTCAGTTGATCGCGGGCAAGCTAGTTCACAAGAACAAACCAACACGAGTGACTGGATTCATAGTCGAACTCGTAGGGAAGTGCGCCAAAGTACTACAGATGAATTGGGTGCAGTACCTTGTAAACCATCTAGAGCTTGATTGCAGAGAAGCGCAAGATCAAGGGTACGAGTTCCACCTTAGTTGGTTGCTCATCCTAGTCACTTTCATCGCCTGGGAGCTACCAGAAGGTGCCACGTTTCTGGAGATCGAACCCTTCGAACCACTGGCCACGAAGTTTTGTACGTTGTGATACTCCAACGACATGAACAAGCAGTGGCAGTCCAATGTCGTCTTCCATGCTTATTACAACCAATTGAAGAATGCAATCTAGTCTACACTACGCCTCACCCCAAACACACTTCATAGGTTTAGACCTTTGATAAAATTCAGTGTGGACCGCCACTTCACCTATATCACAACACGCTCTAATGAGAACAAAAAATAGCTCTAGTCGTACTACAAGTTGACAGAAGAAGACTTGGAGCAGATTACCAAGGAATGGTCAACGAACCTCCTTATTGTAGCATACCCCAGAGAAATGTCCGACGTGGAAAGCCCTGAAGCTATGCCAGATACACTTGGACCAAGCAAGACCAAGAAGGATGATGAAGTTCAAGATATCCATAACACATCCACGAAGACTACTTCGATCTCACCTGCGCAGGGAGGTGATGGTGAAGAACTAGGTGGCACAGAGGTTGAGAAAAACAAAGGCGAGGTTACTCCACCTAGAGAGGAGGAGGATCCCACTAAGAAAAGGAATATTAACCCACGAAAGCCTTCATCATGAAAGAAAACTAAGGCCACCCGGAATACATTTAAGACTACACTCACATCGAACGACTTTGATTTCTTAATCATTACGCTGAATTATGCTTCACTAAAGATTGCAGAAAAGAAAGAAGCGAAGCATGAGGAGGTATTCAATTGAATCAAGAGAAAACTTCAAGAAGTGCAGCAGGCACTCCAGTCTAGTCGATCAGTTTCTACTACACCATTGACAATTGGAACTAAAGGAACATGCGATGAGCCCACCCAATTACACCAGATCTCCAAGAAAGTCAAATCTCACCTTCGACGAGCTCAAGAAGACACAGCGCAAGCCAACCAAGATTTGATACAAGTACAGAGCACACTTGTAGAACAACAGAGTAAGGCAGAATGAGAAAATATTTCTCTGCAAGCAAAGTGGGATGAGGAAAAAACACAATTACAGTAGAGCAAGGACCAGTTGCTAGCAGAGCAACTTGAAGTACAGGAAAGGGTTCACAAAGCACTTCGCTCTGTGACGGTCATAGAAGTAAAGATTGAAGAACATGTCCCACAGCAGGTGGCACAACTTGAAGAAGTAATCCAGCAACTTCAGCAGTGCATCGTAGATCTGGAACTTCGTATTGTTCCCGATACTCCTTAAGAAATAAGGGATCTAAGGGAGGCAACTACCCATAGTGCAGTTGGCCGATTAAAAACCTTTTCCTTGGAATGAAAGAAGCTGAGAGCTAGAAGTGCCTAGACTTATGAGAACCTCACAGAGAATCTAGAGTTGCAGGCATTGGAGGCACAGCTCCAAGAAGCAAAGCAGCATGAAGACATGCTACAGGTGCAATTGAAGGCCTTGACCCCAGTCGAAAGAATGAAGAGATTTTTAGAACAATGCACTGCCCAACAACATGTACACACACTGCAAAGTAAAGTGATGGAAGTCTCCCAATGAATTCAACCAATCCAAGAAAAGGCATGCCAACTGTTCACTGAAGTTGAAAGCCAGGGAACCGAGCTTGAACAGGTTTTCATCACCGCATAACAATGCCTGGAAGGGCCAATAAATGACGTAGTGATCCAGAAGTTCACTAAGAAAGAGGTTGTCGCACTGTAGTAGGTCGAAGTAGTTTGAGCTAAACTCGAGGCATTCAAGGTGGAATTGATCAGACCAGAGTGACTCAAGACGAGTTACAAGTGAGTGTTGGGGGCCTGTTGGCCCTTGACCAAGTTTTGAGGAACACTTGGTCATATTTGACCATTTTTGGACTTCGATATCTTGTCAAATATGAACCGCAACGCGAAGTGGAGATCATGGAATCTACACCCCTTTCTTGGGTCCTTTTTTGGTTTTTGGGGATAATGTAATGGCTATGGGATGTCGGCCCATGGGTTTACCCATGTTTAGGCCTATTTTGTAAAGTATAAATAAGTAGCTAGGCAATGTAAGAGAGGAGAAGATAAGCTAAGTGCTGGTAAAGGCTTTGTGTTTATTGTGCGACCGACTTGCAGAGCTGAGTGCAAGTGTTGTAAGTGTTAAGTGCATGGCTTGTAAGAAGGCTCTATGATAGATCTACTCGAGGAAGGAGGATCTAGTGAGGTGCACACATATCTCCTATCCTATGTGGAGTACAAGTGTGAGCTCTGTGTTGTAACCTGATTGACCAAAGCTAATAAAGAAGAAGAAGACTTTGTGGACATAGCCCCAGGGTGGGGGTGAACCACAACAACTATGTGTGTTGTGCTTGGTGCTTCGACCTAATGTGTCGGTCTCTTTCCATGTGTTGTGCTTGATATGATTATGTTATGTTCTTTGCTATGATATACTTAGATAGATCCACTTTACTTTTTTATTCTTAGATGTGTGGGTGTAAATTTGACATATATGAAAGTGTTGAGTGCTAGACCTATTTTGATGTTGCTAAGTGCTAACTTAACCTAGATCTAAGTGAATGATGCGGTGCTCTATGCCATTTTTGGAGTGCCATGAGGGTTAAATATGGATGAATGACCTATGTGCTATAACCCTATAATTCATAGTATCATCTGGTGACTGGAAAGTTTTCACTCTGGGTGTATTTTGGCTTGCAAATAATATTTCATTTCTGCAAATTAGTTTCAAGGAAAGGAAAGGAAAAGGATAATTCATGATTTTTGATGATGAGTGGTTTTTCCTAACCCCATGGTGACAAAATAAAAGGAAGCAGTGCACCAAACCCTCAAAAAGGTCATTAATCCTAAGTTTTCCCTCATATAGTGCATTTGCGCCTGGAGAATAAAGAACACACTTTGATTGACGGTCAATCTAGCGACGCGTAGATCAATGGCTGACAGTGGTTTCTAGATCACCTCAATTGTTATGTTTTTAATGGTGGGGGCAGGGGGGTCTGGAATGGTGACTAACAAATGTGCACATATCTACGGTCATCATGACAACGTGCAGATGGACGGTCTACAGGCGATTCCAGACCCCCTT
>ML786689.1:351635-394239 GCA_009831015.1 Picea engelmannii | reverse complement strand
ATGAGGCGGTTTTCCTTGGCGGGCCATGTCCCAACGTGTCATCCATCCATTGCATTAGACCTCCTCCACTCCATACTACATCCTTCATCCATGCTGTGCCCTCAATCCCGTGTCCTTTTGTCCAGTCGACTACATCCCGCTCGTCGTTCATCCATGCATAAACAAACTTAGGCTAAAAAGAAAAATAAAATGATTAGATTAATTAATAATGTTAGTAAATAGTAAATAGGTTAATAAAGTTAGTATAATTAGATAAATAAGCTGGGTTAAATATTGTTAAAAAATAATTAATTAATTAATTGATTAATTAATAATTAATTTAGATGATTAGTGATTAGGGTAATGTTTTATTAATTTTTATTAAAAATAATACAAAATATAATAAAATACATAAAAAACAAAACAAAACAAAATAAAATAAAACACAAAAACAATAATAAAAAACATATTAAAACATATAAATCAAAATAATTAAAATATAATACAAAATATAACAAAAAAACAAAATAAAACAAACATAAAACAAAAATAAAACATATATAATTAAAAACAAAAAGTAAAAAATAAAAGAACTACCCTAAGTCTACCCACCCAACTTCACGCATACATCACATCCCATTAGAAACAAATCAATGGATAAGAAAAATTTTGGACCATCCCTCGCCCTCCAAAGTTTAACGAGCGGGGGGGGGTCCGAAATGGTTGTATTATAAAACCACCCCCTGGACACTTTTCGGCTCCACATGCCGGTGGAAAACCCACCCATAAACCCACTTACCACCTCAGGGGGGGTCCAAAATACCGCCTTCTCGAAAAAAAAACCACATTCCCCATTATTTTTTTAAAAATCGCCCATTTTTCCCTGTTCAGTATGTCTTCTTCTGAAACCGAATCCGGGTTAACGAAAATTAATTTTAAAAAATCAATAGATTTTTTTTCTCCATAACGAGATGAAGAAAAAAAACCTCTCTCATTTTTTGCACAAGTGCCATGAGCAGGGAGAATCGAAGCCATCTTCGAGACCCTTTTTCCAGTTTTTCATTTTTCTGTTACAGTCCTGATTTTGCGGGAGCTGTTACGGTAAACGAGAGGCTAATTTGGAAAAACCAAAGGAGGTTTTTGTCTAGAACATGCCCATATATGATAACCTCCTTCATTGTTTTCCTAGGTGTCATAATTAAAGAGAAAAAAATGTCTAAGTTGACCTCTTTTTCGCAGAAATTCGGCTCGTCTTTCATGGCAGACAATTCCAGATTTTTGGGGATTTGTGGCTATTTTTGGTTGAGGAAATTAAATCCAACTTACACAACTTGTTGGGGGGATCTATCCTATTTATTCAAATTATTTTAATGTAAAATGTGTTGATCATTGCACCCAGATAGGTTGTTCTTTGTAATGTTTTATATTCACCAGTAATATAAAGGAATTGATGCACAGGATTCTTGTGTCTGGACATTGGTGATGTTTTTCTTGCTATGTTAATGTTTTCTTACTCTGTTATCACCTTGTTTTCTAATTCCAACTATTAAAAGGAAGTTAAAGAACAGAATTTACCTCGGGTACTCTGTATCTAGCCTTTTATCAGTCTACATGTTATTCTTCTGATTTTGAGTTAAAGAAATTCGTGAATGCTTCTTTACTTAAATGAACCTCTCACCTGTTCTATATTTCCATCACATTTTATCTTAATCGATCCAGTATATTGGTTATCTCGCCCTGTGAAGGAGCCCTTTAAAAGTTGTTTATTTGACCTTAAATTTTGACACAGACCCCATAGCCCAATGGGATTCTAAAGAAATCATTCAACCAAATACCTCAAATAAATAAATAAACCTTATTCTGCATAACTAGCCTAATATCCTATTTCAAACAAATCTAAATTTGATAGAGAGATCCCTCTCTAAGTCTCGGAGGGATAGATCCCTGACTCAAAGTGGTTTTGATGTTGCCTCTGTGACTGCCTTCATAGCCTTGGGAAAATTATAGAGTGCTAACACTATGTTAAAGTGATTGCTAAGAGTAAGAATCACATATCTGTAACCCAGCTAAGGTTGCAGACACCTGAGTCTTGCAAACACCCCTACATCTACCTCAGGTGAGACTTCATCTTCTTCGCAGGTGTTGCCGAAAGGGCCGGTAGTTAGGTTTTTTTTGGTGCGTTGTTGAAGCATTGAACCCTAGGTCTGCCCCTATGCCAACAATACATAACTAGCATAAACAACATTGCACAAATCACAATAACACAGGATATATGTGGTTCACCTCAATGTGGGGCTATGTCCACCAACTCTTCTTCTCTTCTTTATTAGTCTCTTCAATCTCCTTACAAGCACCAAGCCACAAGGCCAACTCTGCATAGGACAAGATATCTATGCGCACCTTGCCAGATCCTCCTTCCCCGAACTAGCTCAAAGAAAAAATCCTTACACAGTCTGTGCCCAAAGAACTTACAAAACGTTTGCACTTAGCTCTGCAAGACTTAACACATCTTCTTTCACATAGCTAATATTATCACTAATCCATCAACTCTCTAGGTCTCCCTTATTACATCGCTTAGCTACTTATTTATACATTAAAAAAGAGGACTAAGCATGGGTAACCCCATGGGATGACATCCCATACCTATTACATAAACCCTAAAACCAAAAATGCCCATAAAAAGGGCGATATTCTGCGATCACCACTTCTCCTGGGCGCTCTGTCTTCGACCAGCCTGTCGAACTCCCAAAAATGGTCAAACATGACCAATGTTTCCACAAAACTTAGTCGAGGGCCAACAGGCCCCGAACACTCACCTATGACTCATCCCCAGTCACTATGGTCTAGGCAGCACTACTTCAAAGGCCTCAATCTTAGCTCGAGGTGCCTCGACTTGCTGCTTCTCCAAAGCCTCCTGCTCGATGAACTCTTGAATGACTTGCTTGGTGACAAGCCCTTCCAGGCATTGTTCCACTATTGCGACCACCTGCTCCAGCTATGATCCTTGTCCCTCGATCTATTCAAAGAGGGTGCAAGCTTTGTCCTGCACCAGCTGGATTCGTTGTGTCACTTCCATCACTCTACTCTGGATAGAAGTGACCTACTACTGAACTGTGCGCTTCTCCTACGATCTCTTCATTTTCTCAATGGTCGTAAGATAATTTAGCTACGCTTGCATTGTCGATGGCTACTGCTTCGCCTCCTAGAGTTGTGCCTCTAATATCCTCATCTACGGGTCTTCTTCAAGGTGCTTATAAGTCTGCGCACTTTGGTTACTTAATTGCTTGCATTCTGAGGCTAACACCCTGATTCTTTCTATTGTGCTCCTGGAAGTTTCTTCCCTTTGATATCACACTTCTTCTAGAGTGATCAACACTGCTTGCAGTTCAAACTCTGCTACTCTTCCTTGAAGTTGTTGAATGGCTTCAACGAGATTCCCCACTTGGATTTCAGTTGACTCTTCTTCCATCTAGGCCAAGCCTGACACATAGTGAAGTGCTCTAGTTACGTATTCTCTAACCCCACTCTACTCCACGAGTAGTTGTTCTTTTTATTTTTGGATCTACTCTATGTCCTCTTTAAACTTCGCCCGGAGGTCATCTTTCTCTTGCTGTGCAAATCAACGTTGATATAGGGCTTCCTCCTTTTCTTGCTTCAAGTCCTCTGTGGCCTGCTCTTTTTCTTCCTGTACTCGATGAACACAAGCTTCTATAGCAACTGCTATCCTTCACAGTTGGGTGGGCTCATTCCCCAACTCTATAGATTCTGATGATGATGGTGCAGTAGACACTACACGGCTCGAATAGAGAGCTTGTTGTAACCCCTTCAGCTCCACATTGATTATTTCATACATTGTCTCCTTCTTTGCTTCATTTCACTACAAAATATCCTTCGAAGCATCTGCTACAGTGGCGATGATGAGGTCAATATCATCCACTATGAGTACATTCTGTGACTGAGGCTTATTGGCTCGTGACTTCTTCCACACTAAGGGTTTCTTTGGAGAAACCTTCCTTTTCTTCAGAGTCTTAGCCTCTGTAAGGGGATCCTTCAGTGGTGTCACTTCACCCTCTTCTTTCTTGTCTTCTTCCCCTCCCTCTTATTGGTTTACTTCGTCGCCTCCTCCTCCTCTATGTGAGTCAAGCGTAGTTTCCTTCGATGCGTTGTTTATCTTCTGAACTTCTTCCTTATTTTTCTTTTTCTTTTTCTTAGCACTGCTTGGTCCATCCCACTCAGTCCTGGTGACCACAGGACTTTTGATGAGGTCAGGTTCGAAGATATTTTCATCTCCAACTGGTACAAGGAATTATGCAATCCATTCCTTGGTTATCTCCTCCATATCTTCCTTAGTCAACTTGTATTAATATTCGAGCTCCTCCTTGTTTTCATCCCTGCATGCGGTGATATATATGAAGTGTCAGTCTGTGCGGAACTTCATGAGTGGCCTGAACCTATGGAGTGTATTTGACGTCATTCAAGGAAAGGATTCAATGGCCCACATGATATGTAAGTAGTAAGTGTGGAAGACAACATTCGACTGCCACTGCTTCACCATATCACTTGTATACCACAAGGTGGTGAACCTCACAACCAATGGTTCTGATGGTTCAAATACAGGGAATGTCGCTCCCTTTGAAATCTCCCAAGTGAAAAATGCTATAAGAATGGGTAACCAGCTGAAGTGGAATTCATAACCTTGGTCCCACGCTTTGGGACAATCTTTCTCCAGCTCGTTGACGAGGTAGCTCACCTAGTTCATCTGCATCCATTCAATGCACTTCCCTACAAGGTTGACTATGAACCCTGTGACCTATGTTGATATGTTCTTTCTGATGAGCTTACCAATGATCAGTTAACAAGATAAGAACTCTACATAGGATGGAGGCTACCTTGTAGCATCACTTCCCCTTCTCCACATCATCGTAGGTTTCCCTTATAAGATGTGCCAGAGAGCGGTCTGCAACCTTCCCTAGATAGAACTGGTGAGGTTTTGGTCCCTGAACTCTCAATCTAGAGATCATGTGGATCAGTGTTGGATCCAAAATCATGCACCTATATAACCATAGATAACCTCCATGGTGGCATGACATGAGGAGTTTAACGCACACATTAACCTCTTGATGTCTACCAAAATGGGGTATCTTCATGATGTTGAGGATGGTGGATCTCGCAATCTCCTTGATCCATGGTTCAGGGACTATCTTTGGCTTCTTTCCAGTTGTCTTTTTCAAGTACCTATGCGGTGCGAGCAGTGCATAATTCTTCTTGTCTCCTAGGTTAAAGTCGTTGATCTTAAGATCAGGGATCAGTCCTAGCAGCAGTCCAACTACACATATCCCCTTTGAGAGGTATGCAGTGATGAGCATGTACTCGAAGTCACGCGGGATGTTGTCATGACTAACTGCACTAGATAGAGGTGGGATGTAGTCAGGCAAGACCGATGGGATCAGCTTCGCATTCACCAGGTCATCGCGGTCCTTTCTTCTTTTCTCTGTCGCAGTTTGGGATGGCCTAGATCGACGTCCAGTTGAGGTGGATGCTTGCAATCCTTGCGTCGATGAGGATTGTACTCATATGTACATAAATTTCTCAGCCATAAGGTCTATTAGGATCTCCTCCACAAACTTCTCTATTACACTAAGAGTAGACGACATGCACGCTCATGGTCAATTATCTTGGGTAGTCGAACAGGTGCTCGAGGTAAGAAAAATGGGTGGTAAGGTCTCAAATGCACAACGCGATAGAAATCAGTTCTCTTGTTATCTTGGATAGTCACAATTTTCAAAAGTGTCCCCGGTGAGGCATTCGACAGATTAAATAGGCAACAGCGTGACAGATTCCTCCAACGGGTCAAAATTCCTTAATCAATACAATTCCATCTGTTATGGTGTGGTCTCCACCATCTCATGGCGATATTGTCCACAATAACTGTGTTTCTAACTATTCTGAAGAGTCATTCTAACGATCGGGATGCCTCCAATGGTCATATGGCTTCATCATGGCGAAGTGTCATTCTGCATTGTTCTGCTATTTTGGCGATGTTCAATTTCTACAAGCCTACTTCCTGTGAGGTATTCACTGGAACCTCCTGTAGTCTTTCTAACTTTTCTTTCTTCTTACTGATCTTTCTAGCCTTCTTCCCTGTAATCTGAGTTTTTGGATTCCTTTTTCCATTTGTATTCTTATCTTCTCTTAGCATAGTAACTTTGCACTCTTGATGTTCTCTTAAATGTTCCGCATGCAATATTTCTTCTCTTACTACTTCTAGGGTAAGTTCTCTTCTCTCCTTCATGGTTAGGTTCTTTAATCTTTATTGTGTTCTTTCAAATTAGGCAACTAAGTCTCTGGCCCTCAGTTGCTTCGACTTGTTCTATTTTTCTTGTACTAGTTGCTCTATTTTCTCGGCTATGAAGTCCCTTGATTCTTTCTTTTTTTGTTCTATGGCTTCCTCTTCTTCTTTTCTTCGAATCTTATATTTCTCAATTCAGGTCTTTCCTAAAGAAAGTGCAAAAGGAGCATTGTTCTCAACAAACTTAATGACCTCAAATTATTCTTCAGTCGATGTTCCATGGGCAATCATAGGTACATGAGTAAGTCTTTCACATAGGGTTATCATCTTTCCTTTAAACAAGCTTATCCCTCCTAATGAAGGAATCATAGCATGCTTTCCCAAAATTTCCCAATTACTTTCTAGCATAATGTCCACATGTGTTTCTTCATCCAAGACAAATTTTATGTCGAAGTCTCCTAATCTTGTTTCTATGCACTGCTTTTCTTTTAAGATGTCTAGTAAACTGATGTCTCTATGATCATTCAATGTTTCTTTCAGCTGCAATAACATAGTCTTTGATTCTGTCTAATTCTCTAACATATCCTTAGTTTCTTGACCTTCTTCATGGTTTTCCTGTCTCAAGTTCATCTTCTCAAATTTATCAATCATTCTAGGGAAATCCAAAACCTCATGACCAACATCTTTACAACAAAGAAAAATAGGATCGGTACTAGGGCATTCTTTAGCAAGATGTCCCAGTCTTTTGTAGTTATAACACAATGTCAATTCTCTCTTTCTCTTAAAATATCCCCAACCTTTCCTTTACTACGCACTCGGATCATAGTGATGGACCTGCAATCTACAAAAATTCTTTCTAAGGAACTGCATCCATTTGTCAATCCAAAAATTCTTTCTATGCATAGGAATAACATATCTTTCACTATTTCTATCAAATCTATTCAAATCATATCTTGTTTCTTCTAACGGTGCCCTAGTTTTGAGACTAGGAACAAATCTATCAAACATACCTAGATCCATACTTTCGAATAAAAAATTTCCACTTATATTACCTTTATCATAGCACAAAGATTTAAGATCTTAACTCATTCTTCAGATCGGGCTTCCCTCTCTTAGCATAGAACTTCACAAGTCAAGTAGAATATTGCACACTAGAGCAACAGATCTACGCACAAAGATTTCTCTTTTCTCCAGTTCCCATCAATCACTGTTTCAGGTCCTAGCAATAGAACCATTTGTTGGCATAGGGGCAGACCCAGGGTTCAATGCTTCAAAAACGCACCAACAAAACCCTAACTACTGGCCCTTTTGGCAACACCTATGAAGCAGATGAAGTCTCACCCAAGGTAGAGGCAAGGGGGTTTGTAGGACTCAGGTGTCTGGGTACCTCACCTTCCATTTCTCCATGTTGTCCCCGCCAACATTATTGATAGGTTTTTTATCCCCCTTACCCTTCTTTCATTGTTTTTTCTTTCCTTCAGGCTGCTAGGTGGCCTTTGGATTAGCCAATTGAACTGTGTGTACATATGAAATTTTGGTAGGGGGAGCAGCCAAAGCAGTAGTTTGGTTGGTTGTTGTGTGTTGTATAGACAACTGCTGCAACTACTTCATCAATTTCTCAATGGGCTTTGTTTGTGCTAAATCAACAATACCATCGGCATGTGGTATATCTCTCTGTCTGGTTTTATCAAGTACTGAGCATGGTGCATCTGGAAAGATCTCGTATAATAAAACGAACTGAGAATAGATTAGCTCAAGTTGTTGATCTCTCATGATGGCGTCTTCTTCGGAAAATACTCCCGATGTCACGACGTCTTTGGATAACCGTGGGACCAAAGACTTAAGGAACAACTCGAGCAAGAATGTCGGTGGGACTGGTACTTTAATTAAACTATTTCAGCTACTCCATTCTCGAATGTGATCAGAGATATGGTCTTCTTTTCTTTGTGAGAAATTGGCCAGCAATTCGGTGCCAGCATCGTATCTCATAGGTAACTGGAAATGGTTTAGGAAAGCCATCGCCAGTCCACCAAAGGAAGAGTATCTTGAGCGACTGAGCTTAATGTACTATTTCGTGGCACTCCCAATGAGAGTACATTGAAACAATCGCAATTGTACGGAGTCGTCTTTCAACGAGTTAGATGAGCACCAAAGCTGGAAGGTAGTCACATGATCTCTTGGATCTTCATTAGGCTTGGCTTCGAACTTTGGGATGTCCAAAGGAAACTTCGTCGGCATAGGAGGCCAACACGGATCGTGACAGATAGGGTCATTCAACAACCTTGTCAAGTTTGGCAAATGCAAGGTTGTCAGGAAGGGTAGTTTGGGTTGTTGGTGATAACCTGGGAAAAAGGGGCCTGGAGTTTGAATGGCACCAGGTTGCTAGGAAAAGTTCTGTTACTAGCTTGGGTTCTGGTAAAAACCATGGCCATGGCTAGTGTATGGATTTTGTGTGTGAGGAGACATCATCGTCTGGTTTACAAAATAGGACATAGATGGTTGGGCATGCATTATATTCGAAGGAATTTGGGAAGGGTTGCCCCATGTCGGTCTCATGGGGATAGGCATATTACTTTGTCTGGGGTTCCATTGATTGTGAAAATAATTACCCCAAATCGGCATTCCTGATGAGGGAACGAATCCCTACAAAGAATTCCAGGGTCCTGATGTCAAAGAAGTTCCTGGGTGTGCCCCCTGTGCAGGAATAGTACCCTGCATAGGAATAGGTTGTCTGAAACTGGGATTGCCCCCAGTCGAGAAAGCAGTAGACGAGAAGGCGTTGTTACCAAAAGCACCAAACAAAGAAAACAGTGTCGAACCAATAGGCATATTATGTGAAGGTTGTCCTTGACTCCCTGCTCCAAATAAACTATGGTGTGCAGGCGGCGTAGTGGAAGGCTGGTGAGTGCCACCGAGCGAAGCGGATGAAGGAGGGATATGACCTCCTCCGTAAGGGAAAGTGTTAAAGGGAGCGGAAGTGCCCCCCATGTGGCCTTGCAGAGGAGCATTAGAGCTCCCTGCCCCAGACCTGAAGTATGTGAAGTGGAGTAGGAAAGTACAGGACTTGTACCTAAACTAGGCATCCTGTATGAGAATGGAGGGCTTGTCGCACTTGGTTGGAAAGGGTTTGTGGCCACCGCCAGAGATGGGATTGAACCACTATGCGATGTAGAGGCAGTCGAGACCATGGTGGCTCAGACCGGTGAAGGCGGGTTAGGAGGTGGAAACTCTCCTGTGGTGACAACCTTAGTGGGAATTGAAGAATTCCCAAAAGAAGTAACAACATTTGTTTCCATTGTTGCGTGTAACATTGTCTGGCACTCATAAGGATGAACCGGTACGATGCTGGGTGTCGAAATATTAGTGGTGGAGGTTTCAACTAGACCAAAATCTTTCGCTCCAAGGTCTAAAATGGTCGATTTATCTAGATGTTGGTCGGGCACAATTTCTTGTGACCCGGTCGCTTCAAAATACTCTTGTTGGTCTAGCTGTCACCTTAGTGGTGGCGGGGGTGGCTCTAATGTAACCAGCGGCAAGCCAAGAAGCCTTCGTGACCGGCGGAGCTCGAGATCCTCCACTGTGTGAGAAGATCAAAGACACTCTAGGGTGTTCTAGTCGTTCAAAAATAACACACACTAAAAAATTCCCTATAAGATAAGACAGGCAAACACTAAATTAATTGGAAGAACAGTTACAACAACCAACACTAGAGAAACTTACCGGTGCAAGTGAAACTCAAACACGGAGGCACCCTCTAGGTATACTCTGCAAAGCGTGGCCCGATGTCTATCCTAGGTAACGTGGTATTCCCCCGCAGTCACCTATGTATGTCCCTAAAAAAGATAGGCAACTAGGTTGCCAGCGCGCGAACAATCATCAAGCGGGTACAATCGAAAGTCGAGTAGACCACAATGAGTAGGGTATCGACCCCGAAAATTTTCAAGGGTATCGAGAGAAAGTGGTCTGAAAGAAAACTGAGGACCTCAAATGGATTCGAGACCCACGAAGCTCCGTGGCAAATGCAATCGACGGAATCCCAAGACAAGCCCTCTATATGTGTTCTCCACTACGATTGGTCCAGCTTTGGAGGGGTTATCTCCACTACATTTCCGCACAAACCTCATGTTTATCCCCTATGTTAGAGGGGGGTCCCGGACAACTTTCACGATAATGGACTTACACACTCCTTAACTCAGACTCCAATGTTTGATTTTAATGGCCTTGAAGAGTTTCCTCTCCAACCTAATCCAAGGGCCTAATCCTAAACTA
This sequence comes from Picea engelmannii, assembly GCA_009831015.1. NCBI lineage: Eukaryota > Viridiplantae > Streptophyta > Pinopsida > Pinales > Pinaceae > Picea > Picea engelmannii. Next base: position 383,702 of record ML786689.1, on the reverse strand, counting down.
GTTGGTTAACCCTACAAACATAAAAGTCTAATGAATTTTAGATTTAGTGTTAATTTTATGTCTTGTCTTATGTCAAAGGGTATGAAAGTGAAACCAGTGATGTTTGAAAGATGAAAGTAAAAAAGAAACAGAAAGATGGAATCAAAAACCTTCACTTAATGCAAATTTTAAACAACTTTTCAAATTTTAAAATTTTTTCTAAGATCTTTGGACAGTAAACTCAAAGCAAGATTTCACTCAACTACGAGCTACTTACAATCTAAGTAAACTGCCAAGAACTTATGAAAGCAAAGACTTTTCCCTGGTTACTAATGTCAAACAATACTTTTCAATCAATCAAAGACATAAAAAATCATTATCTTTTTTTTTATTTGAATGCTCACAAAGCAAAAAGGAAAATTATCAACAAGTCAAAACCAAGAAAAAATTCTAGCCCAAGCACAGCTCGCAAAGAATCTGTTTAAAAATAATACACTAGTAACTTAAAAATGGACTCTCACACTTGTCTAAAAACCGTTCAAAAGAAAATTTTCATGAAAACTTCTAAATGAAAAAGAAAGCTATGGTTGAGATCAAACCTAAGCTACTCACTGCTATGACAGAGACTCAAAAAACGTGAGAGGTATGACTCTTGTCAAGGGAAAGGATGGTTGCCTCACCTTCAACAAAAACTATCCTCTACAAGCACACTGCTAACAGTTCCACAACAAGCATGTGCACATGAGATGTGTAGAGTCAGAGGGCGTGTACACGTGTTCTAGCCTTATACAGGACATGTGTATCTCTGAAACTCTTAGATGAATAAAATACAACAATCTAAACCAGGCAGAGACCATTGATACTAAGAATCAGGATCTCTTGAAGGCTCAGACACTTTCTTTAACAACAAAAAAGAAAACAATGCAAGGAAGAATCCGTAGAACAAAACAATCTGAGGTGAAACCTAAGCTATAGACTACAATCAACAAAGACTAGAAAGAGTTCCAAAAAACCCCTGAGAATGACTAATTATGACAGGGAAGAGGATGACTGCCTCAAAAGTTTTCTGGAATCATACATGCTACTTTTACTTCTTCAGCTAGCATTCACACGGGGGTTGTAAGAATGTAGGGTACGGGTACACGCATGCAAACCTTATACAGGCCGCGTGTACCTCTCTGGGTCTCAGAAAAAAAATTACTGTCCAACGAAGAAGCAGAGATGACTGGTATGGAAGACCAGAATCTTTGTTAGCTCGGACTTTGCAGAAACTTCAAAAACAGGAAAGAAAACCATTTTTTTTTTTTTTAAATACCCAAAAATATTCCCAGGAACCCTAGAGACTTCCCCAGTATGGTCACCAATTTTTTTGTGGTGGAAAATCCCCCTATGGACTAGCATTTAGGGTTATATCATGCATGCATATGAGACCAAAAGAATCCTACTTTCTACAGTCGTCCCAGACCTAATCCCCATTTCTTTTAAGCAAATACATGGTTAGACAAACATACCTCTTTTCAGGCTTTCGATGTCGATCATTCTTCACGCTTGATCGCTTGTTAGCAGCTTTCCTCCCAAGGATGAACTGAATACAAAAAAAGAAACAAACTATACATGTGTTTTACCTATAGATTAATGGGTTAGAGATTCAAACATATATTCAATAAACTATGAAGAACTCATATAGTGGGATGGGAAAAGCATTTCTTTATTAATTTTAATGAATCAACTTACAATGTCGAGACCGTCCACCGCTCCGCAAACCTAATCCTGGGCTCCTCTTCAACTGTCCTCCAACTTCTTTTGTCTGTATCTCTTCTTGCACATGGATGGCTAAAGGGTTGGGACAATGGGAATGTGCAATTGGGTAGAGTTTCTTTACTATTATTCTCCTCTTCCAAATGGGACCCCTAACCCTTCTTTTATAGGCTAGAAGAAGCTAGGTATTTGGATGAACCCTCGGCCATGCATGGCTGGAAGGTTTAGTTAACTTACCCAAAGTTGTGTGTTCCCTTGACAACTTTCCTTTTTTCGTGCTTTTGTAGGTACACACGGGATGTTTTGGATCAATTAGCGTGTACACGCGTGCAGTAATGGAGTAGGGCGCGTGGGCCTTTATAAAAGAGGTTTTTAAGAAGAGTTGTTCGACAGTGCTTTGGAAAAAAAGGGCTATGAGGTGGCTTGATGCCAGGTAAGCATGTATGGTGAAAATTAGGGTTATAACAGATTCCCCCTAATGTGTGAGGTCAGAAGAGCATCTGATGGCTGAAATACATTACCAATCTTTACTGATGTGCCAAACAAGTGAGCCGAGGGACCACAAATCGAGAGGCGTCGTCTGCAAAAATAACAATTGTCTCATTGAGGCAGGCATACCCATGCTGAGGATAAAATAAATGCATGGCTACCAATCAAATACACTATAGATCCATGTCATACAACTATACAAAGTGTAGTCGGGAACAATACATAGCGGAGCTACATCTTGAAATAAAAAAGATATACATGTAGAGTACCCATCTTCTTAGAAGCTGATAAGGCCTGATGGTTGGAGATGAGGTATTAAAATATCGAGCAACAACTTCAAAATATTCAAAACTCGAGTAGGAGTGTAATATGAGTGTACGAATTCACTACCCAGAGGTCTTTGACGGCTCATCGGTCATGGACTAGAGAATCTTGATGATCAAACTGAAGGTTTCATTGATTTCGAACAAAGACTTGATTGGACGTTCAAGATGGTCGGGTATGAGGGCAAGAGACAAACTATAGAGGGGTCGACTTAGGCTTGGTGACAAACTTCCCTTGGACAATAGCATGACAAATGATGAGACTCAGGTAGCATGGCATTAACATAAGTTTACGAGGCAGGAGGCAACACAAACTCTCCATATGTTTGGAAGAATAACCAAATGGAGGAGGACACAACTCTATGTAGAGAGAACAACTTCCTAAGGTCATATTACATCCTAGGGTTTGATGAACAAACGGATAGATGTGATTTATCCAAGGGCGACTCATTATGCTGCTAATAAAGAAAATAATTTTCCCTTCCTCTTTTTGGGGTATATTTGATTTTTTTGTCTTTTTCAATGATTTTGGAAAAAATAATAAAAGAATGTTACATTACAAAGGAGGATCAAGTGTCGCAAACATACTAGTTCCAGGTGCATGGAACACAGGGATGCTCAGGGAAAAGAGACATATGCAAGAAAAGGACACTCAGAAAAAATCCTCCAGGGGCCAAAGGTGTCAAGATGCAGAGGCAAAGTGCTATAAGGCTTGCATATGAGGCATGCTTCAGATGGTTCAGTCGAGAGCAACATGGAGTCGGCATTAGGCCAAAGACGTAGTTATGCAAATGCGATTAATAAAACACACAATGGTAATTTCCTTTGATGTAAGTTTAACGAGCCAAGAGAAGGTAAGCTCGGTGGTTTTTCATATGTAGAGAGTCTGAAAAATTGTAAAAGGAGACTCCATTGGGGTGCCTTTTTCGAAGATAGTCTAGTCAGTTCAAAAAAGGGGTAAACTAGCACCGAAAAGACATATATTCAAAACCATTTTAACGAGTGTGAGAAAGACAAGATCACTTGGCCATTTTTCCATTTTTAAGGAGTTTGAAAAAAGCTTAACTATGGACTCCATCAGGAATGTTCTTCTGGACCAGTTTAACGAGTGTGAGAGAATAAGGTCACTGGGCGATCTTTTCAATTTTAGGGAGTCTAAAAAGAGCTTAACTATGGACTCCATGGGGGTTCCTTTTTCATAAATTTAGTCCCTCAGGCCCGAAAAAGAGTTAAAATGATACCTAAGAGTACTCTTCTAGAGAAATGAATTTCCATAGAGTATACCTTTGTTCATACAGTTGACTATCTGGACCGAAAAAGGGGTAAACTACCACCGGACAGACATGACTTCAAATTTCAGTTTAACGAGTGTGAAAGGCCACAACATCACTTTACAATCTTTTCATGTTTAGAGGGTCTGAAAAGGGCTTAAAAGAAGATCCATTATATATTTTGGGAGTCCCGAGGGTGAGGTCAAGAGTGAACAGAAATCATGCAAATGAGGTTCAAACTCGTAATTAGGAAAAACAACAAAGACTCCCAAGCCTACAGTGATTAGAGACAGTATGGATACCATAATGCAACTAGGATCTACCTAGGGCATCCATGTTCCAGTAAGCTCTACCACCAAGTCGCGACACTTCTAAAGAAGCTATGATGGTTCTGTGTCACAACCTAATGGGATCGATCCTATGGAAAAGGAAAAAGACAACAAGATGCAAAAGTCTGGGTAGAAACCTAACCTATATGATCAAGTTGATCCTCAGAAGAAAAAAAATTCATGGACCGTCGAAAATTACCCAAAACTCCAAAAACCTGTCCCCGTACCCGATCAAATCCCTCCCATGCAACTCCTAAATCACTCTAAATGGTTTTTGGTTTAAATAAAATGATAAGGGAGGCCAAAAAAGTGACAAAAAGAGGCCAAAAGGTCTATAAATAGAAGTTGGTAGCTCATTATCACCATTGCTGATTTGGAAATTGAATTTGGAGCCAAAAAACCTCCTTTGTCAAAAGTGGTGATTCTGGGAACTGCAGTGGACGAAACGAACCTCTATCTAGACCAAGTAAGTACAAACTCTCTTATCTTGCATTTTAAGTATTTCTTTTTTCTTTGGGTTTCATTTTTTGGGAGGGTGTCGAACTTCAAAAGGTCAGCCCTAGGTCCATGCAGGTTGTCTCAGGACAGGCCATGTGTACATTCGGATAGAGTAAACCCTACACGTTTGTACATGCGAATGTCAGTATTACAACCTGCGTGGACCCCCTTTTTGAATGAAAAAATCTTAAAAATAAGGGTTAACCCTCCTGAACCTTGGTGTTTTGCAGGATGTATGTCCACTGGAGAGAAAGAGAGCATGAAGAGGTTAGTGAGTTGGTCAGGGAAGACCCCAATGTTGTGGTTGCCTTGATGCAATGTGGGTTACTCAAGTTCTTCTTATGTCCTTTTATGCAGGCACAACCTAGGCTATTGAATTCCTTGGTTGACTACTGACATCTGGATGCAGAGGCATTCATGTTAGAGGGGTAGTCACTGGTGCCCACGACCGAGGACATTTATTTTTTGACTAGCCTCTCTCAGAGAGGGTAACTAGTCAACTTCTGGACTTTTCCTTCAAGGCCACATAACATAGAGGAATTGATAGGTCTTTACTGTGCGGCTGACACAGACCGCTTGAGCTCCCAGATACCCATAAGAAAGATTATTGACTTATTGCTACAAGCGATAGTGTTGCTTATTGGGTGAATCACTGGTTCTGTGGCTTTGTATCAGACATCCCAGGCATAGATGAACTGTGCATTCTAGTGCTTAAATTCACAAATATTTGATTGGAGCACCACATTTATGGAGTGTATGAAGAGGCAGTTGACAGATTATTGATTGCGAACACAAAGGAACTTCGGGTTCAGGACCGTTCTGTGCCTATTCTTCTTTGAGAGAGTTTCGAGCTTTAGTCCTTGAGTAGTGGTATGAGGACATCAGGCCTCTCTTCCTACTATGTGTAGATGGGAAATACTACTGCCACGACAGGGTGGTGGAAGGACTAATGAGTCCTTTGATGATGATTTCTTTGCCTAGCTATCGTGACAGATCCTAGTTATCAAGGATTACCTGTATGCAGGGATTGATTTTTCGAGGGATCCTAAGATACCAGTACCTCCTGGTGAGGAGTGAGGAGAGATGGGTAAGTCTCCATATTTGTAGTTGTTTTTTTTATTTTTTTTGTGACACATATGTAATTTTTATGTCGTTTTTGTTATATATCAATTTTTTTATATACCATAGTTTTTGACAAATATGCGTTTGTTGTGTGAAGATGTGGGACCAGTGTGACCTATTGATTATGCGAGGAACAAGCATCATCCTTAGCCAGGGGCCACACCTGCTGCAGTCGGGGGACCAGTAGTAGCAGGATATCTTCCAGCTGGGGAACTTTACTGTGCTCACTCACACGGTCCCTATGGCAGAGATTTAGGATCTGCCACCATCCATGCAACCTCATGTAGTGGGGGCACCATGGACGTGGGTCCAATTATTTAGACAATGTTGTAGATCAATACAATAGGGCCCACAGGCCCTGAGTTTAGTTAGGATTTTCATGTGCCGAGAGCACTACTTGTACATATTTTTTGAGGGCATAAGACCCTTAACTCATTACTGGTCATATTTTTGAGGCACTTGCGTCCATCTGTGTACTCTGGTTACTTATGATATTATATATGGATTTTTATGTTTTTTCCTGGCTTATGGATCATTTTTGCAAAAAATGTATTTACATGTTTATGTGTATGTCTTTTCATATGTGTGCAAGATGCCAATCTAAAATTTGATTAGCTAGAGTATCTGTAATTTGATTTAATCTCCTAGGAACATGAAAATATGTAATATAAGCAAAGTTTTGTTCTAAGAGACGTACCCTAAGGAATATTCGGTGTAAATTCGGATCATGAACACGGTAGATTCTATTTAACTAAGACACAACTAGATGAGTGTCAATATATACCCAGATATGAGAGATACCAAATGACAAGGCGTCACGAAGCAACTCAATAACTGCGCTATACTTGGCGACATTGTTTATGGTGTCACCTAAGTATATACCTCCAGAAGATAATAACTGGTCTCGAGGTGTATAAATTACCCAAGTTGCAGAGGCAAGCCTCCGAGTGTGCCATGTAGCACCATTTGCATACCCAATGAACATCTTGGATTCACTTGACATATGCCACAGTGATGAAAGATAACATCAACGACACGTCCATAACACTAAAATAAACTAGAAAGTAATAGTACAAAGACTATACATATGTCACAAAAAGTTACCCATGGTGACCTGCCTATGAGTAATACTTCTTGAGGTAGAGTCCATTCTAGGCTTTGCCAAAGCATTCCCTTCAAAGGCAACCATACGATAAGAAACCATCTTTAGAACTTCTTTTATGATGAAAGGTCCAAACCACATGGGTTTGAATTTTCCTACCCCCAGGGGGTCCTTATCTTGATCGTAGACTACGACAAGGTCGCCTTCAGTGAAAATTCAAGGACAAATGGACCTATCATACTGACACTTGACTTTATATTTGTGAGCTTCATTGGCCAGGTACGCATCACGACACTGCTCATTGAGATGCTCTAGGTATAATAACCGCTCTTCAAGTGGAGAAGTGTCTGGCAATAATTGTACTGCCAACTTTAGAGACGAGATCTGACATTCTATAGGCAAGACTGACTCCATCCCATAAACGAGTTGGAAAGGTGAGAAACTGGTTGCAGTCTTAATAGACATTCGGTAAGCCCATAATGTCGAGTATAACATCCAATGCCAATTTGACTTGGCTGAGTTGATCGTTCATTGTAGAATGGTCTTAAGAGTTTTGTTCATAGCTTCCACCTAACCATTTGCTTGGGGGTAGTAGGGTGACGAATGTTCCTACCGTAACCCAAGCTTTGATGTTAAATCGGTCATCATCTAGATTTGAAAGTGACTACCATGGTCAGTGACAATCTCCCTTGGGATGTTGAACCTTGGTATTATCTGGTTGAATAAAAAGAGAGTTGCAGTCTCTCCATCATTTTTAAACGTTGGCATAGCTTCAACCCACTTCATGAAGTATTCTATGGCTACGATGATGTAACGATGCCCCCTTGCTGAAGGAGGGTTGCATGTAGTATAATCAATCCCCCACTTGGTGAAGGGACCAACTGTGATGACAGGAAACATGGGAGCAGGATGTGCCCTCATCTTCCGAGAGAAGATTTGGCACGGGTGGCACTTCTTGACCGATTCAATACAATATTTGATAAGTGTCGGCGAGAAGAAACCTTCTCGTAGAATCTTTTGAGTTGTTCCCAACCTAGACAAATGACCACCACAGGCTCTGGTAAGGAAATCGTTAAGCATGATAATGGATTCTTCGTGAGTGAAACATTGGCGCAGGATGCAGTCTACACCTCTCCGATACAATGTATCATCGAGTATGAGATAATTCTTAGCCTGATGGCATATGCGTCGACGCTCATCATGAGAAGCAGAGGTGGGGCACTTCAAATTCTGGAGATAGATAAGTATATATCCATACCAGGGATCCGAAGAGGTGATCAAAAACATATCTCATCTGATAGGCGACTCTTCGGGCACAAGATCACATGACTCAACCGGAAGTTCCAAAATAATTTCTACGAAGACCAATGACTTTTTGGATTTCGATGAAATGAAATCTAAGTCAAACTCCTGGAAAAAAACTATCCATCTACTGATCTTTCCACCTATTACCTATCGTTTCAACATGTACTGAAATGGATTCACAACAACAATAATGGTGGTCTTGCGAAACAGAACATAATGATGGAACCGTTGAACAGCATGGATTGCTACCAACACAAGTTTTTTGATATGAGAATAATTGAGTTCCGGTCCTACGAGGCCTCGACTCAGGTAATAGATGACATATTCTGAGAACAAGTCATCTTCCTGAACTAAGACCATGCCAATGGTTGACTCTGTTGCAGCCGGATATAATAAGAAATCCTTGTTATAGTTAGGTGGCCGGAGCAGAGGGGTAGTTGTGAGGGAATGTTTCAACACCATGAAAGAGCTTTGAGAGACATCTTCCCAATAAAAATGAACGCCTTTCTTAAGTAAGCGCATAAAGCCCTTGGTGATCTCGGCATAGTTAGCGATGAAGCGTATTAAAAAATATGCCTTGCCCTGTAGACTCTAAAGTTGAAGGATTGTGTGTGGGGGGGGAAACTGAATTATTTCCTCGACCTTGAGAGGTTCGACCATGATCCCTATTGTTGACACTATGAAACCTAACAAACGTCCTGATGTTATGCAAAATCTGCACTTGTTTGGATTCAAGCGAATCCGGAAGTAGCAACAACGCTCAAAGATAATTTGGAGGTGTGTGGGATGATCCGTTCTCTTGTGATATAGAGATGCTAAATCATCTAAATAGGCCTCGACTATATGCTTGAGGTCATGGAAATAAAAAGACATGGCCCGCTGAAAGGTGGCTCCAACATTTTTTAGACCAAAAGGCATCTTACGATACGTGAATGTACCCCATGGACAGATGAATGTTGTTTTGTACTGGTCTTCGGGTTTGATTTTTATTTGGTTATATCCTGAAAAACTGTCCATGAAAGAGAATGCCTCGCAACCCACACATTCATCAATTATCTGGTCGATGAATGGTGTGGGAAAATTATATTTGGGACAGGCCTTGTTCAAATCATAAAAGTCCATACATACACAAATTGTGCCTTGTTTTTTATTGACCAACACGAGATTTGACACCCATTGGGTCAAATGGATAGGATAGATAAAACCAGATTTTAGCAGTTTCTCAACCTCAACCTTAATGGTTGCTACTTTCTTAGGGTTAACTAGACAAAGATTCTACCAGAGAGGCTTGGCATCTGGATAAGTTGTGATTTCATGTTCAAATATTTTTGGATCAATGCCTGGAATTTCCTCATAAGACCAGGCAAAAACGTCACAGAATTCTTTAAAAAGATCTGTGTATATTTGAATCTCTTCAGGGGAGCAGTCAGCTCCGAAAAAAACATTCTCCATGAAACCAGGGTTTCAGGAGATATTGATCGGTAAGGTTTCAGCGACAATTTCCATATTACCCTCAGCATAAACCTCACGTGTAGACAAGGGATTAATAGGACAAGACCTATCTCCTGTCATAGTCAAGGTGAATTCTCCGACTTCGATTCTACTTAAATCTGGGAGGAAGTATGATCTGTGATGAAGATCTTCCCAGGGTTTGTCTGGACTAGTCATTGCTTCAATTATAGCTTCATCAGAGGGCAAGACTAAGTCTAATGAATCGGTGTTAGCGAAAGAACCCTGGGCCCAAATAGGCTCTAGAAGTGGATCAAACTCTTGTGCAAGAGTTGGATCAGTGTTGGTTGAAGCTTGCTGGACTAAAGAGTATGCTACTTCAGCTGTGAACAAGGGCATGGACATGCCTTGGTGCCCTGTCCCATCCATCGTGACCGATGGGGAAGGAAGCATCCATGGATCGTCGAAGTAAATCGTGCGGAATGACGAAACTTGAAAAATCTCAACCTTATGGTGATTGGATATAAACTTCATATCACCTTGAGGGGGAGGGTAATCGATGGTACCCATCAAATATGGGCACAAACCAACCCCTACGTTGACCACACCTGGTTGAGGATTATCAATCATCAGGACTATGGATGCCCCCAATGAAGGGTTAGGTCTGGAGAAAGACAAGTGATCGATGGTCACTATCTGGTCCTCATGTGGAAACAACAAGACCCGAAAAACTGTAGCAACCACAGCTTGCATGGAATAAGTCCAACTCCTCCCTAACAAGAGGTTATAGTTGAGGGGTGTGTTGACTACTTCTACCTTGACACACATGGTCTTCCCTCCTAACTGCACGGGGAAAGAGGGGATGATACCATGTGGTTGGAACGAATGACCGTCGAAAGAAGTGACAAGAGTAGGTGATGGAGACAAAATGGGCTGGCCAATGGCCTTCCAACATGCCAACGACATAACACATGTCGAGGCAGCCTCATCAACCACCGCATGGAAGATATTTTGAGTAAAAATTTTTGTGGGATAAGCCACTACTATCTGAAACACTACATGGTAAGGCAGACGAGGTTTTAAGTCGGTTGTATACAGCTTGATTGTACCCGGATTACAAGTCTCGGTAGATCCTAAAGAGGTTAACAAGGCTTTCCTCTAGGAAGGGCAACTTTGGAGGACCTCCAAAGAGGACATCGCACAAGGGGTTTGTGATAAATCTTCCACCACAGAATAGTTCTGGGAGACCCTTGCATTTGGGTTGTGAGAAGCTTTTTTGAATGCACCTTTGGGGATGTGTGTCATTGTTTCACCCAACGTCTTCTAAATCTGTAGAGGAAGAGATGGGAGTTCGACTTCTTTTCCCTTCTCATAAGTGCTTTGTTTACTATAGTCATGTGCTCTATTCGATATAAAAGCATCACCCTTCACCATATATACATTCATGGATGCGGGGTTGTTCGAAGATGGAGAGGTTCCTTGGTTTCCCCCTTCCATGCTTGCAGAGGCTTGGGTTAGATTTTGCCCATGCTGAAATGGATTAGTTAACACAATAGGTTGTTGCTGCATCACAAACTTTTGGGCTTCTGCAAGTCGAGGACATAGATGGGTCGGGTGGTATTCCGTGCACAAGTTGCATAGATAACTCACCTTTTGTTTCTCAGTGTTGTCCCTGCTAGCATTATCGATAGGTTTTTTATCCCCCTTACCCTTCTTTCATTGTTTTTTCTTTCCTTCAGGCTGTTGGGTTGCCTTTGGATTAGTTGACTGCACTGTGTGTACATCTGACGTTTTGGTAGGGGGAGCAACCAAAGCAATAGTTTGGTTGGCCGCTGTGTGTTGTATAGACAACTACTGCAATTGCTTCATCAATTGCTCAACAGGCTTTGTTTGTGCTGAACCAACAATACCATCAACATGTGGTCCAGCTCTCTATCTGGTTTTAGCAATTATTGAGCGTGGTGCATCTGGAAAGATCTTGTATAATAAACCGGACTGAGAATAGATTAGCTCAAGTTGTTGAGCTCTCATGACGACATCTTCTTCAGAAAATACTCCCGACGTTGCGACATCTTTGGATAACTGTGGGACCAAATACTTAAGGAACCACTCGAGCAGGAATGCTGGTGGGACTGGTACATTAATTAAACTCTTTCGGCGTCTCCATTTTCAGATGTGATCAGAGATATGGTCTACTTTTTTTTGTGATAAATTGGCCAACAATTCGGTGTCAGCATCGTATCTCACAGGTAAGTGGAAATGGTTTAGAAAAGCCATCGTTAGTTCACCAAAGGAAGAGTATCTTCAACGATCGAGATCAATGTACCATTTCGTGACACTCCCAATGAGAGTACGTTGAAACAATCTCAATTGTACGGAGTTGTCTTTCAACGAGTTAGATGAGCACCAAAGAAGGAAGGTAGTCACATGATCTCCTGGATATTCGTTAGGCTTGGCTTTGAACTTTGGGATGTCCGAAGGAAACTTCATCGGCATAGGAGGCCAACGCGGATCATGACAGATAGGCTCATTCAACAACCTTGTCAAGTCTGGCAAATGCAAGGTTTCTAGGAAGGGTAGTTTGGGTTGGTGAAAACCTAGGAAAAAGGGGCCTGGAGTTTGAATGGCACCAGATTGCTAGGAAAAGTTTGACTGTTGGCCTGGGTTCTGGTAAAAACCATGGCCATGGCCAGCGTATGGATTTTGTGTGTGAGGAGACATCATCGGTTGATTTCCAAAATAGGAAATAGATGGTTGGGCATGCATTACATTCGAAGGACTTTGGGAAGGGTTGCCCCATATCAGTCCCATGGGGATAGGCATAGTAATTTATCCGGGGTCCCATTGATTGTGAAAATAATTACCCCAGATTGGAATTTCTAATGAGGGAATGGATCCTTGCCAAGAATTCCAAGGCCCTTATGCGGAAGAAGTTCCTGGATGTGCCCCCTGTGTAGGAATAGTATCCTGCATAGGAATAGGTTTTCCGAAACTGGGATTGCCCCCCGTCAGGAAAGCAGTGGATGAGAAGGCCTTGTTACCAAACACACTGAACAAATAAAATAGTGTCGAACCGATTGACATAGTATGCGAAGGTGGTCCTTGACTCCCTTCTCCAAATAAACTATGGTGTGCAGGCGGCCCGGCGGAAGGTTGGTGAGTGCCACCGAGTGAAGGTGACGAAGGAGGGATATGACCTCCTCCATAAGGGAAAGTGTTAAAGGGAGTGGAAGTTCCCCCCATGTGGCCTTGCAGAGGAGCGTTAGAGCTCCCTGCCCCCAGACCTAAAGTCTGTGAAGTGGAGTAGGAAAGTACAGGACTTGTACCTGAACTAGGCATCCTGTATGAGAATGGAGGGCCTATCACACTTGGTTGGAAAGGGGTTGTGGTCACCACCAGAGATGGGATCGAACCACTATGCAATGTAGAGGCAGTGAAGACCATGGTGCCTCAGACTAGTGACAGTGGGTTAGGAGGTGGAAACTCTCTTGTGGTGACAATCGTAATGGGAATTGAAGAATTCCCAGAAGGAGTAACATCATTTGTTTCCATTGTTGCATGTAACATTGTCTGACACTCATAAGGATGAACCAGTACGATGGTGGGTGTCGAAATATCAGTGGTGGAGGTTTCAACTAGACCAAAATATTTCTCTCTAAGGTCTAAAATGGTCGATTCCTTCGGATGTTGGTCAAGCACAATTTATTGTGACCCGGTCACTTCAAAAGACCCTTGTTGGTCTAGCTTTCACCTTAGTGGTGGTGGGGGTGGCTCTAGTGTAATCGGCAGCAGGCCAAGAAGCCTTCGTGACCGGTGGAGCTCATGATCCTCCACTGTGTGAGAAGATCAGAGACACTCTAGGGTGTTCTAGTCATTCAAAAACAACACACACTAAAAAAGTCCCTATAAGATTATATAGGCAAACACTAAATTAATTGGAAGAACACTTACAAGAACCAACACTACAGCAACTTACCGGTGCAAGTACAACTCGAACATGGAAGCACCCTCCATGTATACTCTGCAAATCATGACCTGATGTTTATCCTAGGTACCACGGTATACCCCTGCAGTCACCTGTGTATGTCCCTAAAAAAGATAGGCAACTAGGTTGCCAGTGCACGAACAGTCACCAGGCAGGTACAGTCGAAATTCAGGTAGACCACAATGAGAAGGGTATCGAGCCTGAAACCTATCAAGGGTATCGAGAGAAAGTGGTCCGGAAGACAACTGAGGACCTTGAATGGATTCAATACCCACAAATCTCTGTGGAAAATGCAATCGACAGAATCCCAAGACAAGCCCTCTAAATGTGTTCTCCACTATGATTGGTCCAGCTTTGGAGGGGTTATCTCTGCTACCTTTCCGCAAACGACCTCGTGTTTATCCCCTGTGTTAGAGGGGGGTCCTGGATAACTTTCAAAATAATGGACTTGGACACTCCCTAACTCAAACTCCAATGTTTGATTTTAATGGCCTTGAAGAGTTTCATCTCCAACCTAATCCAAGGCCCTAATCCTGAACTAGTTGGTTAACCCTACAAACATAAAATTCTAATGAATTTTAGATTTAGCGTTAATTTTATGGCTTTTCTTATGTCAAAGGGTATGAAATTGAAACTAGTGATGTTGGAAAGACGAAAGTAAAAAAGAAACAAAAAGTTGGAAACAAAAACCTTCACTTAACGCAAATTTTAAACAACTTTTCAAATTTTAAATTTTTTTCTAATATCTTTGAACAGCAAACTCAAAGAAGTATTTCACTCGACTATGAGCTACTTATGATCTAAGTAAACTACCAAGAACTTATGAAAGTAAATACTTTTCCCTGGTTACTAATGCCAAACAACACTTTTCAATCAATCAAAGACATGAAAAATTGTTATTTTTTTTTTATTTGAATGGTCACAAAGCAAAAAGGAAAAATATCAACAAGTCAAAACCAAGAAAAAATTCTGGCCTAAGTGCATCTTGCAAAGAATATGTTTAAAAATCACACACCAGTAACTTAAAAATGGACTCTCACACTTGTCTAAAAACCCTTCAAAAGAAACTTTTCATGAAAACTTATAAATGAAAAAGAAAGCTATGGCTGAGATCAAACCTAAGCTACTAACTGCTATGACAGAGACTCAAAAAACGTGAGAGGTATGACTCTTGTCAAGGGAAAGGATGATTGTCTCACCTTCATAAAAAACTATCCTCTACAAGCACACTACTGACAGTTCCACAACAAGCATGTGCACGCGATCTGTGTAGAGTCAGAGGGCGTGTACATGTGTGCTAGCCTTATACAGGCCATGTGTATCTCTGAAACTCTGAGACGAATAAAAGACAACAATCTAAACCAGGCAGAGTCCACTGATACTTAGAATCATGATCTCTTGAAGGCTCAAACACTTTCTTTAACAACAAAAAAGAAAACAATGCAAGGAAAAATTCGTAGAACAAAACAATCTGAGGTGAAACCTAAGCTATAGACTGCAATCAACAAAGACTAGAAAGAGTTCTAGAAAACCCTTGAGAATGACAAATTTTGACAGGAAGAGGTTGACTGCCTTAAAAGTTTTCTGGAATCATACACATTATTGTTACTT
Organism: Picea engelmannii; assembly: GCA_009831015.1. Classification (NCBI taxonomy): domain Eukaryota; kingdom Viridiplantae; phylum Streptophyta; class Pinopsida; order Pinales; family Pinaceae; genus Picea; species Picea engelmannii. Next base: position 368,481 of record ML786689.1, on the reverse strand, counting down.
CCTCAGCTAGCGTTCACATGCTGGCTGTAAGAATGTAGGGCACAGGTACACCCGTGTAGACCTTATATAGGTTGCATGTACCTCTGTGTGTCTCAGAAAAAAAATTATAGTCCAGCAAAGAAATAGAGATGACTGGTATNNNNAGTTTTTTTTTTTTTTTTTTTAAATACCCAAATATATTCTGAGGAACCCTAGAGACTTCCCCAGTATGGTCGCCAATTTTGTTGTGGTGAAAAATCCCCCCTATGGACTAGAATTTAGGGTTATATCATGCATGCAGATGAGACCAAAAGAATCCTACTTTCTACCGTCGTCCCAGACCTAATCCCCATTTCTTTTAAGCAAATACATGGTTAGACAAACATACCTTTTTTTCAGGCGTTCGATGTCGATCCTTCTTCATGCTTGATTGCTTGTTAGTAGCTTTCCTCCCAAGACTAACCTGCATACAAAACAAGCAACAAACTATACATGTGTTTTACCTACAGATTAATGGGTTAGAGATTCAAACATATATTCAATAAACTATGAAGAACTCATATAGTGGGATGGGAAAAGCATTTCTTTATTAATTTTAATGAATCGACTTACAATGTCAAGACCAACCACCGCTCCGTGAACTTGATCCTGGGCTCCTCTTAAACTGTCCTCCAACTTCTTTGCTCTATATCTCTTCTTGCACAAGGACGGCTAAAGGGTTGGGACAATGGGAATGTGCAATTGGGTAGAGTTTATTTACTATTATTCTCCTCTTCCAAATGGGACCCCTAACCCTTATTTTATAGGCTAGAAGAATCTAGGTATTTGGATGAACCCTCGGCCATGCATGGCTGGAAGGTTTAGTTAACTTACCCAAAGTTGTGTGTTCCATCAACACCTTTCCTTTTTTCATGATTTTGTAGGTACACGCGGGTTGTTTTGGCTCAGCTAGCATGTACACACGTGCAGTAATGGAGTAGGGCACATGGGCCTATATAAAAGAGGTTTTTAAGAAGATTTGTTCAGCAATGCTTTGGCAAAAAAGGGCTATGAGATGGCCTAATGCCAGGTAATCATGTATGGTGCAAATTAGGGTTATAATAGAGGTGGTGGATTGGAATAGTTGTAGGAAAATTATCTTGTTGTGGGTTGTGTTGAGCTATCAATGGATGGTAGAGATAACCTCTCTTGTGGATTCATATCCCCAAGTTGGGGGTGATTTTCTACTGAGAATTGGAGTAGCAAATGTATGGTTGGGAGAAACATCTATCCTTTGTAGATGGTTTCACATCTTGTTGATAAAAAGATAAGTTTGTTATCTATGTTTTAATGTTCTTATTTATGGGATTTGTTTGTTGTGTATTTACTCTGATATTTAAGCAATGTACATGTTGTTGTGTGAATGTTTAATGGGATTTCATTCATGTATTTATGATGTTGTTAGATGCATGAGAGTTTTAGTATGCTACATTGCATTAATTTTAATGGTATTAGAAAATTTTAAAATTGTTGGGTTTGGTAGTGGGAGACTGATCCAAATGGATATCGGTGGCCACCCACCTTTTCCAACTGGCTCAAAAGAGTTTTCTGACTATTTTGGTAATTTACTATTTTTAGCAGTTTTCACTTCTGGAGCCATTTTCAGGCCCTAAACGATGTTTTTTGGGGAAACAAGTTTGTAATGTGACAGTTCCTTTGATATTTCCCATAAAATGAATCTCCGTGACTATACCTTTCCAATGGGCTATCATACGCCTAAAACAGAGATCGTATGCAAGAGTTACGAGCCAGGGAAGTTGATGTACTAACTTACCCAAACAGGGCCCACATGACTTTTGGCACTTCATCTCCTAGGGTTAGGTTTTTTGATGTCTAGGGTTTTTGAGATTCCTTATTATTGTAACAAGGACTTCAGAGCCTCATTGTAATGATATTCTTGTGAATGAGCACAATTGTCACATATCTTCTCAGAGATAAGCCACCACCATTCCAGCAATCTTATTTCCGCTGCATTTTATAGCTTTGATCAATTTATTTTGCTATTGAATAGAAAACCAGTTTTACTGTATCTCTGTTATTTTATGTTAAGCACTTGTTAATAATCTATATTCATTTCATTATGCTCATAAAATCTGGATCAGGGACATTACATCTAGGATCATAGTGACACCATAGTAGTTAATAGTTAAGTTGTGTGAAGGGTTATCGGGTAGGTCAAAGTCAAAATAATCAAAGGTGATTGTTTCATTTATGTTTTTAAATTAAACTTCCCATGGTAGTAAATACCTATATTAGGGAAGACAACCTAGTAACCTTCCATGTGTCATCATGTGTTTAGGGGAAAATTAGATAGGGGTTACAATGTACCAAGGTATAAGTTTGTTCGCAATCAAAATGTGTTTAGGGAATATTTTTTCATGGCTCATAGGGACTATGAGTTTTATTGGTTAGGTTGTTAGTGTTCTTGAGGTAAAATTTTATGATGAATGATTTTGTTAGAAGTGATAAGGGTTAGGGGTCATAATGGTTAGGGATTAAGGTGTGATAATGGGTTAGGGTGTTAGGCATCATAATGTGTTTGTAATAAAAATGGATAGGGTTTATAGTATAATAGGGCATTATTTTGTTTGGGTTTAAAGTGTGTTAGGAGACAATCATTTCAAGGGTAATCTTATGTCTATGGTCATAATGGTCACTATTAAAGGTGTGTGAAGGGTGTGAACATGGGTGAAGGTAAAAATAATAAATGATAAAGGTCTATTAAGCATGTTAGGTTGTGTCACGGTCTTTCAAGGCCAAAATATTTCATTAAGGTGTACTAATGGGTTAGGATGTTAAGGTGTACCAAGGTTGAGCATTATTATGGTGTCAAGGATGATGTCGATGAGGATGAGAATGATGATGATAATGTTGATGAAAATGAGAACAATGATAATAATGATGATGATGATTATGATGAAGAAGATGAAGACAATTATTATGATGATAAAAATTATGATTTTCATTGTTGTCATTGTCATCATCATCGTCGTCATCATCATCAATTTTCATCATTTTCATCGTCATTTTTATTGTGTTATAAAATGCTTTTTTAATATGTTGATGATGATAATTATGATGATTCCTTGTTATTGTAAAAGTGCTTATGTATATTAGTGACTTCATTTTCAACATGTGCTACTTTGTTACTTAACTATGCAAATTAGTTAAGTGCACATAGTGATTGCCTCACCCTTATTTAGATCAAAGAAGATGCCCATAGAGGAATATTATTTATTAATCCAATGAGATATAACATAAGAAATTTATCTAATATAAACTATCTATCCGATTTGCATATTGTATGAGAAGCAATTCACCATTTTGATCTAAATCAAGAAGGATATCAAACTAAGAAGAGTAAACCATAAGAGTACTCAATTTGATATAGCTGATCACTTTATTAAAGAAGATATATTATATATCCATATCAAATTGATCTTGAACTTCATCCAATTCAATATCTAACTCATCAAGATGGGAAGTTTTATTCAACCCTTTAGAATCATTGAAAGGATTTTTCATAACAATATCTCGGATGTCTAACACTAAGTCATCATCAATATAATCATCATCATCAAGATGAATAATAAGATGTGAGCCAATCATTGGATGGTCAACTTGATTCTCCTATTTGTCTAACATTTCTTCCTACTCTTCTGCATCTTCCTCATGAACATATTCTTCAAGAAAAATATACTTTATAGGCCTTCCTCTTGGATCAAATCTAAGAAGAAATGAACAACTTGATCGACACCTATGAATAAAATACGTACTCACATTAACTTAGAAATACATAGGGATTTTTATTCATCTCATACCTAGTAGTATTAATCATGGTAAATACATTATCATTATCAATAATAATATTTCATCACATCGTAGCAGCAATATGTACCACCTAATATTAAAGAGAACCACTTTGAAGGATTTAATATATGTATACAATATATCTTCCAAATAGCCATATTACCTAAAATCATATATTCTACCAGATGCTTGTCACCCCTATGGTAAATATTAGTGACCTAGAAAATTTATGTCATCCCACTATCACAAGTTTTCTTCTTATTATCCAATTGTTTGGTGAGATTTCTTTGTCACTACACCATATATCTTTGTTATGTTTCACCTTCATGCTCGACATGTTATATTTTAATTTTCATGAATTGGTAACTATATGTATAAGATAAGTTGAGGGATAAAAATAACAACACAAAATTGGCAATTAAAATCTAAAAATAATTGGTAAATGCTTACATTTCTATATTTTGCATCATATGCTAGATCAATTTCCTTCTATGTCAAATTTGTATCACTATCTGGATAAGATCTTCTAATCAAATATACCTCCCCACTCCATGATGAGCTATGGTAAAATTCATTGCATTGTTTTATCCATATATTCATCTAGTCAAGGTTATTTGCAATATATAAATCCATTCCATCCCACTCTCCACTACATGGATGAAGAAACAAATTGATATAGTGCACCAATCAAGATTTTAAAATTATGTATGAAGATAGTAATTACAATTAAAGATAATACCTTTCACTTTTCTCCATCTACTCCTCCCCAACTACAACACCCATTAAATTTGTTGGTGGAACTTGTTATCCCCGATTCCTAGGGATAACCAAGGAGATGATGTCTCGAGGCCCTCTGTTTGTAGACATGGAGTATCGAGAGCCAGCTTGAAAAACATTTTCCACCTCGCCACCACAACTCCAGGTTCATCACAATGGTTTCCACCGCATCAGATGACCTCCGAAAGACATTGGGTCTTGCTCCATGAGGTACAAGTCAGGTATTATGGTGAGTGTCATTTCAATATTTGAGGCATTTTAGTTTGTTTCATCTATTACTTATTTTGATTATGTAACACTTTCTTGGACATTATTCTCTTTGTCATGTTTAACTTTGGTGGTTGACATTGTGCCCTAACAAGTGGGTCGCCCTTAGGGATAGGTTTTCTACTAGGAGGATCTCTTGATGAGTCATCATGCCATTCCTTACCATACTTGTCACTTTACACACTTCAACCCTCATCTCCTTACCTTTTGGGACTTTCAGGTATACTGAATCAAGAAGGGATTATCCCTCATTTCATGGGAAGAAGGGGTTGAGCTCCCAGAGGCTTGTAGTTGGAAAAATATAAAATCCAACCATTAAACTTCTAGATTCTTTCTGAGGGATCCCAAGGACAGTGAAATGTCTCTCATAAGAAACTAACGAGATCCATAAAAAATAACTAATAACAAAATGTGAACCAAGTTGGATCATGTGTGGATACTATTTTTAATACTTAGGTAGAAGCCCCACCAATGTTTTCAACTTAGAGACACATGATGTGACCAGGGTAGAGTCAAAGTGGGCACAATTTTTTATTCTTAGGTATAAACCCCACCTTGACTTCAACCTGGAAACATCTTAAAATAATAAAATGCAATAAATGGGCTTGGAAAAAGGTTGCATTAAAAATGAAGGTACAACACACCCTCTACAAAGGCACCCATAAATGAGACACTACAACCCCTTGTATGTCATGAACCCCACACCAAAATTCCCCCCCCCCATCCATGACACATCATCTGCATGGATTAGAAAGAGGTCCCCTCTAAAAACACCCCTAAACTTGAGGTACAATTCACCCAATAAGTCATTTTGTCAACTCTCCCATAACTAAACTTGGCAAATTGCACAGGGTCTTTGAGCATTGGTTTATTTTGATGTACATGATTAGATGAATATTTTATTGATTTTATTTACTCATCATAATGAATTTGACTAGAGATCCTTGGAGGGCGTATCCATTTTGTCTTTGCAAGACCCAGTCGATGGTCAGTTTTGGAAGAACCAGCCTAGCTTCGGCTTCCATGGGGATTGAATCCCACAGGTTATATTCCAAGGGCCCACACTATGGATGATGATGAAATTCATTCAGAGGCCTAGACGACACCTTGGAGGGTATTTCCCACCCCCTACCTGCCAAACAACTTTCTCGAAAGGGGAAAACATCACCTTTTGGGGGCTTGACATCACCTAGGGCTAGGGTTTCGTGGTGATGATGGACACTTGGCACGTTTTGAAGGAAGAGGCCTATGGATCATGGAAGAAATGTCTTGGTTGAATACTATTAGCCTTTGGAGGCCTAGACTTTACTTCTCCAACTCAACGACTTGACCGAAGTTTCCAAACATTGCCCAAAAAGAGGGTGATGTCATGTTTCTATGGTTTCTTTTATGTGCAAAGTATAAATTAAATAATATTATTTTTGTAAAGGGGAAAGATAAGGGTTGTTGACCCCTTATATTTTGTTTTACCCTAAGTTTTGTGGAAAAAGTATGTTTAGAATATTTGCATAAATAAATATTATCTCTATTTCATTTTTCATCATAACTCTCCCATTGTGAGAAGAATAATGACTGAAATATTTGCTAGAGCTGAGCATTTTTGGTATATCTCTCTCTTGCAAATGAGTTTGGGTGTTATCTCTTGGTGAATGGATGAGGCTAAGTGGTGTGCACATCTTGGAGGCTTCTTTACTTCTCTTGAATGGTAAATTCTTGGTGATTCGGGGTTTGATCATGCATCTTTCTTGGAATTGGTAAAGAAAAACTACACTTGTTAGTTATTTCTTACTTCTTCTTGGTTATTGTTGTTTGAAACCCTAGGAGGAGTATGTTGCATACACCCTCCATTAAGATTCATCTTAATTGTTAAGTTTATAAGTCATTTTCTTTGGTAAGGATTGTTAGGAGGAATGCAAATGTGTATACCCTCTTAGATATACTCTAGTTTGATTGACATGCCTTAGGGGGTATTAGCACTCTGTAAATATGTCTAGATGAATAGAAAAATGACAGAGTTAACTGTTTCAGCCAGCTTTAGAGCTGAGGCACTAGCCTGCTCAAATCAGAGACGGGTCTCTCGTGTCACTTGATATATCTATGGAAATTGGTGTCTAGATTTGGTTTGTTTTGGGGTTTTTTTAATAAAATAACTGGAGAAATGAAGATAACATTTGGGCCATAGAGTCTGGAATGAACAATGCATTGTCAGAACATGAGAACTATTAAGAGGAATAGGTTAAATGAAGCAGTGAGTCTGAGTTTATATTTGAAAATTAGAATGGCATCAGAAGAAAAAGAAACACATAACTACATCAGAGCATTACAGTAATGAATTCTGAATCAGTTAAGAAGAGATAAACATAGTCTAAATTTCTAAGCCAGGAGAATCAAATAATGAATTATGGGCCTCTAAATCTCCAATTTAGACAGATGAAAAAGAAAAATTAAATATAGGATAACAAGAATCACATACTATGAAAGAAAACAAGACTCGTATCACCGCCAATTAGAATCTTTTCATCAACAATCCAAAATCTGCTTCTGCATTTATATATTCATTCTAGCCCCAAAACTTACAAAAGTCTTCCTTCACAGAGGGCGGGATCCTTTTTATCCATCCTTAAGATAATATATATATATATATATATATATATGAATTTCTCATGGAATTCAAAACGTTCAGCTTTCCTCAGAATTCTAACAATAGAGACAAGTTACAAAAAGGAATGATTTAACGTAACAATTATCCTATTTTAAAAGGACTATTAGTAACAAGTCTGTTATATCTGGGCCCCTTTCCTTAGGTTTCCATTTGTCCAAAAATTGTTGGGATGTACTTATCTTCATCCGAGAATTCATTTTAGCTTAGAAATCTCATCCTTTAGAGTATCCAACCAGACCAGTTGATTCTCTCCAACACTTTCAACCGTTTTAGCTATGGTTTCTTTCTTCTATCGTTTGCTCCATTTCTTTTTCGCAGCTTTCCTGTTGATGATTAGATCACTCATAATGGGATTTAGCCTAACTTATAATCTGGAATTTATAGTAGGTTATGTATGGAATTTAGCCACTAATATATGTGCAATAACCCTTTCCTTTTTACTCCTAGGTAAATCTTCCATGTTACCTGAATGACCGGTTTCACTGGATATAACTTTGTCCATGTGTCCCAATTTTGTGGACACCAAAATGTTCCTACATAAATTAGAGAGTCGATCAAATTGGAGATTACTTCGTTTATGGATGAAATGATGCCTCCATACTTGAGAATCAATAGTTATAGAGTTCCAATTATGGATTACTGACAAGATCAACTACAAGTATGTTGGTTTACCACGCTCGGGCAATCCATTTCAAATGATTAGCATTCAATTTTTTTGCATGGTGGTGTTCACATGACAGCATACAGTTGTGAAGTACTGAACGAGTGAAGCACGGTGATTCCGACTAGTCGTCACCCACCTCACGAGTGTTTGATTTGACATATTGAAACATGTGACATCGAGAAATTTGCGAAAGTGGTTTTAGGAAAACTGCCTTTCGCCCCGATGTATCTCTGGAGGTGTCGTGAGTCCATTTTAAAAACCAAAATGGTTTTTCCCGGTCCACCTTTACATGGTTAAGTCTCGTGCAATTTCATCGCCCGATCTGGGCTCCATCCGTTGATCTAGGTTGTTTCACAATCGACGGTCTATCAATTTATACCTTTTGCACCTCCGCTATGTTTGTCCATACACTGCCAGATATGTCATGGTCTTCTAAATAAACTATCATTCTTTCGCTATGATGTAGTTCTTGCTAAATTTTTGAGACTTGGATCCTATCCAGGAATTGTTATGGTGATAACAAGGGCTCCAACTGGGGATGCTATCCTCCCTGTGAGGTAGAAAAGAACTCATAGACATGGTGCCTTATCCATTGGGTGGATCCTAAAACATGTGTTTGTACCCTGCTCCTACCATATCACCGGTGTCTGTTGAAGTCCAAACTATGCACACTTCTCTCAACTGGATACTGAATACACCGCTAAAATATGACTGTACACCATACTGGAAATCCAAACTGAAAAATGCTTGATCAACAAGCTTATTCGCACACTCCGACCTACCCTAACTATTGAAATGAACTGCCAATCAAGTGAAATCAAAATGCCAATGCAACCATGCAAGAATTTTATCCACTATTTGTTTACTTCGCACAAGCTTGCTCCAAATCCTGCTAACTGATAATTCATTCGAACATTTATCCATCAATCCAAATCTCAAAAAATCAAAAAAAATTGGATTGTTTATTACCTCCAATAGGATTGCAAATGTATCTTCTAAAATATGTGAAAAATAATCAACATGTTTCACTCCCTCCACCACATTTTTGTTTTCAGGTGATTCAGCTTGTTGACTTCTAAAAAACTCACAGAGTTGTTGAGAAGTCTGGTAGTAGTGATTTCTTGGGTCATAAAGCAACCATGGCTAGAGAACATTATATGGTGTAAAAATACTCACATATGGTACATACATTGATTCATCGTAATCCACTATTATTGGTAGATTCTGACTGCAAAACCTTTCAATATAATGTGTCTTGAGATCATGAATCTTATGGAGGAATGATTCCTTTTCAGGAATCAAGATAAAATAGCAAGCTTCCTCCACAAGGGTTTCCTCTTCATTCAGAGTCTCCATAGGTGAAATTTCAAAATATTCATCTATATCTAGGTTGTTCAGAAATAAGATCACCATGTCATTTTCAGGGGACGAAAGGCAACCTTGAAATACCTTGTCTTGCTGGTAATATTGTTGAACATCTGCATTAGTCCTAGGAGAAAGGAAAAGGCCTTTGATAAGAATCTCTTGATCTTATTCTTCTTTAATCTGATGACTAAGCATAGGTTGGAATTCTGAATTGAAATGCCCTTCCAAGTCATGATTTTGCAATGCATGTGAGTGTAGCTAGTGTTCTTCAATGATGACAACCTTTTCATGTAAAACAATGCTACTGTGAAAATAGTCAGAACTCCCTATTTTTTCTTAAATTTCATGATTTTCTCTTAACCATTCAAAGGAAGAAAAACATAAGGGGAGAGATTTTTTATTTGTAAGCCTACTACTTTCTTCACTTTCAATGCCATGTTTGGACGTTCTCCGATTTGAAACACTACCGACATTTTGTTTCAATAATTCGAATGAGGGAAAACATAATGGCAAGGTTTTGTTACCTAATCCAAAACCTTCATTTTTTCCAATATCATCATAGGGTTTGGGTTTCTGGACATGCTCACTTTCAAATTTGTCTTCGACCAATAAATGTATTTCTGAATTTACAAGGTCTTTCTCAAAACAATGAATAGGGTCATCAAGCGTCTGAGAAGAGTGTTCCAATATTCTGTTAATCTGTGTCCCTGGTTTGGTGTGACTTTGCATTAGCACAATTTCGTTTTCCTCCACAATAACCTGAGAATTATCGTTCAACAATTTGAATGTAGTAAAGCACAAGGGTAGAGAATTCTCTTCAGTTGATCTAATATTTTTCTCCTCGTTGTACTATTGAAAAAGAAAATCTTCAATATCACGCTCATCCTCGTATTTTTCATATAAAGGGAAATTAGCATCATATGCAATGTCGTCTAACAAGAACGGACTCAAAACATTAATTTGTTCTTCAGCAAACTAGTTTTCAAACTCATCCTCTTGACTGTCTACAAAAGAATATATAAAATAATCAGCCCCCTGCTTATCATGGGATGGCTCAGAAGCTAAAACAACACCTCCTCTTTTAACAAGTGGAATATAATTTTTAGTGCAATCATAAGCATTTGAAACTTTAAGAGGGCCCATGATATTGTTAATTATATGCTCAAGACTCCAATCAACTATTTTATGTTCATATTCACTTTCATGTTCTTGAGCATCCAAACCCTCCTTTTGGATCTTTTTACATGCCTGGATGTTGTGTTGAATATCCTGGGCATCATTAAACATTTGTTGTAAGGACTTGGGTCTTCTTTCCATCAGGAGGAAAGGCAAATCTGGATGAAGAGTTGTTGTATAATGGAGCATGGTAGCAACTTTAGTGGGTTGAATCTCTTCAAACAATCTGTAGTAAATACTGGAAAAAAATCTACTGAATATAGAGATAGTTTCATTGCTCTGCCATTTCAAGGTATAGAACTCTGCAAGTTGTAGCTCCAAAGATTTCTTCTTTCCCCAAAAATTTAAAAAAACATTCTTCAATTCCTCCCATGAGCTAATTGTATCTAGCTGCAAATGTCTAAACCAGTCTTTGGTGTCCCCTTTCAAGGATTGAGAGAAGACCCTCATGCAAACATCATCATGGTCAATCTCAAACAACTCTATAAAATGCTCAAACCCTTGGATGTGTTTTTCAGCTAATATGACATTAGGTTCCCCATCAAACACAGGCAGACATTTATAGTGCTCAGGAGGAAAATCATGAAGGACTTGAGGTAATTTTAAGGGCAGGTATCTATGCTGAGTCTTGGAGGATGTTAGATCAAGTACAAGAGGTGGAATATCAGGTTTGGTTTCATAAGGCTCATCAACTTGGTTATGATCATCGCATGGCCCAGATGGAATTTTTTTATCAAAATCAATGATATAGTGAGGATATGCATGTACAACTTTAAGAGGAGGATACGCAATTTCAATATTATCATGATCATTATTGGAATTCGGTAGGTAAAGAAAATTTTGTTTGGCATATTCAAGGAAGGAGCAGAGGTAACTTATAACAAAAAGTAAAATTCTTTGGAGGAGATCCCATTTTAAGTACCTTTTTTCTTCCATGATGCCTTTTCATACCTATGTCAAGGCATCTCATCTTTCAGTGGAGTCTCTTAACTGCATTTGAAATTTGAGTGAAGTCTCCAATAACGCTTTGGGATCTGGATTCTACATTAAGAGTGGAGTCGCCAGTGAAAATTCAAATTTCTAGATTCTTCTACTAGCGGAATCACCTTCAAACCAATTTTTTGATGTGTGGATTCGCCAGAGCAGGAAGATAGCCAATATGTGCCTAAGATTATACTACTCTTAGACCTTATAACTAAACCATCTCATTATTTCCCAGGGAAATTTTTTCAATTCGTCCTCGGCAACGACACTAGAATGTTAGCACTCTATAAATCTATCCGACTGAATAGACAAATGACAGAGGTAACTGTTTCAACTAGATTTAGAGCTGATCCACTAGCCTGCTCAACTCAAAGAGGGATATCTCGTGTCACTTGATATATCTATGGAAATTGGTAGCTAGATTTGGTTTGTTTCGGGAGTTTTTTAATAAAATAATTGAAGAAATGAAGATGACATTTGGGCCATGGAGTCTGGAATGAACAATGCATTGTCAGAACATGAGAACTATTAAGAGGAACAGGATAAATGAGGTATTGAGTCTGATTTTATATTTGAAAATTAGAATGGCATCAGAAGAAAAAGAAACACATAACTACATCAAAGCATTACAGTAATGAATTCTGAATCGGTTAAGAAGAGATAAGCATAGTCTAAATCACTAAGCCAAGAGCATCAAATAATGAATTATCAACCTCTAAATCTTCAATTTAGAAAGATGAAAGTGAAAAATGAAATATAGGATAACAGGAATCACATACTATGAAAGAAAACAAGACTCATATCACTGCCAGTTAGAATATTTTCATAAACAGTCCAAAATACGCTTCTTCATTTATATATTCATTCTAGCCCCAAAACTTATAAAAGTCTTCCTTCACAAAGGGTAGGCTCATTTTTCTCCATCCTTAAGATAATATATATAGAGAGGAATTTCTCATGGAATTCAAAATGTTCAGCTTTCCTCAGAATTCTAAAAATAGAGACAAGTTACAAAAAGGAATGATTTAATGTAACAATTATCCTATTTTAAAGGGACCGTTAGTAACATGTTTTTTATATCTGGGCCCCTTTCCTTAGGTTGCCATTTGTCCAAAACTTGTTGGGATGTACTTATCTTCACCCGCAAATTCATTTTAGCTTAGAAATCTCCTCCTTTGAAGTATCCAACTAGACCAGTTGATTCTCTCCAACACATTCAACCATTTTAGCTATGGTTTCTTTGTTTTTCCGTTTGCTCCGTTTCTTTTTCGCAGCTTTCTCGTTGATGATTAGATCCCTCATAATTGGATTTAGCCTGACTTCTAATCCATATTCTAGCAGGTTCTATATGGAATTTAGTCGCTAATATATGTGCAATTACCCTTTCCTTTTTACTCATAGGTAAATGTCCCATGTTACCTAAATGACCGGTTTCATTGGATATAGCTTTTTCCATGTGTCCCAATTTCGTGGACACCAAAACGTTCCTACAGAAATTAGAGAGTCGATCAGATTAGAGATTACTTTGTTTATGGATGAAATGATGCCTCCATACTTTGTTGGACAACTGAGAGGGGGGGTGAATCAGTTGTTACCATGCTTAAACAATAATGCTTCTTTTAAAATCTTTACAAGGCACTCAATGATGATCACAATAATGCAGAGAGATAAACAAAGGCACATTCAACATTAGTCACACACATGTGATACACAGAGACAGATATTTCCTGAGGAAACCCATAAAGGGTAAAAACCTCTTTTTCTTTATATGATAAGTAATAGTTACATTCTTTACATTATCATACACATGAGCACCAACTCATAATGAGGCTACAACCTCTGTTTTGCAAGATGCAACTTGCTGAGAGTACCAACTCTCTGTTTTCTCTAGCACCCACTAGAAGGAAGCAACAACTCCCTGATTTCTCTAGAACCAACTAGAAGGAAGCACCAACTCCCTGAGTGTTTCCAGCACCAACTGGATGGAAGAAACAACTTCCAATCATACAGGCACCAACCTGTATAACAGAGAACAAGAGTTCTCCCTTGCACCACCCTGCCACTCTAGTTTCTCTGGCTGCAACCAGATGGAAGCTACAACTCCCTATATTCAAGCACCCACTTGAACCTATGAGGACAACAATCCTCCCTAGAACCTCCCTTCCACCATGAAATAAAAAAAAACTTTGCTACTGAAACTTATTACAGTGATATGACGTTCAACAATGGCTTACCAGACTCATCACTGTTCTACTGCATTTCATTGCTTTGTCTGCCTCATCGCCTTTCTGCACACATCACTTGCGCTGTCTGTTCTTCTGTGTTTTATGCTCTGTGCGCCATGTCCATTCACTGCACAGTTCATCTTCTATTCAATTCAGCTGCTGCACTCCCCTCCTTCTTCACACATGAATCGCCTTCAATAACAGCAACCACAACATACTCCAACAACAACAACAACCCTTCTCTTCTTTGTACCGTGTATATATAGCTTCTGTGCATCTTGTGCATGCAATATCTTCCATTCCTCTGCATGCTCATACCGCGCCAATCTCCTCCACCTCTCGAGTTCTCTGTGTGATCATCATCGTAACTCTTCATCTTCTCTGGTCATTTTCCCATGCATTCAGCATCACTGGATGTTATGCTGAGATTCCTCAGCCTCTCTGTCAATTGAGACTCTTCGTCTTCTCTGTGATAGTCGAGCTCACCTTCTCTATTTTATTTACTGGCTTCCACGCTCATACATTTGTCAATCCCTTCTAAGAATAGTCTTCCTTTACTTGGACGAAGCTTGGAGACTCTTCTTCTCCTCTGGTGATCACACAGGGGTCTCTTCGAATTCTCTAGCAGACACCATCAATGGTTTCTGGTAGTTTCACTGTGTCGTGCATCAGTAGCCCTTCGATCAACACTTGATTTGATGGTTAAAATTACATTGCTATTTCATATATCGCGATATCGAGATTCCTGATGTAAATAATCTTTGACATGTCCAACTCTCGATCCCTGATGCCTCTTCATTGACTGGAATCAACGGTCCGGATCAAAGCTTGATCTGACGGCTCAGATTGCATCGTGATTTCACATATCGCGATATCGTAATTCCTGATGTCAATAATCTTTGACATGTCCAACTCTCGATCCTCGATGCCTCTCCATTGACTGGAATCAACGGTCCATATCAAAGCTTGATCTGATGGCTTAGATTGCATCGTGATTTCACATATCGCGAAATCGGGATTCCTGTGGTGAATGTTCTTTGACAACTTCAACACTCGATCCTTGAAACTCCAACATGGACTGGAATCAACGGTCCATATTTGATCTTGATTCAACGACTGCGATTTAAGTCGCGATTTTGCATATCGTGAAATCGGGATTCATGTTGCATTGTTTCTTTGACATCTCCAACACGCGTAAGTCTGTTGATGTCACATGTGTTAAATAACTGTCACGTGTCACCCTGATTCGTGACGTACATGTGCTTGACATGTTGAATTGGTCTAACACTTGTCATTACCTGGTTGTGCCACGTGTTCCTAACTGACATGGTCTACTGACGTGAGTCAGGTCAACGGTCTAGATCACATCTTGACCTGATGGTTCAGATTCAGTCAGGATTTCACACATCACGATTTCGGGATTCTTGATGTCAATATTCTTTGACATTTCCAACTCTCAATCCTCGAAACTCTGATAGGGAGTCAGATCAACGGTCCACATAACCCCCTGAGATGGATAGTCCTCCTGCTTTCGGGATTTGTGAGCCCTCTACTCCTTGCATTTTTAAAGATCATGCAGGTTTTCCTCGATCCAACGGTGGTCGGATCCTCCGCTCAGATCTAACGCCTGAGATCTATCCTCCAGATCTACACGCTCCTTTTGTCTTCATTCAGATCTGATGGCCATCAAGAATTCAGGATGAGATCCAGCGATCACTGGCGCTTCTCCTTCAGTGCGTACTTTTTCATTGTTTTTCCTTTGTTGCATACTCTAATCTTGCCATCAATGACAAGCTTACTTTGCCTAATAATATCCTGCCAACAATCCTCTACACTATCTCTTCTAAACTTATTAGGCTTTCTCTGCAGCGTCTTCCTAAAATAATTCTGGTGCCTGTCTGTTACATTCTTCCTGTACTCATGTCATCTTCATTGTTGTACTTTCCATCAATGACAAGCATGTGCTACCTGTTAAACATTTGCCAACAATATCCCCCTTTGGCATTGATGGAAACTAAGGCACCCGAATTCTTTTCTCCCCCTTTGACATCAATGTCAAAGAAGAGACATGCTCCCCCTGAGCTATTGCGGTAATTTTAGGAGGCATTAGATATTCAAACAATACAAATCTCCCCCTAACAATATGGACTCTTTTAGGTGTGAAACGAAATGACACCCAGCTTCTGTCTGAGATATTCAAATAGTGTCTTGGCTAGGGGCTTAGTAAAGATGTCTGCAATTTGTTCTATAGTGGGAATGTAATGAAATTGAACAATCTAATTGGTGACCTTCTCTCTTAGAAAATGATATTTTATGGGAATATGTTTTTTCTTGGAGTGGAGGATAGGATTTTTAGACACACTGATGGCACTTGTCTTATCACAATGAATTGGGATCGGTGCAATATATTTTACCTCTAAGTCTGCAAGTGTCTAAATCATCCATAATACCTGTGTGCAACAGGTAGCAGCAGCAACGTACTCTGCCTCTGTGGTTGACAAAGAAATGGAACCTTGCTTTTTACTAAGCCAGGATACTGAGTTACCCAAGAAGAATGCTCCTCCACTGGTGCTTTTTCTCTCATCAACACAATTTGCCCAATCTGCATCTGAATAAGTAGCCAACTGAAGACTTTGATTTCTGGGATACCACATACCATAAGTCATTGTTTCTTTTAAGTACATGAATATCCTTTTGACAGCTTACAAATGACTCTGTTTAGGTGCAGCTTGATATCTTCCTACCATTCCTATAGCATGCATTATGTCTGGGCGAGATGTTGTGATGTACAACAGGCTTCCTATCATTGATCGATATGAGCTTTGATCAACATCAGGTGAATCATCATCCTTTCTTAATTTACATCCAGTTACCATAGGTGTACCCATAGGTTTAGAA
>ML786689.1:306733-349020 GCA_009831015.1 Picea engelmannii | reverse complement strand
CTTTGAGCAAATTGATTTCTTTCTTGCTGATGACATCTTTTAGTAGAAAGAACATTGTTTCTTCATCCTACAGATTCAGTCCTGACACCATTTTCTTTACTCATCCTGGGTTGTTGATTGTCTTCCTTTATTTCTACAGGTTTTTTATTGTCATTGGTTGTACTTTTGACCAACTTGATGGGTTCTTCATTTCCTGTCTTCTCACTGCTTGATCCCTCTTCATAACCCAAACCAATTTTTATCTTTGGATTCCTTTGCTGATTCAGAATGGTGGTTAATCCTTCTAAGGCTTTAATACTTGACAGATTCGGATTATACAAGGCTTGAAACTTCTCCATTTCTTTCCTTGTTTTCACTACTTCTTGTTCTAATGATTCACATCTTTCCCTCTTTTCTAATAGCTATTGTTTCAGAATCTCTTCGATTTTCTTTTCTTCTTCCAATTCTACCTTTAGTAGGACAAGGTATTCACCAGGTTCTTTACTGTCTTTCTCAAACTGTATCAACAATTGTCTTTGCTTTCTATTCTTGATTCTTAGTCTGCCAATCTCTTCCAATGCACTGATCAGTTCTCCTTCCATGTCAACCACATCTTCTTATTCATTAACGTCACTCCCTGTGCTATTATTGTCATAGTCCTCTTTGGCCATAAGTGTGAAGTCATTTATTTTATCTTCAATAGATGAATCATTATCCTCATCATTTGAAGGATCATCATCACTGTTTGCACAAAGACTTTTCTTCTTACATTTATTCTCTTTAAAGAATTTTCTATGTTTGTATTTCTCCTCATCATCACAAGTCTGATCCTTTCCTTTGTGGGGACATTTGTTTGCAAAATGACCTATCCTACCACAGTTAAAAAATTTGAAAGGCAGTTTACCTTTGTATTTGATTGATCCCTTCTTCAGTCTCTTCACAAATTTTGCTTCAATTTCATCGGGCTCAGAATCCTCATTCTTGTCTGCTTTAAATGATGCTTCTCTGGAGGTGGGTTTATCTTTAACTATTCTCATTTCATATGCAGTCAATGTTCTGAGAAGTTGGTCAAACTACAGGGTTTTCAGATCATTAAGTTCTTCTATAGAAGAGACCTTCAGATTGAACCTATCTGGGAGAGATCTCAAGATTTTATGAACTAAAGAAGGTTCCCCAATTGTTTCACCAAGCGCCTTCATTGCATTTACAATTTCTTCTACTCTCATAAAGTATTTTCCAACAGTTTCATCTTCCTTCATCTTCATCTATTCAAACTGTATTCTATAGGTTTGAAGCTTTGCATCCTTTACCTTCTCATTACCCTCATAACTGTTAATGAGTTTGTCCCACATTTCTTTGGCAGTTCCTAGGTACATAACTTTTACAAATTCTGCTTCTGCAAGCCCACTCAAGATAGCATTCATGGCCTTAGCGTTGAAGCTAAATTCTAGTTTGTCATCATTATTAGCTAGCACTACTGGCTTTACATAACCAGTATCTACCACATCCCAGACATCTGCACCTAAAGCCATGATGTAGTTTCTCATTCTAACTTTCCAGAAGGCAAAGTATGTTCCATTGAATAGGGGGGCCTTATTGGTTGAATTTCCTTCATGGCTTGACATGTTTAAGCTCTAGGATCTACCCTTAGATAAAAGGGGTCGGCTCTGATACCAATTGTTGGAAAACTGAGAGGGGGGCTGAATCAGTTGTTACCATGCTTAAACAATAATGCTTCTTTTAAAATCTTTACAAGGCACTCAATGATGATCACAATAATGCAGAGAGATAAACAAAAGCACATTCAACATCAGTCACATACATGTGATACACAGAGACAGATATTTCCTAGGGAAACCCATAAAGGGTAAAAACCTCCTTTTCTTTATATGATAAGTAATAGTTACATTCTTTACATTATCATACACATGAGCACCAACTCATAATGAGCCTACAACCTCTATTTTGCAAGCTGCAACTTGCTGAGAGCATCAACTCTCTATTTTCTCTAGCACCCACTAGAAGGAAGCACCAACTCCCTGGTTTCTCTAGCACCAACTAGAAGGAAGCACCAACTCCCTGAGTGTTTCCAGCACCAACTAGATGGAAGCACCAACTTCCAATCATATAGGAACCAACCTATATAACAGAGAACAAGAGTTCTCCCTTGCACCACCCTGCCACCCTGGTTTCTCTGGCTGCAACCAAATGGAAGCTACAACTTCGTATGTTCAAGCACCCACTTGAACCTATGAGGACAACAGTCCTCCCTAGCACCTCCCTTCCACCCTGAAATAAAAAAAAAAAATTGCTGCTGAAACTTATTACAGTGATATGACGTTCAACAATGGCTTACCAGACTCATCATTATTCTGCTGCATTTCGTTGCTCTGTCTGCCTCATCGCCTTTCTGCACACATCACTTGCACTGTCTGTTCTTCTACGTTTTATGCTCTGTGCGCCATGTCCATTCACTACACAGTTCCTCTTCTATTCAATTCAACTGCTGCACTCCCCTCCTTCTTCACACATGAATCACCTTCAATAACAACAACCACAACATACTCCAACAACAACAACAGCCCTTCTCTTCTTTGTACCATGTATATATAGCTTCTGTGCATCTTGTGCATGCAATATTCGCCATTCCTCTGCATGCTCATACCGTGCCAATCTCCTCCACCTCTCGAGTGCTCTGTGTGATCATCATCATAACTCTTCAGCTTCTCTAGCCGTTTTCCCACGCGTTCAACATCACTGGATGTTATGTTGAGATTCCTCAGCCTCTCTGGCTGTTGAGACTCTTCATCTTCTCTGTGACAGTCGAGCTCACCTTCTCTGTTTTAGTTACTGTCTTCCATTCTCATACATCTGTCAATCCCTTCTAAGAATAGTCTTCCTTTACTTGGAAGAAGCTTGGAGACTCATCTCCTCCTCTGGCAATCACACAGGGGTCTCTTTGAATTCTCTAGCAGACGCCATCAATGGTTTCTGGTAGTTTCACTATGTCGTGCATCAGTAGCCCTCCGATCAACACTTGATCTGATGGTTCAGATTACATCGCTATTTCATATATCGCGATATCGAGATTTCTGATGTCAATAATCTTTGACATGTCCAACTCTCGATCCCCGGTGCCTCTTCATTGACTGGAATCAACGGTCCAGTTCAAAGCTTGATATAACGTCTCAGATTGAATCGTGATTTCACATATTGTGATATCGGAATTTCTGATGTCAATAATCTTTGACATGTCCAACTCTCGATCCCCGATGCCTCTCCATTGACTGGAATCAATGGTCCAGATCAAAGATTGATCTGACGGCTCAAATTGCATCGTGATTTCACATATCGTGAAATCGGGATTCCTGTGGTGAATTTTCTTTGACAACTTCAACACTCGATCCTCGAAACTCCGACATGCACTGGAATCAACGGTCCAGATTTGATCTTGATTCAACGGCTACGATTTAAGTCGCGATTTTTCATATCATGAAATCAGGATTCCTGTTGCATTGTTTCTTTGACATCTCCAACACGCGATCCTCGAAAATATGTCATGGTGTAAGTCTGTTGATGTCACATGTGTTAAATAACTGCCACATGTCACCCTAATTCGTGACTTACATGTTCTTGACATGTTGAATCGGTCTGACACTTGTCATTACCTAGTTGTGCCACGTGTTCCTAGCTGATGTGGTCTGCTGACATGAGTCGAGTCGACGGTCTAGATCACATCTTGATCTGATGGTTCAGATTCAGTCGGGATTTCACACATCGCAATTTTGGGATTCTTGATGTCAATATTCTTTGACATTTCCAACTCTCGATCCTCAAAACTCTGACAGGGAGTCAGATCAACGGTCCACATAACCCCCTGAGATGGATGGTCCTCCTGCTTTCGGTATTTGTGAGCCCTCTACTCCTTGCATTTTTAAAGATCGTACAGGTTTTCCTCGATCCAACGGTGGTCAGATCTTGCACTCAGATCTAACGCCTAAGATATATCCTCCAAATCTGTGCGCTCCTTTTGTCTTCATTCAAATCTGACGACCATCGGGAATTCAGGATGAGATCCAACGATCACTGGCACTGCTCCTCCGGAGCGTACTTTGTCCTTGTTTTTCCTTCACTGCATACTCTGATCTTGCCATCAATGACAAGCTTACTTTACTTGATAATAACCTGCCAACAATCCTCTACACTATCTCTTCTAAACTTATCGGGCTTGCTCTGCAACGTCTTCCTAAAATACTTCTAGTGCCCGTCTGTTACATTCTTCTTGTACTCATGCCATCTTCATTGTTGTACTTTCCATCAATGACAAGCATGCAATACCTGTTAAACATTTTCCAACATACTTGAGAATCAGTAGTTATAGAGTTCCAATTATGGATTAGTGATAGGATCGACTACAAGTACGTTGGTTTACCATGCTCAACCAATCCATTTCAAATGATTATCATTCGAGTTTGTTACTTGGCGGTGTTCACTTGACAGCATACAACTATGAAGTACCGAATGAGTGAAGCGGGGTGATTCTGACTAGCCGTCACCCACCCCACGAGTGTTTTATTTGATGTATCGAAACATGTGAGATCGAGACTTTTGCGAAATTTGTTTTAGGAAAACCGCCTTTCGCCCCGATGTATCTCTAGAGGCGTCACACGTCCATTTAAAAAAACTGCAATGGTTTTCCCTAGTCCACCTTTACATGGTTAAGTCTCGTGCAAGTTCATCGCCCGATCTGGGCTCCAGTCGTTGATCTAGGTTGTTTCACAACCGACAGTATGTCGAGCTATACCTTTTGAACCTCTACTATATTTGTCCATACATCGTTAGATATGTACCGGTCTTCTAAATAAACTATCATGCTTCCACTATGATGTAGTTCTTGCTAAATGTTCGAGACTTGGATCTTGTCCAGGAATTGTTATGGTGATAACAGGGAGTAAGAGGATTTACACCCCTAGGGATTTTATTGATAAAAATCATACTTATAAGACTCCATTCACCCATATTTTAAAAGGCACTAATCTAAAAGTTTGCATTGGAGAAACAAAATGTTTGCATTGGTAAATGTGTTTTGGTGAGATATCAATCTTGTTCAAGTTGGAATCTTTTGTGGATTCCTTGAGGTTGCTAAAGCCTCTGGGGTGTCTTATCTCTCTTGATATTATTAGATCTATAACAACTTAAAATCTACAACCATTAGGGCTGCAGAAAATCATCTTATTTTCTTGACTTTAACTTGCAATTTGACCATGGAAATTTTC
Organism: Picea engelmannii; assembly: GCA_009831015.1. Classification (NCBI taxonomy): domain Eukaryota; kingdom Viridiplantae; phylum Streptophyta; class Pinopsida; order Pinales; family Pinaceae; genus Picea; species Picea engelmannii. The sequence continues at coordinate 343,765 of ML786689.1, read as the reverse complement.
TAGTAAGACATTATTATTATTCTTTTGCTAATTCGTGAACTTTTGGTTGGATTACTTGCTTATTTTTGTGGTTAAAAGTTGTTGTTGTAGAAAATCAATGCTATGGCCACTTGGTTGTCATAAATATACTCTGAAAACTTATCATAACAACCATCTAATACCACTAAAGGTTGTGTTAAAGTGTTGAGAACTTATCTACATGTTTTATGCTTCATAGCTCAACTAATATTTGGTGCTTTAAGTGATTTAATCTATAGTAGTTACTTGATTTCATTTTTGATATATATCTTTGATTACTTTTGCAATTAGGGACATCTAGATTAACTTTCTTGTCCACTTAACATATTATGTTCATACTTGGATTTTCTTGTGTCTCGAGCATGTACAAACACCTTCCATAGGTACCCAAAGACTTGGAAACCTTAAACGACTTACAAGACGTACCATCAAATCCATTGTCCACATATAAACCTTACCTATATGGGAATTCATCTCATCATCTCACTTTCAATCTCATTTTCCCCCTAAGGTCACCAGGATTCCCCCCTTGAGGTGATCACTTAATCTCTAAAGTGATAGGAATACCTATCTAAGGTGACAATGGGTAGGTGTTCTCTTAGTTATCTCCATATTGTGGTTTGGGTTGGGATTTTCTCAACCTAAAACTTGTGTAATAACATTTTGGCACCGTTGTCGGGGAGGATTTTGAATTCTCTTCTGATCCCTAATGACACTTTGGCAAGCTATCCCAAATATTTTCCCTAGATTTCATGGAAACTCCACTTAAAGGAATAACCATTTCCTTTTCCCTTTCTTGATGAGTTAAAACTCATCTGGCGACTCCAGTTGTGGAAATTTCCCTTTCCCTTCCCTCCATTTTTTATGAACATCAAGTTCATCTAGTGACTCCATTGAAATGACATCCCAAATAATTGAACCATGGCATCATGATATTTACCATGGGCCTTCCAAAAGGTATACCCTTGTATAGATTCTCAAAATATTCCTGGATACTTGAACCTTTCCCCTGTAGGGTAGAGGGAAAATTTCCCCAAATTCGATGGTGACCCAACTCTATAAGTCACCCATGTTGTGAACTATGTGAAGTATGCTTCAAGCATAGATGTAATGCATGAGGATGTACTAATGAAATTTTATGTATCTTCTTTGGACTTGAGTCAAAGGAAGTGGTTTGCAGATTTGTGTGATCTGAAAAGTATCTGGTCTTATACAAATCTTGTTGAAGAATTTCTCAGGTATTGGGGGCTAGCTACTTAAGATTTTCAAACTACCCTCCAAGAGCTCGAAGATGCCCTTTACAAAGAAGGTTTTCTAGTGGATGACGAGACCAAAATTGAAGAGTATGAATTTGAATAACAATATCATCCACCACCTGCAGAAGAGGTGCTTGAAGAACATATCCATGAAGAAAGTTGGCAAGAATATATTGATGATGAAGACCTTGATGTGAAATTGGTGTCCATTTTCTCTCTTGATGAAGGTGAAGTAGTCCATCCTTGCCTTCCTCTTGCATATGAAGATAAAAAAATAATAATTGGATCCAATGATACAAATGATATTGTGGAGGACCCATCTGACGTGGTTGATCAACACATTGATGATTTCATACATGTTGGGAGGCATAGATGGGATGTGGTTTGTTTCACTTTTGATGCATATTCCATTTGCGGTGTTGAAGGAAGTTTTGAAAAAAAATAGGTTGAGTTTATGTCTTCAGAGGACTAGTATTCATGCACATATGATTCAGATGCTTCACATCTTGGTAATTATATGATCACATATTTGTTCCAGGATGATTCGTCGCAGCATATTGTTGGCAGCCAATTAGCATTTTTATCTTATCCTTATAAGCTGCCTACACCAGTGTTTTGCAACCCTTGATTTTCATAGAAATCTTTGGAATAAAACAACACTATTATTTCGTGCATTTTCACACCTGCCTTTGTTCTTGTTTTCACGACTGCAAGCATGAAAACTTTAATTTCGAAGTCACATTAAAATCGTCACTGGATTATTATGGTCACTCTTGTCTATGTGTTCATTGCGTTTCTAATTTAATTATAGTCGCACAATTAGAAAGACTCCAAGATCTTTACTCATTTGGCATTCTTTAATTGTTAATATGACTTCAGTTTTACAAGGTTGTGATGATATCCTTATGATTGAGTTTTTGATACATTGGTGTTTTGATGTTCTATGGTCTTTCATCGATTTCTTTGACACATTGGTTTCATGAAAACACATTGATGTTGTGGTTAGACCCTTTTTATAAATCATTTCATACATATTCGATATGATCAAACCCTTGGTGTTGATTTCGAATCATTGTTTTGGTTTTAAAACTATGCTAATACTATTGCTTGTGCAAATGTTTGGTCTACTTACCATAGATTTCATTGATTGTTTGAATGGCATGGTTTTTAACATATGCAATAGTGATTTGAATCGCTATATGTGTCGTCAATTGTACTGTGGGAAATGATTGTTTTGCATGGGCTGATCTAGCTCCACCACCTTTGCACATTCAGTCATTAATGCCTTCCCCCTATCCCAGGTTAACTCTGTTGTTTTCGGGTAAGCCTGTGAGCTATCGACCCTGCGTATACTCTGTTCGAACCCTTTCCCGTTCACCCTGCTCACTGTGTGCTCCCATCTATGGCACCTGTGGTACGTATAGAGCCAAATGGTAGCCAAAATCTGTTGCTATTCGATAATGCCCGTAAGGATTTAGAAAATGGTGGTTGGATGGTGTTTATACAGAGGCTCGAGGGTTTCAACCTTTCGATTGCCCAATAATTCTCCCTCACCTTTGACGGGTGCATGGCTAAGGTCGGAGATGCACAGCTTGAGCTTAATGAGGAATTCATGAGTTCAACCACAGGACTACCAGTGACAAGGCAAAGGTGGTTTAAAAAATCCAAAGTTGACAAGGTTTCGTGGCCTCTCCTTTTCACGTCAAGGAAGATTATTTCTTGTGATAAAGGTATGCCTATCACTACCCTCAAACCCAGGTGGCATGATCTTTTGGTAATTGTTAAATAGTTTGTGACCTGTGAAGGTCGGTATGGCTTGGTATTTATGTATCACCTCCGGTTATTGATGAATTTTATAGGCTACCCTTTGAATATGCCACATTACTTCTTGCGTAGTCTTTACAATATGTCTAAGAGATTCAAGCATGAGAAAGCTGATAACAGCCTTTTTCATCACGGCTTGATCAAAGTTATTATCGTCCACCATTTGAGCCTTCATGGTGATAGTTGGCAAGCCTTCCTATCTAGGAATGGCTTTGCCACTCACGAGTTTGTCCAAGTGGACAAAGTTGTGGTTACAAAAACTTTGGTTGGGCTAGCCGTGCCATTTCATATCCTTCTACCCCATGTCAAACCCTTGGATTGCCCTGACATCGACCTACCCGATACCATAGCCAACCTGTGTTCTAAAGACAAGATTGAGGCTGTAAAGAAGCCTATGAGGAATAAAGGTATGAATGATACTACTGTCAATAGTAGGGGGAAGCAAAATGCCCAATTGATATCGAGATACGCTAGGAACAAACCCAAGCCAAACGTTGACCAAAATCCCATAGTGTTGAGCAAGGACTCGGACTCCAATATTGAACGTTTCCTAGCTGAGGAATACCCCTATTCCCATGGCCTATGCTCTAAGGAACCCTGTGACTATGTCACTAACTTACCCCCGTGCCTCAAAAAAAACCCAAACTACTTGAGAATCAAGTTGCACAAGGAAACCCCTGGTAACTTCAACAAACCCTCTCCTGTGATACCAAAGCCCAATCAATCATCATGCATCCAATGTAATGCTTGGCTAGAGCGTTATTACACTGACATTCCCTTGTTGCAATCAAAGATAAAATCGTTAAAGGAGCAAGTTACAGTGCTGTCAAAAGAAAGAGACAGGCTTCAAACCAACTAGAACAAACAAAAAACCACCGGCTCGATTGTCTTTAGGAATGTCGAAGAAACAACGGCCTTTGTCAATTCAAAATTATCATGACCGAGTTGCCCAAGTATGTGTTTTGACGTCAATTTTGCTTTGTAAGTTTTCTTGAATTAATTTAACTGAATGGAGTTGTTTTCAATTAGCTCTGTTTGTTTTAATAGATTCAAAATGGTTATGTTATACTCAGATAACTAAAAATGATTTCGGTGTGAATCATGTACAGTAGATTCATTTTGCTAAAATTAAATGTAGATATGATTTGGTTATGTGATTTTATTGTGCTCAATTTAGTATAAATGATTGATTTGTTTTCAATTTTGTTTGGATTATTTTTTGAAACAATTCTGTATGGATAGTCGATTGGGTTTGATTTTGATTAAGTTATGTTTGTTTCTAAACAATCCTGTTGACTTCGATTTACCAAGAACGATTTTGTTTTGGATTGAAACAATATTTTCTTTTTGGATTATGATTGTATTCCACCTGCACACAAGATTTGCTTACTAAATTTGGACACGACTATGTTTTGATTTTGCATAACGATTGTGTCGATCTTAAATCAGTTCAACTCGTTCCTGTTTGATTTGATTCGCAAACAATGCTACGTGCCTCGATTAGCACAGTCACTTGTATAATATGATGGATTCAAAGTTAGTTTGGATTTAAACGATCTTGTTAATTTCATTTTGATTCAACAACAATTTTGTTAAGTGTTGAGTTGACATAAACTATTGCATGAAAAATATGCTTGATCAGTTACAGCCTGTTTTGGTTAAAATAGGTTCAAACATGATTTCATTTGCTCTCAAATTAGCATAGAAGTTTTGATTTGAATGATTTGTTTGGTTTCCAATTAGCAATTAAATATTTGTTTAATAGTTTGAATATAATTCTTTAAGTTTTGGATTGATTTTAAAATGATTCTATGCTCAAATTAGACCAGCTACAGAATCGCAAGATTCTGTAGCTAGTCTTAAAAATTAGATTTTTGTCAATTTTATCAATAAAATATTATCTAAACTTTTGTATTCTTGTCTACTTACAGGTACCTATGAATTTCATTGACAAATGGGACATGCTGTAGTAGTTTAGATATAGTTTTCAGTTATTAGTCATAGGCAAAAATAGGGACTTGGGAGATTATTCCTAGATTTTTTGTAATTTTCTACCACAAGGATGTTTTACCCTGTGGGAGGTCTTTAAATACTAGTTATTTTTTTGGTAAGGGAATCATCATCATCACTGTTGGGAGAACCAGATTATGGATTTATAATGATACAGACTGGGATGAAAGTTGATGTCTTGTAACAACGTTAGCTTTCAATATATCAAACTTTTGTTTCAAGTTTTCCTCATATCAGTTTGCAATTAATTATCGACTACTTTAGCTATCATGATTCATTGCATGTTGATGTGATTTGATTTATATGTTGTCCATATCCGATCTCTCTTATTTAAAAATATAGCAATTACTCTATTTCAATTTAATGAATACAGGTTTATCTTTTTCATTAATTGAATTGTTTTGTACAAACTTTGCACAAGGATTTATCTGACTGCGATGATTTGTAAATTATAAGATTGCTATAATTTTTTATGTCTTGTTTGTCCTGTCATTTATATTTGAAGAGCACAGTTGCTTCTAGTTTACGAGAAGCTCGTGGAGAATCTGGTGCGGGTTTCCTCCCTTGGAACAGCTAAAAAAACTATTGCATACAGGACAAACCTGAAGCGTTACTTCAGGTCAGTCTGTTATTTGTTATTTGATAGTTAATTTGTTAGTATAATTTAAGTAGTTTAGTTAGATATATATATAGTTTAGATTCATAGTTAGAATTATTATTTTAGTTTCTTAGCTTAGATAGTTTTTTTTATTTAATTTCTTTCTCATAAAATTATAAAAATCAAAAAACAATAGTTTCGTTGTCTCGGGACAGATTACAAATGACTTTTGCAGGTTTTCATTTAAATCTGTAATCTGTAAATATTGTATATTTGTAATTGGATCTGATTATGTTGATAATTGAACTTTTAATTTTATAGAATCATTGTTGTATAATTTAGGTAATAGAATGTATATATGTATTTTAGATTTATTATTTAGTTTGTTTTAATTAATGTTTTCATTTAGATTAGTTACTTAGTGTAGTTTTCATTTGTTTTCCTAGGACTTAGATCGGCCAACGGAGCCACTAAACATGTCAGGGTCGGTCATCCCAAATGGCTTGGGTTATTTAAACAACCTAGGACCGGATCCACTCTTCCATGTGGTGAGCGTTCTTTTTCGCCCGTCAACAAATGGCGCTAGAAGGAGGGCCTGAAATTTATTAATGGCACGAGGTGGTCGTAAGACTCCTCCACCACCTAATCACTCACCTATAGTGACAAGAATTCATTCGAACGACACCGTTCCCCCTCAAATAGCAACCACATCAAATAACGATCCATGGATCACAATCGAACCAGCAACCCCAAATCCTACAGGTGGTGACATACAAGAGATTGTCTGCCAATCTCTCATAAGAACACATAGTGCCTTAGACCGTTTTAGGAAACCAAATTGACCATTGGACCAACCTTTAGATTTCTCTGATGTCAGAGAACAACTTGGAGGCATTAACCTCACTGTGAACCCTACAGATCCAATCCTCACTCCTGCTGTAGGAGGAATCGGGATACCACCCTCACCTCCTCCATCATCTCCTTCTTCTTCTGGAGAAGACTCTTCTGACGAAGGCAGTTCCCCTTCGCAACCTTCCACACCACCTACGCCAATGGCCAACTAAAACAATCCTGCTAGACCTTGGCTCGACCAAGATGCGGTACTCGTACCTAGAGATCAGCATCCCTTACCCAAACATCCGGAGAAGTGGCTTCCCAAGTTTGACCCTGACTCTAAACAGATCGCTGAAGATCACATTAAAAATTTTATGTTAGCCATTAGACTCTGCAATGTCGATCATGAAGACATAGTCTGTAGGTTGTTCCCCTATACTTTCGAGGGAAATGCATCTACATGGTACTTTTCCCAGCAACCCCATACCATCGTGTCTTGGGAAAAGTTCAAGTCATGCTTTTTGGAAAAGTTCGGAGACGATAAGTCATCGGAAGTCCTGGTTATGGAGTTTTCTAGCTTAAAAATGAACCCAAAATAGAAAATTAAAGACTTTAATCAAAGATTCTTAACACTTAAGAACCGAATCCCTACGGATTTGATGCCTGCCGAGAATCTTATCATAGCATACTATACTAAATCCTTGCATCAAAGTATATCCATTTGGGTTAAACGATCTAAGAAATCCACGTTGTTAGAGGCCTTCGAGGAGGCCAGCCAGATTGAAAAAGACATACTTAGTTTAAAAGACACTACTAGCAACGAAATAGACACTAGTTCTTCTTCCAAAAAGAAGATCGAAATCCTCCCTACACCTACTCAAAGTAAAACACAACCTGAAAGCTCTGATTTAGAAAACTTAACTAAAGTCGTTCAAAAACTGTCAAATCAAGTTATAGATTTAAAAAAGATGGCCGAAGAAGCTTCCTCAAGCAAAGCGCCTTACAAACCCCCGTTCAGGAAACCTTTTCCCACCAACCGACCTAATCCAAATACTGAGGGTATTAATCTAGAAAGTCTGCGATACGCGCTTCAAACAATTCTAGAAGCCTAGGATAACTTGATGCCTCCTGAGATTCCTGAGGAGGTTGTTGAACAAGAGACAATTCAAGAAGAAGAGTCTTCTCCAAACATTTCTGGACACTTCTCGGATAGCATCTTTCAAACTAACTTCGAGACGGTTCATCCTTACAATACTAGGAGTAAGACAACAAGCAAACCTTCTTCTGAAAACACTACGAATTTGACCCCAAAGCAATCTAAACCAGCTGAGACTAAATAGAGTCATGTAAACCCCAACTTAGATTATGATTTAGTTGAAGCTCTTAAAAATTTAAGGGCTAACATTTCTGTTTATGAGTTATTAAAATTTCCATTTTTGTTACAAAAGATGTTACAGAATATCGTAGAGAATGGAAAAAATGGTAATTCAAGCGGTAACAAGGTTGTTCAAAACAAAGTTCCTCAGAAGACTTCCACTAAGAATAATCCCGATCCTCATGATAAAGGAAGCCTTCTTGTAAATAATGTAAATAATGTAGATAAATTAGCTTTAGAAACTGCGAGTAAAAAACCACAAACTACCACCCTTAGTACTCGCAGAAATGTACCTCCATTTTTGTTAACTTTCGAAATCTTTAATAGAAACATGCACAATTGTATGGTAGACTCAGGAGCTTCGTCCAATGTGATGCCATGGTCTGTATGTCAGAATATTAATGTTGAGGTTGAACCATCCACTTTAAAAATCATCCAACTTGATCGAACTAGTGTTAAAGTTGTAGGTGAATTAAGGAATGTGCTTATAAGATTATCGTCTAACCCCAAAGTTCATCAAGTCATTGATATTATTGTTGTGGATATTCCAGAAGTGTATGGTCTATTTTTAAGCAGGGATTGGTCAGAGCAGCTACACAGTTATTTCATGACAGATTGGTCTCACCTGTGGCTACCAGAGAACGGCAAGCCCAACAAAATCAAGGTAAATCATGAACGCTACCTTAAGTTCATGGTCACAGATTTGAATGATCCCAATGAACCATTTACACCTTCTGCCAATTCACCCGAAGTACAAGGGATGGATACCTTTTTCGACAATTTCATGGCTGAGACTTCATCTATCACCAACCCAGAACAACAATCTGAGAATGTAGCATATGTGCAGCCAACAGCCTCTACACAATGGTCTCATACACCTGATAAAAATCAAATTTGGTCTCTTTATTTTGACGGGTCGAAGTCCAAAGAAGGAGCTAGTGCAGGTTGTGTTATTATCGATCCGGCAGGTAACAAAACCCTGATTGCATGTAGGTTAGAATTTGAATGTACTAATAACACAGAAGAATATGAGGCTTTACTGAAAGGTCTCAGAAAATATTTAGATATGAACATTCAAAACTTGACTGTCTTTGGCGATTCCGAAATCATGGTTAGAAAGGTAAGAGATTCTATCCATTGTCTGTCTCTACATCTTAAAAGCTACCAATCCGAGGTATGAAATTTAATGAATAAGTTTTCTTCTTTCAATATAAATTCTATTCCTAGATTGAATAATTCTGAAGCTGATCTATTAGCTAACGTAGCTTCCAAACTCTTTCCTGCAGAAGGCTTGTCCCCAGATGCATTCTTCGCCGAACTATTGTTCAGGCCATCCATTCCAGAAAACATCACGAATTGGAGAGTCTTCGACGATGATAAGCATATTATTAGCTTCATGCATATGGAAGAACCTTTTCAAGGTGCGGTGATAGATGAATGCACTCACGATGACAATTTGCACAATTTCACAATAATACCGGATCCGAGAACTCTGTATTCTTCATCGGACATGGTAAATTTGATCCCTAAATCTGTAGTTAGATTAGAGAAATTTTATGATCTTCAAGATAAATTCAAAAAATCGGTCAACTCTAAAACCAATAGTTCCTCGTTATCATATGAAAAAGTAAACTTAGGAACTAATGACTATCCGCAGTGCATTAATCTAGGGGTAGGATGTTCTGAACAAGAAAAAGCTGCATTTATTAAATTGTTTAAAGAATTTAAATATTTTTTTGCGTGGAAATATGATGACCTCAAAACTTTTGACCCTAACATCATACAACACGTCATTCCTATGAAACCCCAAACCTTGCCCTTTCAACAAAAATTAAGAAAAATGCACCCTAAGCTCGAACCGACCGTCAAAAAAGAATTAAATAAGATCCTAAATGCTAAGATAATTTTCCCTGTTAGGCACACTCAATGGGTCTCTAACCTTGTCCCCTTCCGGAAGAAAAGTGGGGAAATCCGACTATGCGTCGATTTCCGAAAACTTAATAGAGTGTCTGATAAAGACAACTACCCTGTCCCACCCATGGAACAGATCCTTCAACGGGTATCTGGTTCTGAGAGGCTATCCTTATTGGATGGTTTCTCGGGGTACAACCAAGTCCTGATGTCTCCTCCAGACCAACTTAAAAATACCTTCCGCACTCCATGGGGCACCTTCGCTTATCTAAAAATGCCCTTTGGATTGATTAATGCCGGTGCCACTTTCCAGAGAGCAATGGACATTTCTTTCCGAGGCTTAATCAATCAGTTAGTCGTAGTTTACTTAGATGATGTTACTATATTTTCTAAAAACAAAACCGATCATCTAGCTCAGTTAAGAGTCGTTCTACAACGATGTCGTAAATACGGCATTTCCTTGAATCCTAAAAAATCCATCTTTGCAGTAGAACAGGGTAAACTCTTAGGATTTATTGTGTCAAGAAAAGGGATGATTATCAACCTCGAAAGGACTCAATTCATCTCGAAACTCCCCCCTCCTACTTCCAAAAAGTCCATGCAGTCTTTCTTAGGCCAGATAAACTTTGTTAGGAGATTCGTCCCTAGTTTCTCCGAAATGGTCAGGCTTTTGCATAACCTAATTAAGAAAGACACACAATATCATTGGGGACCCTTATAAAATCAAGCTTTTAATGCAATAAAAAGGGTCATAATATACGCTCCTTCTCTCATGAGCCCCGACTTTTCGCAAGACTTTACACTCTACACTTTTGCTTCTGACCGTTCCTACATCATCGTCCTAACTCAAAAGAACGTTGAAAACAATGAAGTACCCATTCCCTTTATGAGATCTGCTTTCAAAGGTGCTTAACTTAATTACCCAACGGTAGATCAGCAAGCCTACGTTGTTTTCAAGGTAGTCAAGAACTTCCGATCTTATCTTTTGAAATCTAGGATGAAAGTTATTGTCCCTTATCCAGCCGTCAGGAACCTGTTAGTGCAGAAAGAACTAGGAGAAAAGAGGGCTAACTAGGTTACCTCCTTGTAGGAGTACAACATAGAAATTACCCAAACTCAAATAGTGAGAGGCCAAGGGTTATGAAATTTAGTTGTTGACTCAGTCGCAGGACAGCAAGAAGAAAACGATAGGTCAAACCTAGGATAGCGCGATCAAAATGTAATCTGTTGTACACAAAACTCTGTCAGTCCCTGGTGTGACAATATAAAATTATGTCTTGAACATGGTTCAGCCCCCCATCACCTAGATCCCACTAAAACAAGAGCGTTAAGATTAAAGTCTTCCTCCTTTCATTTGGTTAATGGTATTCTATTTCGTCAAAATTTTGATGGCATACTGATGCGTTGTCTTGAGAAAGACGAAGAAGAAAAAGTCTTACTAGAGTTGCATGTAGGAGAAGATGGTGGTCATTTTGGTGGTGACACCACAGCCACAGATTACTTTACCCGGTGGTATGAAGATGTTTCATTAAGAACTGTCAACACCAGTCAGGTAATTGCCTTTCTAAATTCGAATATTATCACTCGTTTTGGTATCCCTGACTGTTTAGTGTTCGACAACGCTTCTTATTTTTTGTCTCTTGAGATGAGCGAGTTCGCTTTAGAAAAATGAATTAAATTGAAGTATTCTGCTAGCTATTACCCCCAAGGCAATGGATTGGCAAAGTCAACAAATAAGAATCTGATTAAAATCATCAAGAGAACGGTGGATGAAAATCACAAAAACTGGCACAATGCACTGTTAAACGCAATCTGGGATGATAGGGTAACACCAAAAACTATTGTAGGTAGCTCCCCCTTTTTTCTCATTTATGGCAGAGAAGCAATTCTACCACCACACATTCTTCTTCCATCACTACAGCTATCGCAGAAAATAAAAGAAGAAGACTGTCCCCCTTTGGAAAACCGAATTAACGCTTTGATGAAGCTAGAAGAGGTAAGAGCCCAAGCTAAACGTAAGTTAGATCAGCATCAACTAGTGGTCAAAATCCGGTTCGATTCTAACTCTGCCTTTGATAGGAACTTCGAAGTAGGTGACCTCATCTTGAAATGGGACAAACCGCATGAGGGAAAGGGAGAGCACACAAAATTTCAGAACTTATGGCTTGGACCATTTTTAATTGCTGAGAAGTTGGGTCCCAGCTCATTCCAATTGCAAAATCTAGAAGGGCAGCCTGACACCTATCCGGTGAATGGCCAAGCTCTGAAAAGATATTTTGCTTGATGACAACTCTTTGTATACTATGTACATATTTTTCTTTTGTTTGCTTTTTCTTTGTTGTTTTGGTTTTGATTTCTCCTTTGCGCTTATCAGTTTTTGTTTTTGGAAATACACATACCTGCATGCTGAGCTATTCGAACAAATAAAATAGAAAAATCCTTCACTGAAATGACTGCAGAAAAATTGTATAAACATCAATTATATACTTCTGAAATTTACATCTGTGTTGGCAAAGACTGTTGTTTGAAAGAAGTTAAATGATTTCAATCTATGAGTAAAGCATGTCACGATCATCTATTATCTTCTTACATTGTCCCTGTTCCTTAAGGGAATGACTCGGAAAGATGTCTCCCTGCCTTAGAAAGTTGGTTCTGTAAAAAAACCATCTCTGGATCTTAATGAAGGACAGTTCTAAAAAATTATGTTGAGGTCTGTAAAAATATGCTAAAATATCATAATTTTCAGCGTCGCCCCGCTCGACTATATATCTTTGAAAAACAAAATAAATCTTAAAAGAGCTGTGGGAAGTTCTTGTAAACCCACTGGGATGTTGAACAGGTCTGCTGGCAGCAGGTAACTGCATGCATGACGGCAAGACAACTTCGTCGGGGTACTGAACAGGCCTGCTGGCAGTGAAGCAATGTCGGGTATATGAAAATCTACAAATATGAAACCTCTTAACTGTAACTTGTCCTTTATTCTGATCTGGAACTTCTTGGCAGGATACAGATATCAGAGTGGGTTAAATGGCAACCCTGTCGAGGCTATGGACGCCTGCTGGCAGCAGTGGCTCTGTCAACAGTATTGGAGATTTTATCTTTAATATCATGGCTCGCTTATCTTAGGACTGTTATCAGTCTTCATCCTTTAAACACTGCTGGAATATTTGATCATTGATGATGTTTAAACAATTTTATGGTTATTTCTGTGGAATTATGCTTGTTATCTTAATCTGAATTTGTTCTTTTGGCAGAGATAACTACTTCTAGTAGTGTGTCACCATTGTTAGAATCCAATTCACATTTTTATCTTATCCTTATAAGATGCCTACACCAGTGTTTTGAAACCCTTGATTTTCATCGAAATCTTTGGAATAAAGCAACACTATTATTTCGTGCATTTGCACACCTGCCTTTGTTCTTGTTTTCATGACTGCAAGCATGAAAACTTTAATTTCAAATTCACATTAAAATCGTCACTAGATTATTATGGTCACTCTTGTCTATGTGTTCATTGCGTTTCTAATTTAATTATAGTCGCATAGTTGGCAAGACTCCAAGATCTTTACTCATTTGCCATTCTTTAATTGTTAATATGACTTCGTTTTTACAAGGCTGTGATGATATCCTTATGATCGAGTTTTTGATACATTGGTGTTTTGATGTTCTATGGTCTTTCATCGATTTCTTTGACACATTGGTTTCATGAAAACACATTGACGCTGTGGTTAGACCCTTGGTATAAATCATTTCATACATATTCGATATGATCGAACCCTTGTTGTTGATTTCGAATCATTGTTTTGGTTTTTAAACTATGATAATACTATTGCTTGCGCAAATGTTTGGTCGACTTACCATAGATTTCATTGATTGTTTGAATGGCATGGTTTTTAACATATGCAATAGTGATTTGAATCGCTATATGTGCCGTCGGTTGTATTGTGGGAAATGATTGTTTTGCATGGGCTGATCTAGCTCCACCACCTTCGCACATTCGGTCATTAATGCCTTCCCCTATCCCGGGTTAACTCTATTGTTTTTGGGTAAGCCTGTGAGCTATCGACCCTGAGTATACTCTGTTCGAACCCTTGCCTGTTCACCCTACTCACCGTGTGCTCCCGTCTATGGTGCCTGTGGTATGCATAGAGCCAAATGGTAGCCAAACTCTGTTGTTATTCAATAATGCCTATAAGGATTTAGAAAATGGTGGTTGGCTGGTGTTTATACAGAGGTTTGAGGGTTTCAACCTTTCAGTTGCCCAACAATTCGCCCTCACCTTCGACGAGTGCACGGCTAAGGTCAGAGATGTACAGCTTGAGCTTAATGAGGAATTCATGAGTTTAGCCATAGGACTACCAGCGATAGGGCAAAGGTGGTTTAAAAATTCCAAAGTTGACGAGGTGTCATGGCCTCTCCTTTTCACGTCAAGGAAGATTGTTTCCTGTGATAGAGGTATGCCTATCACTACCCTCAAACCTAGGTGGCACGATCTTTTGGTAATTGTTAAACAGTTTGTGACCTGTGAAGGTCAGTATGGCTTGGTATTTCTGTATCACCTCCAGTTATTGATGAATTTTATAGGCTACCCTTTGAATATGCCACATTACTTCGTGCGTAGTCTTTACAAGATGTCTAAGAGATTCAAGCGTGAGAAGGCTGATAACAGCATTTTTCATCACGGCTTGATCAAAGTTATTATCGTCCACCATTTGAGCCTTCATGGTGATAGTTGGCAAGCCTTCCTATCTAGGAATGGCTTTGCTACTCTCGAGTCTATCCAAGTGGACAAAGTTGTGGTTACGGAAACTTTGGTTGGGCCAGCCGTGCCATTTCATATCCTTCTACCCCCTGTCAAAACCTCGGATTTCCCTAACATCGACCTACCCGATACCATAGCCAACCTGTGTTCTAAAGACAAGACTAAGGCCATAAAGAAGCCTATGAGGAAGAAAGGTAAGAATGATACTACTGTCAATAGTAGGGGAAAGAAAAATGCTTGATTGATATCGAGATACGCTAGGAACAAACCCAAGCCAAATATTGACCAAAAGCCATAGTCTTGAGCGAGGACTCGGACTCCGATATTGAGTGTTTCCTAGCTGAGGAATACCCCTATTCCCATTGCCTATGCTCTAAGGAACCCTATGACTATGTCTCTAACTTACCCCTGTGCCTCAAAAACGACCCAAACTACCCAGGAATCAAGCTGCACAAGGAAACCCCTGGACTTGAACAAACCCTCGCCTGTGATACCGAAGCCCAATCAATCAGCATGCATCCAATGTAATGCTTGGCTAGAGCGTTATTACATCGAAGTTTCCTTGCTGAAATCAAATATCAAATCGTTAGAGGAGCAAGTTACAGTGCTATCAAAAGAAAGAGACAAGCTTCAAACCAATGAGAAGAAACAAAAAACCACCAGCTTGATTGTCTTCAGGAATTTCAAAGCAGCAAAATCCTTTGTCAATTCAAAATTATCATGACCGAGTTGCCCAGGTATGTGTTTTGACATCAATTTTGCTTTGTAAGTTTGCTTGAATTAATTTAACTGATTGGAGTTGTTTTCAATTAGCTCTATTCGTTTTAATAGATTCAAAATTGTTATGTTATACTCGGATCACTAAAAATGATTTCGATGTGAATCATGTACAGTAGATTCGTTTTGCTAAAATTAAATGTAGATATGATTTGGTTATGGGATTTTATTGTGCTCAGTTTAGTATAAATGATTGATTTGTTTTTTATTTTGTTTGGATTGCTTTTTTAAACAATTCTATATGGATAGTTGATTGGGTTTGATTTCGATTAAGTTTTGTTTGTTTCTAAACAATCCTGTTGACTTCGATTTACCAGGAACGATTTTGTTTTGGATTGAATCCATATTTTCGCTTTGGATTATGATTGTATTCCACCTGCACACAAGATTTGCTTGCTAAATTCGGACATGGCTATGTTTTGATTTTGCATAACGATTGTGTCGATCTTAAATCAGTTCAATTCATTCCTGTTTGATTTGATTTGCAAACAATGCAACGTGCCTCGATTAGCATAGTCGCTTGCATAATATGATGGATTCAAAGTTAGTTTGGATTTAAATGATCTTGTTAATTTCGTTTTGATTCGACAACAATTTTGTTAAGTGCTGAGTTGACATAAACTATTGCATGAAAAATATGCTTGATCAGTTACAGCCTGTTTTGGTTAAAATAGGTTCAAACATGATTTCGTTTGCTCTCAAATTAGCATAGAAGTTTTGATTTGAATGATTCATTTGGTTTCCAATTAGCAATTAAATATTTGTTTAATAGTTTGAATATAATTCTTTAAGTTTTGGATTGATTTTAAAACGATTCTATGCTCAAATTAGACCAGCTACAGAATCACAAGATTCTGTAGCTAGTCTTAAAAATTAGATTTTTGTCAATTTTATCAATAAAATATTATCTAAACTTTTGTATTCTTGTCTACTTACAGGTACCTATGAATTTCATTGACAAATGGGACATGCTGTAGCAGTTTAGATATAGTTTTCAGTTATTAGTCATAGGCAAAAATAGGGACTTGGGAGATTATTCCCATATTTTTTGTAATTTGCTACCACAGGGATGTTTTACCCTGTGGGAGGTCTTTAAATACTGGTTATTTTTTTTGTAAGGGAGTCATCATCATCACTGTTGGGAGAACTAGATTATGGATTTATAATGATACAAACTGGGATGAAAGTTGATGTCTTGTAACAGCTTTAGCTTTCAATATATCAAACTTTTGTTTCAAGTTTTCCTCATATCAGTTTGCAATTAATTATCGACTACTTTAGCTATCATGATTCATTGCATGATGATGTGATTTGATTTATATGTTGTCCATATCTGATCTCTCTTATTTAAAAATACAGCAATTACTCTATTTCAATTTAATGAATACAGGTTTATCTTTTTCATTAATTGAATTGTTTTGTACAAACTTTGCACAAGGATTTATCTGACTGCGATGATTTGTAAATTATAAGATTGTTGTAATTTTTTATGTCTTGTTTGTCCTGTCATTTATATTTGAAGAGCACAGCTGCTTCTAGTTTACGAGAATCTTGTGGAGAATCTGGTGCGGGTTTCCTCCCTCCGAACAACTAAAACAACTATTGCATACAGGCCAAACCTGAAGCGTTACTTCAGGTCAATTTGTTATTTGTTATTTGATAGTTAATTTGTTAGTATAATTTAAGTAGTTTAGTTATATATATATATATATATATTAGATTCTTAGTTAGAATTATTATTTTAGTTGCTTATCTTAGATTTTTTTTTTTATTTAATTTCTTTCTCATAAAATTATAAAAATCAAAAAACAATAGTTTCGTTGTCTCAGGACAGATTACAAATGACTTTTGCAGGTTTTCATTTAAATCTGTAATATGTAAATATTGTATATTTGTAATTGGATCTGATTATGTTGATAATTGAACTTTTAATTTTATAGAATCATTGCTATATAATTTAGGTAATAGACTGTATATATGTATTTTAGATTTATTATTTAGTTTTCTTTAATTAATGTTTTCATTTAGATTAGTTCCTTAGTGTAGTTTTCATTTGTTTTCCTAGGACTTAGATCAGCCAACGAAGCCACTAAACCCGTCAGGGTGGGTCATCCCAAATGGCTTGGGTTATTTAAACAACCCCGGACCGGATCCACTCTTCCAGTTGGTGAGCATTCTTTTTCGCCCGTCAACACATACTCATGAATATTTTCAACCACCTTCATGCTCAAATCTTGATGGATACCATGTCATGGACATGATTGAGCAGTCAAAATATCACCCTACAAAGCAAAATTATTTTCATCTTGAATCTTTTTATAGTGATTCGTGGATGAAGAGACAACATATTTCTTTCTCCAGACATGATATGGTTCCTTACCTCATTTATTCTTCTAGGAGAATCTTCAGGTCTTCTTGGGATCTCTCATATCTTCTCAGTCTTTAGGAAGCAATGATCATCCTAACATGGATGAGAATGATCCATCATCTACATACAATATTTTCATCCAGAGATGGATAGACGAGGCTTTTGGATGTTCTTTCCAGCATGATTTCCTCCCTCCCACCCATATCCATGAGTTTCATTTCATGATTGATTATATGTCTATTTATGTTCATGATCATTATGTGCTTGAATTATCCTTTTTATATTACGTGATTAAGAATAGGGGTAGATACCTTGATGAAATAATGAACAAATGGTTGCACTAGTTGTATGAGTTTACCTGACATCACCTATCACTCGATCTTCAGATCCCCAAGGCTCCAAGTAAGTAGGTAGGTCATTTTGATTTCCTGCATTTTCATATTGATTTCTCATGATGGTTTAGTTTAATCTATTTTTCATTTTTCTCTACTTGCATTATTGATTTACATGTTTCTTTTCATCATATATATGAGAAATGTTAAAAAAAATAAAATTCTAGATTAGTTGTCTTTTTTGAAGTTTTGGATTTCTTTATATGGACAAATAATGAATGAGCAATCTTACTTTTATAGTGTGTTGTTTCCGTGTGTTTAGGCTAAGGTATACTGAGATATGTTGCAGTTCTCATGCACTCTGTGGAGAGTACTTTTCCCCAAGTATGAGCCACATGTTATCCCCAATTCCTAGGGATAACCAAGGAGATGATGTCATAAGACCCTTAGGTTGCAGACATGGAGTACTGAGAGACAGCTTGACCAACAGTGTCCACCTCACTACCATAGCTCCAGGCTCATCATGACGGTATCCACCACATCATCTAGCCTCTGGAAGACATTAGGTCTTTCTCCATGAGGTACAAGTCAGGTATTATGGTGAGTTTCATTTCAATATTTGAGACATTTGAGTTTGTTGCATCTATTACTACTTTTGATTATGTAATGTTTGTTTGGACATTATGCTCTTTTCCCTGTTACACGTTGGTGGTTGTCATTGCAACCTAGCAAGTGGGTCACCCTTAGGGATAGGTTTTCTACTGGGAGGTCCTCTTGATGAGTTATCGTGCCATTCCCAACCATACTTGTCGCTTTCCACACTCCATCCCCTCATCTCCTTACCTTTTGGGATTTTTGGGTATACTGAACCAAGAAGGGGTTGAAGGTACAAAGACTTGTAGTTGGAAAAATATAAAATCCAACCATCAACCTTCTACATGCTCTATCATGCATCCCGAGGACAATAAAATGTCTCTCATAAGAAACTAATGTGACCCATAAAAAATAACTAATAAAAAAATGCCAACCAAGGTGGAGCACATGTGGGCACTGTTTTTAATGTTAAGGTAGACCCCCACACATGTTTTTAACTTCAGGAAGAAATATGTGACTAGGGTATATTCAAGGTGGGAACATTTTTTCATGCTTAGGTAGAAGCCCCATCTTGGATTCAACCTGGAAACATCTTAAAAAAATAAAAGGAAATAAATGGGAATAGAAAACAGTTTCATTGAAAACGAAGGTGCAACACACCCTCTACAAAGGAACTCATTAATGAGACACTACATCCCGTTGTATGTCATGAACCCCATGCTCAAAATTATTCCCCCCATACATGACACCTAATCCACATGGATTATAAAGAGGTCCCCTTGGGAAACACCCCTAAACTTGAGGTACGATTCACCCAATAGGTCGATTTGTCAACTCTCCCATACCTAAGATTATAATATCGCATAGGATCTTTGAGAATTGGTTTATTTTGATGAGGTGGTTTGGATGTAAATGATTAGATGGATATTTTATTGATAATTTGATTTACTCATGATGATGCATTTGAGTTGATATCCTTGGAGGTCGTATCCATTTGACTTTGCAGGACATAGTCGATGGATAGTTTTGGAAGAACAAGCCTAGCTTGGGCTTCCATGTTACTTGAATCCCACAGGTAGGATGCCAAGGGCCCACACTCCAAATTATGATGACATGCCTTTGGAGGCCTAGACGAAACCTTGGAGGATATTCCACACCCTCTACATGCCGAACGACTTTCTTGAAAGGGGAAAATGTCAACTTTTGGGGGCTTGATGTCACCTAGGGATAATGTTTGGTGGTGATGATGGAAACTTGGCACGTTTTGAAGAAAGTGGCCCATGGATCATGGAAGAAACATATGCACCAATAGAAACATCTTGGTTGAATATTATTGTCCTTTGGTGGCCCAAACTTTCCTTCTCCAACTCAACGGATTGACCAAAAGTGCCAAACGTTGCCCAAAAAGAGGGTGACATCATGTTTCTAGGGCTTCTTTTTTCTGCAAATTATGAATTAAATAATATTATTTTCTTAAAGGGGAAAGATAAGGAATTTTGACCCCTTATTTTGTGTGTTACCCTAATTTTTATGGAAAAACTATGTTTAGAGGATCTATATAAATAGAGATCATATCTAGTTCATTTTTCATTATAGCTCTCCCATTGTGAGAAGACTAATGGCTGAAATTTTCACTAGACTTGAGCATTTTTGGTATATATCTCTATTGCAAATGATTTTTGGTGTTATGTCTTGTTGAATGGATGAGACTAAATGGTTCACACCTCTTGTAGGCTTCTTTACTTGCTCTTTAATGGTAAATGCCTGGTGAACTACAGTTTGATCTTGCATCTTTCTTGGAATTGGTAAGGAAAATATGCACTTGTTATTTCTTTCTTACTTATTATTGATTATTGTTGGTTGAAACCCTAGGAGGAATATGTTGCATACACCCTCCATTAAGATTCATCTTAATTTCTAAGTTTGTAAGTCATTTTCTTTGGTAAAGGTTGCTAGGAGGAATACAAATGTGTATACCCTCTAATCTAGTTTGATTGGCATGCCCTAGGGAACAAGAGGATTTACACTCCTAGGTATTTTTTTGAGATAACTCATACTTCTAATACTCCAGTCACCCATATTTTAAAAGGAACTAATCTGAAAGTTTGTATTGGAGAAACAAATTGTTTGCATTGGTAAACATGTTTTGGTGAAATATCAATCTTGTTCAAGTTGGAATATTTTGCGGATGCATTGAGGTTGCTAAACCTTCTAGGGTGTCTTATTTATCTTGACCTTCTTATAGATATTGTTAGCACTTGGTAAATTTACTAGAGGTTGAAAAGAAGAAATCTACAAAGGTAACTTTATCCAACCGCTTTTAAAACTGGGATCTAGCCCTTCCAGCTTCAGAGAGGGATCTCTCTATATGATTTAGCTTTGTTTTTAAATTCGGATATTAGGCTAGGTAAAGAAAACTGTAGGTTGTGTTGTCAAAGTGTTTTTGAATTGGTTGAGACAGTCTACACTTCCATTGGGCTATGGGGTCTATATTCAATTAAACATGAAATACCACCAGAAAAAGTAAAAGAAAACTCCCATAGGGTGAGGTAATATACTCACTGGATCTTTTAATAGCTTAAATGATGGACAGAAGAAAAGATGAGAAAAATATTTTCAACTAAGAAGCATTTAAGAATTTCTTAATCAAAAACATTAGAAGATAAACATTAAAATATTTTAGAGTCGGAAACAGGGTATCAAAGATAAATCCTGCAACATACGTTACCCTTAAAGATTAGTTTCAGAAAATAAGAGGATCACAAAGCAGGAAAAAATTCAACTTAAAGAATACACATCACCAGTGAACATATGCAAGAATCCTGTAAAAAGTGCCTCCTTTTTATTAATGGAAGATCTCTTCAAAAATGATACAGTCTTATAGCGTCAGGGTGTAAGGATCAACAACCCTCAATACTTCGAAAGGTGAAGTATTTATAATTCAAATTACAACCATCCCTGTCATAACTGATCAGGACGTGCTAATTCTATTTTTAGATTAACTAATTTAACTAATCAAAACTGTTTGATGACTTGGTGCAATAACACGCAGAATTTCTGGGTAGACCGTTGATGAAGCCTTCGCATGACTTCATCTGACTGGACAGGTGACTGGACCTGGATAGCTCATCTGCTAATCGAGGAGATCGCAGAGTTCCTCCCATCTAAGATGACTAGGCACAGTGACTTTGAGCAGTCTCCGATACACTTCATCCATCTCCGTATACTTAGCAAATGTAGGCTTAGTGAGGAATATGTATCGAATCTCATGTTGGATACTGATGTCCAATTGCAGAGCGTCCAGGAATACTTTGTCGGTGATGCTCCCTTGTATGCCAGAAAACTTCGAACTGTCTTTAGACACTTCAGACGGTCTCTTTTTGTAGTCTGGGAGTGTCATCAGTTTATCATTAATAACCTTCAAACCGAGGAGACCTTTCTTCTGGAGAGCCTCTATCTTGCTGAAAAACCTTTGTACTCCTTGGTCCATGACCTGAACCTTTTCTTCCAGCTGAAGCATTAGACTTCTCTTAGTTAAAACCCTTTTTACCTCAAGTATGGTCTATGTTCTGTCCTCGATCTTTAGTTCTTCTAGCTCTTCTCTGGTTTTAGAATTTAAGAATCTGATGATCTCATTTGCTTGTGTTGGCATGTCTCCCAACTCTATTCTAATCTTCTCAATGGATTGTTGGCTCCTCTGGACCAACTCATTCTGCTCAAACATAATTTGGATCATTGGCCATATCTCATTTATGGACTTCATGATGTATGTCCATACATTCTCTTTGACCTCAACCAAAGTCTTCCCTGCCACTGTTTGCTTTTGGAGCTGCTGTAGTTCTTTCCTGAGCTGCTCAGTTACCTGCTTTTCTTTGGATAGACTATTTTGGAAAGAAGTTTTGAGTTCCTGGAGGTTCTCAACTTCCTTTTTCAGCTTGTTGATTTCTGTCTCTTGCAGGTTCATCTTCTCCATGGATTTGGCAAGGTCGGTTGTCCCTTCTTGTGGTTTCACTGGTGTTGCAGATGGGATTGTTGTCACTTTTGTTGTGCTTGCTCCTGAGATAGGAATGGCACTCAATGGAATGAATTCCATTAGCTTCATATGCTCCTTCTCTTTTAGTAATATCTCCATCTCAACCTCCATCTCTTTGAGTTGTGCATTCTTCTCCATGAGCAGCTTGAGCATTTCGTCCTTCTCGCCTTCCTTATCTGCTATCCCCTTAGCCTATGAGTCTTCTGTGGGCAGGAGTTTCAACTGTTTCCTCAAGGAATCGATGTCTGCATTCTTTTTCTTTATCATCTCCTCTGCAGATTTGACATTCGAAGGATCGTAGCCGATCTTGAGGGCCAACTCCTCCAAAGTTTTGATTCTGTTGTCCTTCACGAAAGAAGATATCTTCTCCAGCTTGAGCTGCGTTTGAGCATTGTTCAATGATACCTGAAATTTTGCTGCAGAAGCTGAAGCATGTGCCAATGTGTGGAAAACCATCTCCCATGTTTGTTTGTGTAGATCCATATGATCTGTTGGGTGCACATCCTTCGCCTAGAATTCGAAAGTGGCCCTCTTGTAGTCTAAGATTACCTTGGGATCCGGTACCTGTGCTTGGAGGTAGGCCATGTGCATCCTACCCTTTTCTGTGTCAAATGAAGACAGCAGCCTGTGCTGCATGGTTGACGATTGCTTCTGAAACTAGGCGTAAGTACTGCTGGTGAGGGTCTGGTTCCTTTTCTTGATCAACTCGTACTTCTCGAAAATGCCCAACTTGGGCCTAATCTTGCCTGGCTGAGTGTCCAGGGGAGAATATGTGGATTTCTTCGATACTGCTGGGATGATTTCTTTATGCTGGCTCGAACCAAAATATGGAATGATAGGCTTGGTTACTATGGTAGGCGGAACTTCTAATTCTCCAGTTGGACCGGGAACTGTGGTTGTTTTGGGCCTCTTAGTATGCAACTGGAACTCTTCGGACGACACCTCCGTGACAGGTGGAGATGATTCTTGTCGAGGCCTCTTTTCTTGTCTTACCTGTGGTGTAGTAGTTGGTGGTACAGTGATCGGTGGAACCTGCTGTTCTGCTTCAATCAAGGTGCCAGGTACCCACACCGTCTGATTTGCAAATTTTTCGATCTCGAGCTTGGACTCATGCACATATGGGATGTTTTTATTTTTCACCCGCATTTATGAAATGATCCCGCAGGGATCATAGTGCCATGGGAATCTTAAGAAAAACTTCGACTCTCTCAGCATCTGGTCCGCTTCTTCTCCAACACCCCGACTGTTACAAATGAAAGAGCCTATCTGCCCCTTGATGCATAGCTGTTGCTTTTTCTTCAATGAGATGAAATGAATGTCGTCTGAATTCATGATGTGTCTAATATACTCTAATGCAAAGATTCTTACCGGCGCATACTTTGGCAGTTTGTAGGGTGCCAAATCGCACCTGAAAACTCTGATCTCAGTGTGGTTTTGATACAGGTACTAGTCTCTTGTCTTTGCATTGTCCGAGAGATGCTGAATTCCCTAGACTTCGTCATTTATTCGTGGCTCGGGCCTGCCACTCAACATGCTTACCACAGGGTGATAGAAAAGATATATCAAAGCCTTGAAGCTATACTCTGTGGAGTTATGCTTCAGCAAAGAGGTCCATGCGGTGACTGGCTGAGGCCTTCCATCTGTGTCCATCTTCTGCATGGAAAAACTGAATTTGTCTACCTGAAAGTAAACAAACATGTATGCCAATATAGATGAATATTTGAACATACCCTCTGTGCCAAAATTCACGAACTGTTCGTGAATATTGTTGGCCAAGAAAGTGTTGTAATCAAACTGTGTTGTAGGTTTTTCATCATTGGAGAAAATGGATAGAAAACCCAGGATGGGCTCATCTACCCACTGGTCGGAATAGTAAGCTAAAAGGGCACAAAGGGAGGAAATGACTTGGTTTCCCTTGGTGGAGAACATGGATGATGGGTAAGGGGGATTTGTGGAAGGGAATTGAGAGGAAGTGGGAAGGAAAAGCTCGAATATCTGAGCTCTCTGGGGAAAGGTCATTTTTTGATACAGCTCTATAAGGATTTCTAGGTTGAACGAAGCCACAGAGTCTGCATGGGGAATCTGCATCATTTGGTCTATGTCTTCTGGAGTGATGAGGAACAGGGTGTCTCCGGATGAGGATACGACATCCCTCTGGTTGAGGATATAATGAGCTTGGCATTTGAGGGTGAATTCGGGAATGTGGTGGATCTGGGGAAAAAGGTAAAGGGGAAAATTGGACTCCCAGAGTCCAATTTCATCGCTCTGGTCCAGGAACACCTCCCGGAGCCATGACTGGAGGTCTAAAAAATCAAAGTCACAAATGGTATCTGCGATCAATCTGTCTTTGTCGACCAATGGGATTTTTTCCAGGTCGACAGGAGGCAGGAGAAAAGGATTCTCCTCTCCTTCTGCTTGTCTTGGCTTTGGCGCCATATCTGCAACAGTACCTGCAATAAACACTAAGTTAGTGGGGTCGATTGACTGTGGATGAAGGTGACGGAAAAGCAATGGAGGCGTAAGAGGTAAAATTTCTAGTGCGATGGACGAATAGCGAATGAAAGGGGAAAACGGTAGTTTTATTTAAAATTGGGGTCGGTTGGGTGCGGGAGACAGGTCATCATGATAACAGGTAGGTTATCCCATAATAAATGGACAACGGGCCATTTGGGGGTGAGATGGCAGGTGACGGTGGCCAAAATATACATACGGGTGACGTGGAGGCTAGGGATTGGAGGTAAAAGTCGCAATAGGGGGCCGGTCATGAGTGAAAAGGGAAAAGGACTGACAGCAGGGATTGACAGCAGTTATGGGATGAGACATAACTTGGGAACAAGCGGAACAAGTGGCATCAGTGGAAAATGACGTCCCTGAGTGATGGAGATTGCCAGATGGCATATGATGAAAAAAATTTGGGACCAATAGATTTGTGCCACCTATGACAAGGGGCCTGCCGGAGGGAAAATCCATTCCGGACCCCCCCCCCTTGATTAAAAATAGAACATTGGGGGGGTCCGAAAAACCTTTTAGACCGTTGATCTGTACGCCCGTTTCCAGGCCGCAGATCTTAGTGCGTTCTTTAATACTCATTCCAGACCCCCCCCCGTTAAAAGAAGAATGGTCGGGGGGGTCCGAAAATCTTTGTGAGCCATATATCTGAGCGTCGCGATCTAGACCGTCAAAATGTGCAAGGAGCATAAACTGGGAGCAGAGGGCACATGCGCTGGGAAAAAAAAAAAAAAAACTTAGGATAAGTGTGTTTTATGGGTTTTTTCCCCCAAATTTCAAAAAGACACCACCATGGGGTTTCGAACAAACTATTCTTAGGCATTTGAGACATGGTGTAACATCTTTCATCAAGCTGGTTTTATTGGGGTAAATCAAATGAAGCAACTAACCTACATGGTAACCTATCTTCCTAGGACAATTAACCCAGATTAAATTGTTGGGTTAAGAAATTACTCTAACCTAAGGGCTATCTGACCAGGATTAGACAGTCTGGTCAAATTTATTCACTATTCTAACCTAAGGGCTATCTGACCAGGATTAGACAGTCTGGTCATATTTATTCACTAACCTATCAACATTAAATTTAAAAAGAACTTGGCCATGCTTGAAAGGTATGGCCAAGTTACTATTATTGCATGGGGCTTTCATTTCAATTTATTTTTTTATGCCCTCTTTTCTTTTCTTCTTTTTCTTTTTCTTTTTCTTTTTCTTTTTCTTTTTCTTTTTTCTTTTTTCTTTTCTTTTCTTTTCAAACTATTTGCAGAATGAAAAATCATTTGTCAACAAAAATACTAGAGACAAATAATATCCCAGTCACCAGTTGATTCCCATAAATTATGGGGTGATAACAGATATAACAACTAAAAACCTACAACCATTAGGGCTGCATAAAATCATCTTCTTTTCTTGACTTTAACTTGCAATTTGACCGTGGAAATTTGCTAGTAAGTCGTTATTATTATTCTACTGCTAATTGGTGAAATTTTGGTTCAGTTACTTTCTTATTTTTGTGGTTAAAATTTGTTTCTATAGAAAATCACTGCCAAATACAATTGGATTTCATAAATATACAATGAAAACATATCACAACAACCATCTAATACCACTAAAGGTTGTGCTAAAGTGTTGAGAACTTATCCACATGTTTTATGCTTCATAGCTCAACTAATCTTTGATGCTTTAAGGGGTTTAATCTGCAGTAGTTACTTGATTTCGTTGCTGATATATATCTTTGATTACTACTGCAATTAAGGACAACAAGCTTAACTTTCTTGTCCACTTAACATATTACATACATACTTGGATTTTGTTGTGTCTCGGGTAGGTACAAACACTTTTTGTAGGTAACCAAAGACTTGGAAACCTTAAACCATTTATGAGACGTGCCATCAAATCCATCTTCCACATAGAAAAATGACCTATATGGGCATTCATCTCATTGTCTCACTTTCCATATAATTTCCCCCTAGGGTCACTAGGATTCCCCCATTGAGGTGATCACTTTGTCTCTAAAGTGACAGGAATACCTATCTAAGGTGAGAGTGGGTAGGTTTTCTCTTAGTTTTCACCATATTGTGGTTTGGGTCGAGATTTTCCCAACCTAGAACTTGTGCGATAACATTTTGGTGCCATTGTCGGGGAATATTTTGAATCCTCTTCTTAGCCCTAACAACACTTTGTCAAGATATCCCAAAGCTTTTCGATAGATTTCTTGGAGACTCCACTTAAAGGAAATACCCTTTCCTTTTCTCTTTCTTGATGAGTTAAAACTCATCTAGCGACTCAAGTTGTCGAAAGATCCCTTTCCCTTCCCTCCATTTTTATGAACATTGAGTTCATTTGGTGACTCCATTGAAACAACATCCCAGATAACAGAATCGTGGAATCACATGATTTACCATGGTCCTTCCACAAGATATACCCTTCTATCGATGCTCAAAATATCCTTGGATACGCGAACCTTTTCCCTATGGGGTGGAGGGAAAATTGTCCCAAATTCTATGGTGACCCATCTCTAACAGCCACCCATGTTGTGAACTATATGAGGTATGATTCAAGTATAAATGTAATTCATGAGGATATAATAATGAAAATTTTTGTATGTTCTCTGAACTCAAGTCAACGGAGGTGGCTTACAAACTCGTGTGATACGAAAAATATCTGGTCTTCTACAAAGCTTGCTGAATAATTTCTCAGGTATTGAGGCCCAACTACTTAGGATTTGCAGACTACCCTCCAAGAGCTCAAATATTCCCTTTACAGAGAATTTTTTCTGGTGGATGACGAGATAACATCTCAAGAGTATGATGTTGAAGAAGAGTATCTCCCACCACCTACAAAAGAGGTGCTTGAAGAACATATCCATGAAGAAATTTTTCAAGAAGATCTCGATGATGAAGACCTTGATGTGACATCGGTGTCCATTTTCTCAATTGATGAAGGTGAATTTATCCATCCTTGCCTTTCTCCTTCACATGAAGATAAAAAGATAATAATTTCCTCCAATGAGATAGATGATCTCATGATGGACCATCTAATGTGTTTGATCAACACATTGATGATTCATACATGTCAGGAGGTGTGGATGGGATGTGGTTTGTTTTTCTTTTGAGAAATATATAATTTACAACGTTGAAGGTAGTTATCAAACAAAAGGGGTTGATTTTTTATCTTCATAGGAATGGTCTTAATGCACATATGATTGAAATTATTGGCATCCCGGTAATGATATGATTATAGATTTGTTCCAGGATGATTCGTCGCAGCATACTCATGAATATTTTCAACCACCTTCAAGATCAGATCTTGATGGATACCAAGTCATGGCTATCCTTGAGCAATCAAAATCTCACCCTACAAAGAGAAAGTATTTTCATCTTGAAGATTTTTATATTGATTCATGGATAAAGAGGCAATATATTTCTTTCTCCATACATGATATGGTCCCTTACCTCATTTCTTCTTCTCAAGGGAATCTTGGGGTCTTCTTGGGATCTCTCATATCTTCTTAGTCTTGAGGAGAAGTGATCATTCTAACAGGGATGAGTATGATCCATCGTCTACATACAATAGTCTCATCCAGAGATGGATCGATCAAGCTTGTGGATGTTCTTTCCAACATGATTTGCCCCTTCCCACCCATCTCCATGAGTTTCATTTCATGATTGATTATATGTCTATTTATGCTCATGATCATTATGTGCTTGGCATATCCTTGTTCTAATGTGTTATTAAGCACATGGGGAGATATCTTGATGAAATTATAAATATATGGCTACACTAGTTGTATGATTTTACTTGACATCATCTATCACTTGATCTCCAGGGCCCCAAGGCCCCTAGTAAGTAGGTAGGTCATTTTGATTTCCTGCATTTTCATTTTGATTTCTCATGATAGTTTAGTTTCATTTGATTTTCATTTTTCTCTACTTGAATTATTGATTTACATGTTTCTTTTCATCATAGATATGAAAAATGCTAAAAAAAAAAATCTAGATTAGTTGCCTATTTTTGAAGTTTTGGATTTTTGTATATGGACAAAGGATGAGTGATCCATCCTACTCTTAATTTTTTTTTGTTTCAGTGTGTGTAGGCATAGGTCTATCAAGATATTTTATGGTTCTCATGCATGTTAGGCATAGGTCTATACTCTATATAGTGCGGTATAGCAAGGAAGAAGATTACTCCATATACACCTCAACAAAATGGAGTTGCCAAAAGGATGAATAGGACGTTGATGGAAAAAACAAGGTGCATACTTAGTGGTGTCGGGTTAGGGAAAGAATTATGGGCAGAGGTAATGGGTACTGCATGTTACCTGGTCAACAGATCACCCTCATCAACACTAGATGACAAGACTCCACATGAGGTATGCACTAGTAAGAAACCTTCTCTCACACATCTCAAGGTATTTGGTTGTGATGCATATGTTCATGTTCCAAAGGAAAAAAGGAGTAAGCTAGATAAGAAGGATGAAAAGTCTATCTTTATTGGATATAAATATGGTGTCAAAGGTTATAATCTTTGGAACCCAGAAACTAAGAAGGTAGTGTATAGCCGAGATGTGGTATTTAGAGAAATTAAGGATGTTGTTAAACATGAATTCCTACCAAGTAACTAAGAACCAAAGAAAATAGAGTTTTATTTATTGGATGATGAATCAAAATCTATAGA
Organism: Picea engelmannii; assembly: GCA_009831015.1. Taxonomy (NCBI): domain Eukaryota; kingdom Viridiplantae; phylum Streptophyta; class Pinopsida; order Pinales; family Pinaceae; genus Picea; species Picea engelmannii. Next base: position 313,891 of record ML786689.1, on the reverse strand, counting down.
AGAACAAGGATCAGAAAAAGAAAATCATCATAGTCCAATATATCCCATCTGATTTCCATTCAAATTTTTATTTGTCTATTACTAATGATGATCATAGAACTGTCAGTGAGGCAATGGATTCAAAGGATGGAAATCTCTGGAAAAAGGCCATGGACGAAGAAATGGAAGCCTTGAATAAGAATGAGGCTTGGGATTTAGTGGATTTGCCAAATGGAATAAATCCCATTGACAGCAAACGATATTTAAAAATAAGTTGAATGCAAAAGGAAAAGTGGAGAAATACAAAGCTCAGTTAGTAACAAAGGGTTATTCCCAGGTTGAGGGAATTGATTTTGGTGATATTTTTTCTCTTGTTTCCAAGTTAACCTCTATAAGAATTTTTTATTTGTTGCTACTGCATTTGATTTTGAAGTAGAATAGATGGATGTGAAGACAACATTCCTACAATGGGATCTGGAAGAAGAAATCTATATGAAGTATCCTGAAGGATTTGTTGTGAAGGGAAAGAAGGAGCTGGTGTGCAAGCTGAAAAAGTCCCTCTATGGTTTAAGAAAATCACCAAGGATGTGGTATCAAAAATTTGATACTTATATGTTGGGACTTGGTTTCACAAGAAACAAAGAGGATCATTGTGTGTATTTTAAATTAATTGGTGATCATTTGATTTATTTGGTCTTGTATGTGGATGACATGTTGTTGATAGGAAACAACAAGGAGATTATCCAGGATGTGAAAACTCAATTGTCCTCTAAATTTGACATGAAGGATCAAGGTGCTTCAAATTCCATTTTGGGCATGGAAATTAAAAGAGATTGGAAAAAGAGGAAACTTCGGTTAAATCAAAGAAAATATGTTGAGACAATATTGCAGAGGTTTAATATGTAGGAATGCAAATAAGTCAAGGTTCATATTCCCGTTGGTGTATACTTATCTGTGGATCAGTTTCCCAAGACACATGAATAGGAGGAGGACATGTCTCGTGTTCCATATGAAAGTGCAGTTCAAATTTTGATGTATGAAATGGTCTGTACTAGACCATACATTGCACATGCAATGGGATTTTTGAGCAAGTATATTTCAAAAACAGGGAAAGAGAATTGGACAACAGTAAAAAGGGTTTTCAGATATTTTTGTGGCACTACTAGCTATGGATGTTGCTACCAAGGAAGACCGGGATTGGACAGAGTGGTGGATATACATGGCTTTGTGGATGCAGAATGGGTTGGAGATCTGGATCGTAAGAGATCTACAAGTGGGTATCCATTTAACCTATTTGGAGGAGCAATAAGTTGGATGAGAAAAAGACAAGATGTAGTGGCACATTCAACTACAACATTTGAATACACGGCAGCCACTCATGCAAGTAAGGAAGCAGTATGGTTACAAAGATTGTGTTCAGGTATTGGGTTGGTACAACAAGTTGTAAGGATGGATTGTGACAGCCAGTGTACAATTTTTCTAGTGAAGAACTCGAATTATCATTCAAAGACAAAGCATATTGATATTCAATATCACTTTGTGAGAGACATGGTTGAAGAAAAGAAAGTATTATTGATGAAGGTAGACACTTTGAAGAATTTTGCAAATTCATTAAAAAAATCTGTGAGCACTGAGAAGTTCTCTTGGTGTAGATGATCCATGGGCATTGTTGCCTTGGATTGTTGACTATGTAACCCTGCAACCCCCTGTATGTAAATAAAACAAAAAGTGGGAGAATGTTGGGTATGTGCTATATTCTTTTCACGAATAGTAGTGTCGCAATTTTTCCTAATTTTTATTGTTGCCTCAATTTTCATGTCCATCGTTGGGCAGTTTTTTAGCACATGGTTTTTTGCCGATGGTTTTCTATTTTCGGTTAAGGAATTACGATTGTTGACTAATCCAATTCATTGGGTTAGGGTTTTTGATGTCGTTGGCTCCTATATGTATATTGTATTGTAAACAATGTATCACTATGAATGAATATAGAATATGTTGGTTTTCTCGGTTTGGGTTTCCAGGGGAAAAATCTCTATGTAATGTTTGTATTTTCCATTGTATCTTTTTTGTTCTTTTACTTGAAATTTTTTTGTAGTAAATATTGTACAAGGTTAAAATATACAATGCACTCTACGACGAGTACATGTCCCCAAGTAGGAGCCAGATATTATCCCCAATTCCTAGTGATAACCAATGAGATGATATCTCAAGGCCCTCAAGTTGCAGACATGGAGTACCAAGAGACAACTTGAAAATCAGTGTCCACCTCACCACCACAGCTCCAGGTTCATCACAACAATTTCCACCACATTAGCTAGCCTCCAGAAGACATTGGGTATTGTTCCATGAGGTACAAGTCAAGAATTATTGTGAGTTTCATTTCAATATTTGAGGTATTTGAGTTCGTTGCATCTATTACCACTTTTGATTATGTAACATTTTCTTGGACATTATTCTCTTTACCATGTTCACTTTGGGGTTTGGAATTTCTCCCTAGCAAGTGGATCTCCCTTAGGGATAGGTTTTCTACTAAGAGGTCCTCTTGACGAGTCATCATGTCATTCCCAACCATACTTGTCACTTTCCATAGTTCATCGCCTCATCTCCTTACCTTTTTGGATTTTCAGTTATATTGACCCAAAAAGAGGTTGTCCCTCATTTCGTGGGAAGAAGGGCATGAAGGCCCAAAGGCTTGTAGCTAGAAAAAGATAAAATCCAACCATTAACCTTATATATTGTTTCCCAAGGATCTCTAGGACAATGAAATGACTCTCATAAGAAACTAATGGGACCCATAAAAAATAACTAATAACAAAATTCCAACCAAGGTGGAGCATGTGTGGGCATTGTTTTTAATACTAAGGTAGAATTCCCACACATGTTTTCAACATGGGGAAGCATGATGCGACTAGGGTAGAGTCAATGTGGGCACAATGTTTCATTCTCAAGTAGAATCCCCACCTTGACTTCAACCTGGAAACATATTAAAAGAATAAAATGAAATAAATGGGGTTGGAAAATTCAGAACGAAGGTGCGACAAACCCTTTACAAAAGAACCCATAAATGAGACACTACAACCCCTTGTATGTCATGAACCTCATGCACAAAATTCCCCCCCCCCATCCATGACACCTCATTCACATTTCTTAGAAATAGGTCCCCTCGAGAAATACCCCTAAACTTGAGGTATGATTCATCCAATACGTCATTTTGTCAACTCTCCCATACCTAAAATTGGAAAATCACATAGGGTCTTTGAGCATTGGTTTATTTTGACGAGGTGGTTTGAATGTACATTCTTATATGCCTATTTTAATTATTTGATTTACTCATCATGATGCATTTGACTTGATATCCTTGGAGGGTGTATCCATTTGTCTTTGTAGGACACAACTGATGGACAATTTTGGAAGAACAAGCCTAAATTGGGCTTCCATGGGGCTTGAATCCCATAGGTTGGATGCCAAGGGACCACACTTGAGATGCAAATGACATGCCTTTGGAGGCCTAGAGAACACCTTGGAGGATCTTTCACACCCCCTACATGCCAAATGACTTGCTTGAAAGGGGAAAAATGTCACCTTTAGGGGGCTTGACGTCACTTAGGGCTAGGGTTTGGTGGTGATGTTGGACACTTGGAAAATTTTGAAGGAAGAGGCCCATGGGTCATGAAATAAACTTCTTGGTTAAAGACTATTGGCCTTTGGAGGTCTAGCCTTTCCTTCTCCTACTCAACGACTTGAGAAAAAGCGATAAATGTTTCCCAAAAACAATGTGACGTCATGTTTCTAGGGTTTCTTTTGAGTGCAAAGTATCAATTAAATAATATTATCTTTTTAAATGGGAAATATAAGGTTTGTTGACCCTGTATCGTGTTTTCTACCCTAAGTTTTGTGGACAAACTATGGTTAGAGGATTTGTATAAATAGAGATCATTTCTATTTCATTTTCCATCATAGCTCTCCCATTGAGAGAAGACTAATGGATGAAACTTTCACTAAACTTGAGAATTTTTGGTATATATCTCTCTTGCAAATGATTTTTAGTGTTATCTCTTGGTGAATGGATGAGTCTAAGTGGTGCGCACCTCTTGGAGGCTTCTTTACTTTCTCCTGAATGGTAAATGCTTGGTGAACTAGGGTTTGATATTGCATCTTTCTTGGAATTGGTAAGGAAAATATGCACTTGTGATCTAGGTGAATATCAGTGGCCACCCACCTTTTCCAACTTGCTCAAAACAATTTTCTAGCAATTTTGGCAATTTACTATTTTTAGCAATTTTAACTTATGGGGCCATTTTGAGGGCCTAAATGAATTTTTTTCGGGATCGAGATTCTCAATGATATTTGAAGGCATGATTGATCCCTAAAAATGAATTTTCTTGATGATACCTTTCCAACGGGTTATCGTGTGCCTAAAACGGAGATCGTATGCAAACGTTATGACCCCAGGAAGTTGATGTACTAACTTACCTAAACGGGGCCCACATGACTTTTGACACTTCATCTCCTACAGTTAGGTTTTTGGATGTCTAGGGTTTTTGACATTATTGTTTATTGTAAAAAGGCCTTTAGGGCCTCATTGTAATCATCTTCTTGTGAATGAGCGCAACCATCACATAGCTTCTCATAGATAAGCTGCCACCATTCCAGCAAGCTTGTTTTCCACTGCATTTTTCCCATTTCGGCTTATTTCGATATTGAATAGAAAACTAGTTTTATTGTATCTCTATTATTCTATGTTAAGCATATTTTAATAATCTGTATTCATTTTTTTCTGCTCATAAAATCTCTATCAATGGTATCAGAGTGGTTTGATCCTTGTCATCTTAATGCACGTCCCCAATGAGGTTAGGGTAAAAAAAATTGGGTCTCGAGCTTGTTTCTCTTGAGGAAAAAAGATCTCGCATGCCCAAGCGACCTCTCATGTCAGGAGAATAGAAATGTTATGGGAAAGGAGATCCTTTAAAAATGTTTCTTGAGGAATCCCTCACGCAACAGAGGAATGAGATGATGGATAATTTCAAACAAATCCTTCAGTGGCTACCAACAAGCGAAGCATCCTCCTCGAATAGAGGTTCTGACCCATTCAAGGTAAAAATAAACTTCGATATTCCTATATTTGAAGTTCAGATAAACAAAGATGTTGTAGAGAAGTGGTTGAATCTAATAGAAGGGTATTTTTCTGTCCATAACTTTTCAAATAGAGAAAATATTACTTTTGCACTCCTCGAAGTCGTTCCCCATGTCAAAGAGGAAAAAGGAAAAAGGAAAAAGAGGAACCCTCATTATTTACAATCACGGCCACCTGGGAATCCTTCAGTTATGTTATTAAGGAACAACACTACCCTGTCAGAAGTTATGATGACTTGTATACCAAATGGACCACACTGCGACAAGAAACAAACCAAGCAGTGCTAGAGTTCACAAATATCTTCCATACATTGCACACGAAGTTGGGTATCAAATATTTGGAGAGAAATATTGTGCTCAAGTATCGCGGTACTCTACATAGATACATCCAGACCGAAATGGAATTTATGGAAATCTTATCCTTGGACGCAACCTATTGATATGCTGTCAAAATTGAGTAGAAGCTCAAACAAAAGACGTGGCAATTTGGGCCTAGGAACCCCTCATAACAAAAGACAGGAAGGGGCGACCCCAACCCATAGAAAAAAGGAAAGAGAAAAGATGGAAAATATTAGGACAACCAATACAAGTCGCAAGTAAAGAAGGACACCGGAAAGACAAAGAAAGATATTGGTAAGTGGTGTGACTTTCATAAGAGCCCTTGGCATAACACTGTTGACTACCGCTCAAAGCAGTCATTGGTGGCCGAAGTGAAAGCCTCTGAATCAGATGTGAGTTATAACTCTAAGTCAAAACTAGAAAGTGGAAGATGGATCATTGACGTAGAACCCAGTGCAACATTGTTACCACCAAGCTCCAGCCTGGTAAAGCACATGAGCCAAAATAAGGTGAGCGCCTCTTCCATTCACAAATGTGGGTAAAAGGCACCCCGTTGCACTTCATCATTGATAGCGATGGCCAGAAGAACCTCATTTCAGTAGAGGTCATCAAGCGACTGGCCCTGTCGACAACACTACACCCACAACCCTACACCATCAGATGGCTCCACCAAGGAAGTGATCTTCGCATCAGCCAACAGTGTCGATTGTCGTGCGACATCAATCCCTTCAAAGACGAGGTATTGTGTGATGTTTCTCCTGTCAAAGTTTTTAATGTTATTTTGGGCCAACATTATTTATGGAAACGTCATGTTGTATATGATTCTAGTGTTATAACTCTAAAATGCACCACACACGCTTACCTGGAATCAAGCTAACTCATGCCTCTTCCTAGACAAAGCCATGTTGAACAAAACCTCAAAAAACCACTTAAATCAAGCAACCCGCGCCCTAACCTCTCACTAGGCGCGTTGGACCGCTTGCTGGCCTCCAACTGCTTTGCTTGAATTCTCCTAAAGCTTGAGGAAAGGCTAAAGGGTTGGGACAAAACGGACTTGGCAATTTGGCAGAGTTTCTTTGCTATGATTTTTCCTCTTTTGAATAGTACCCCTACCCCTCCTTTTATAGGCTAGAAGGAGCTAGGGTTTTTGGCGAATTCTGCTATGGGGTATTCTACCCTACGGACTAACAATCTAGGGCTTTAAACTTGTACGCAGATCATGACCCTTCAGAAACAACTTTTAACCTTCTACCCGAATCTAAAACCCCTTTTCTCATGCAAACATGGGAAGAATCAACTAACCTTTTTATCGACGGTTGAAGTAGATCCTCCGTTGAGCCTTTATCCCCTTGCTGCTGCTTCTCCTTCCAAAAAGATTTCCTACAATCAAGACAAAACTACACATGCATGCTATTGACCTACTAGAGGGTTAGAGATTAAACACAAATCAGATAACATAGATAAGATTCATGTATTCGGGATGGAAAAAGTATATTTTTCATTAATCTCAATATGAATCAACTTACAATGATTTCAGAGATCGGCCATCGTTCCTCGATCCTGATCCTGGGCTCCTCCTCTTCTTTGTCCTCCAACTGCTTTGCTTGAATTCTCCTAAAGCTTGAGGAAAGGCTAAAGGGTTGGGACAGTAATGGACTTGGCAATTTTGGCAGAGTTTCTTTGCTATGATCTTTTCCTCCTTTGAAT
>ML786689.1:293799-305103 GCA_009831015.1 Picea engelmannii | reverse complement strand
TTGACCGTCCGGACCGAAAAAGGGGTAAACTACCGCCGGACAGACGTGACTTCAAATTTCAGTTTAACGAGCGTGAAAGGCCACAAGATCGCTTGGCAATCTTTTCATGTTTAGAGGGTCTGAAAAGGGCTTAAAAGGAGACTCGTCAATGGTTACTTTTCTCAGTTAATCCGGTCGAGATCGAAAAGCATAAATACAGTCTCACCGGATGTTTCTTTTGGGTCTCAAAGCGAGCTTGAAAAACAACAAAGGTAGCCCATGATCGACACTTTGTGGGTAGATGTCAGGTATCGCTTCGTAAGACCAGGTAAAAATGTCGCAGAACTCTTTGAAAAGATCCGTGTAAATCTGAATCTCTTCGGGGGAGCAAACTGCTCCGACGAAGACATTTTCTACGACGTCGGGGGTTCGAGAGATATTGATAGGTATCGTCTCAGTGATAGTCACCATATTTCCCTCAGCATAAATATCCTATGTAGCCAAGAGGTTAATGGGACAAGGCTGATCTCCCGTCATGGTGATAGTGAATTCTCCTGCTTCGATTCGGTGTAACTTTTGGAGGAAGTATGATCTGTGATGAAGATCTTCCCAGGGTTTGTCCGGACCAGTCATTGCTTCGATTATGGCTTCATCTGAAGGCAAGACTAAATCTAATGAATCGATGTTGATAAGAGAATCCTGAGCCTAGATAGGCTCCAGTAACGGATCCAACTCTTGTGCGGGAGTCAGATCAGGAGTAGCTGAAGTTTGGTGAACCAGAGAGTACGCTACTTCAGCGGCCGACAAGGGCGTAGACATGCCTGCATGCCCTTTCACATCCATCGTGTCTGATGGGGAAGGAAGAATCCACGGATCCTGGAAGTAAGTCGTGCGGAACGACGAAACATGGAAAATCTCAGCCTTGTGGTGAGTCGATATAAACTTGACATCGCCTTGAGGAGGTGGGTAATCGAAGGTACCCATCAAAGATGGGCACAAACCAACTCCTACATTGACGACCCCGGCTTGAGGATTATTTACCATGGGAACCGTGGATGCCCCCAAGGCTAGGTCAGGTCAAGAGAACGACAATTGATCAATAGTCACTATCCGGCCTTCATGTGGGAACAGTAAGACTCGAAAAACTGTAGCGACCACCGCTTGCATTGCATAAGTCCAACTACGACCTAACAATAGATTGTAATCGATGGGGGCATCGACTACCTCTACTTCGACGCACACAGTCTTCCCCCCTAACTGCACAGGGAAAGAAGGGATGATTCCATGCGGTCGGAAAGAACGACCATCGAACGCAGTGAGAAGAGTAGGTGACGGAGACAACTCAAGTTGGCCAATGGCTTTCCAACATGTTAACGACATAACGCAAGTCGAAACGCCCTCGTCTACCACCGTGCGGAAGATATTTCGTGTAAAGGTTTTCGTGGGGTGAGCCACTACTATCTGAAACGCGACGTGGTAAGGAAAACGAGGTTTCAAGTCAGTCGTATCTAACATGATCATTCCCGGGTTACAAGTCTCAGTAGAGCCCAAAGCAGTCAACAAGGATTTTCTCTGAGTAGGGAAACTTTGGAGGACCTCCAAAGCGGACATAGCACAAGGGGTTTGTGACAAATCTTCCACCACAGAGTAGTTCTGGGTGGCCCTTCCTTTTGGATTATGAGAAGCTCGTTTAAACACACCTTTCGGGATATGTGTCATTGTCTCACCCAACGTCTTCTCGATCTGTAAAGGAAGAGATGGGATCTCGGCTTCTTTGCCCTTCTTGGAGGCACTTGGTTTGCTATAGTCGTGAGCTCTAGTTGCTATGAAAGCATCACTTTTCACCATGTATACATTCGCAGAAGATGAACCATTTGGGGGAGGGCAGTTTTCATGGCTGCCCCCCTCCGTACTTGCAGAGGTTTGAGTTAAATTCTACCCATGCTGAAAGGGATTAGTCAACACATCTTGTTGTTGCTGCGTGACAAACTTCTGGGCTTCTGCAAGTTGAGGGCGTAAATGGGTTGGGTGGTCTTCTGCACAAAGGTTGCATGGATACCTCGCCTTCCGTTTTTCAGTAGTGCCCTCGCCGGCATTATCAGTTTGTTTCTTATCCCCCTTACTCTTCTTATGTTGTTTTTTCTTTCCTTCAGGCTGCTGGTTGGCCTTTGGGTTAGCCGTCTGTACAGAGTGTACTTCCGACGTTTGAGTAGGAGGAGCAGCCAAAGCAGGAGTCTGGATGGCCGCTGAGTGTTGAATAGATAACTGCTGCAATTGCTTTGTCAATTGCTCAGTGGGCTTGGTTTGTGCCGAACCAACTATACCATCGGCATGTGGTCCAGCTCTCTGTCTGGTTTTGTCCAGAATTGATCTTGGTGCATCCAGCAAGATGGTGTACAATAGACCAGACTGAGAATAGATAAGCTCAAACTGTTGAGCTCTCATGATGGCTTCTTCCTCAGAGAAGACCCCTGAAGTTGCGATGTCTTTGGATAACTGAGGAACTAAAGACTTAAGGAACCACTCAAGCAGGAATGCTGGTGGGACGGGTACCTTGATAAGACTCTTTCGGCGTCGTCACTCTCGAATATGATCCGAGATACGGTCCGCTGATGTCGATTCGAAATTGGCTAGCAATTCAGTGCCAGCGTCGTATCTCACAGGTAACTGGAAATGGTTAAGGAAAGCCATAGCCAGTTTGCCAAAAAGGGAATATCGTGAACAATCAAGCTCTATGTACCATTTTGCGGCACTCCCAATAAGAGTGCGTTGAAACAATCGCAACTGGACGGAGTCATCTTTCAGTGAGTTAGATGAACACCATAACTGGAAAGTAGTCATGTGATCACCTGGATCTTCGTTAGGCTTGGCCTCGAACTTTGGGATGTCCGAAGGCAACTTCGTCGGCATAGGAGGCCAACGCGGATCGTGACAAATAGGATCATTCAACAACCGTGTTAAATCTGGCAAGTGTAACGTTGCCAAGAAAGGCAGTTTAGGTTGTTGCTGATAGCTGGGATAAGAGGGTCCTGGAGTTGGGCTGGCACCAGGTTGCCAGGAAAAGTTTGGTTGCTGGCCTGGGTTCTGGTAGAAACCATGGCCCTGACCAGCGTAAGGGTTTTGCATTTGAGGAGAAATCATTTGTTGATTCCCCATGAAGGACATAGGATGTTAGGAATTCATCGTGTTTGATGGACTTTGGGAAGGATTACCCCATGCCGGTCCTGATGGAAGAGGCATAGAAGTCTGTTCGGGGTTCCAATGGTTGTGGAAAGAGTTACCCCAGAACGGAATTCCAGAGGATGGAACGGATCCTTGTGCTGAGTTCCAAGGTCCTGGTATATGTGCCCCCAGCGTAGGAATAGTACCCTGTGCCGGTGTAAACTGTCCAAATATAGGTGTGCCCCCAGATGGGAAAGCGGCCGATGTTACAGTGTTATTACCAAACGTCCCGTTCCAAAGAAATGGTGATGAACCTACTGGTTGAGTTTGTGCAGGTGTTCGTTGACTCCCGGCTCCAAAAGGACTTGTGTGTGCAGGCTACCCTACGGACTGCTGATGCGATCCACCAAGCGAACGGGACGAAGGAGGAATATGACCTCCAGCGTAAGGAAAAGCATTGAAAGGGATAGGAATGCCCCCAAGTTGACCTTGCAGAGGAGCGTTAGAGCTCCCTTCCCCCAAACCCAAAGTCTAGAAAGTGGATGAAGTGAGTGCAGGACTAGTACCTGAACTAGGCATACCGTATGAAAACGGAGCGCCTGTCACACTAGGTGTGTAAAGAGGTGTGGCTGCCGCGATAGATGGCGTCGGTCCACTATGTGACATAGTTGCGGCTGAGACCGTAGTGGCCCGAACCGTCGACAAAGGTAAGTTAGGAGAAGCTTCTCCTGTGGTAGTAACAATGGCAGGAATGGAAGAAGTCCCAGAGGAAGTGATTTGTTCCATAACTGGGTTAAGCACTGACAGGATTTTGTAAAATTGAATTGGCACAATAATGTCCGGCCAAGTATCAATGTTGGAGGTTTCAACCAATCCAAGATTGGCGATCGATTCCTCGGGGGGTTGTTCGGGATCAAAAGCCCCGGTTGCTTCGAAAGACCCTTGATGGTCTAGCTTCCACCCCAATGGTGGCGGGGTTGGCTCCAGTATAACCGGCGGCAGGCCCAGAAGTCTTCGTGACCGGCGGAGCTCTGAATCCTCCACTGTGTGAGAAGATTCACGACACGCTAAGGTGTTCTACATGAACAAACAGTAACATGCACTAAAATAAAGCCCCTAGAAGATAAATCAAGCAAGCACTATAATAGTAGGAAGAACAGTTACAACAACCAACACTAGAGTACCTTACCAGTGCAAGTGCAACTCGAATACGGAATCACCCTCCGGGTCTACTCTGCAAAGCGTTGGTCCGATGTCTGTCCTAGGTACCGCGGTATACCCCCGCAATCACCTGTGTATGTCCCTAGTAAAGATAGGCAACTAGTTTTCCAGCACGTGAACAGCTATCAGGCGGGTACAGTCGGCAGTCGAGTAGACCACAATGAGCAGGGTATCAAGCCCGAAACCTGTCAAGAGTATCGACAGCAAGTGTTCCGGAAGATGACTGAGGACCTCGAACAGATTCGAGACCCACGAAGCTCCGTGGCAAATGATAACAACGGAATCCCTTAACAGATCCTCTATATGTGTTCTCCACAACGCTCGGTCCAGCTTTGGAGGGGTTATCTCCGCTACCTTTCCTTATGCGACCTCATGTTTAGCCCCTGTGTTAGAGGGGGGTCCTGAATAAATTTCTGTAACTGGACTTCTACACTCCCTATTGACAGACTCTAATGTTTGGTTTGGGTGGACTTGGAGAATTTACTCTCCAACCTATTCCAAGGCCCTATTCTTAAGCTAGTGAATGCACCCTACAAACAGAAAAGTCTACTTGATTTTATTTAGCGTTGCTTTTAATGGGATTTTTTTTTTAAAGTCTCAAGGTGCGAAAGTAAAACTGATGGTGTGTAAAAAGACTCAAGAAAAATGCACAAAAAATGCGTGGAAACAAAAACTTTTACTAAAATGAAAAACCAGCAACTTTTCAATGAAAGACTTCTTTTCTTTTCGAAATTACTAAGATTTTATGCAGTAAATATGAAGGATTTTCACTCAGATCTGTGAGCTACTTATACTTAAAATGCACTGCAAAAACTTATGCAAAACAGACTTCTTTCCTAGCTACTGATGCAACAACACAATCCTCAAACCAAGAAGAAAATGAAACAGGAAATTGTTTTTTATTTCGTTGTAAAATAACACAACAAGGAAAAATGATGACAAGAAAAAAACCAAGAGAATAAAAGAAAACTCTGGCTTAAAGTGAAGATCACAAACAGAATCAGAGCACAAAAATGCAACAAAGAAATCACAACAGCACCAATTCTAACACTTGCCTAAAAACCATAAATCTAATATTTTTTCTCTTTTGTCTTTTCTATCAAAATGTTAACTAACAAACACAGGCTAAGGATAAGATGCCCTAACCTGCTGACTGTGTAGCTCCAGACTCCAAACCCTGAAAGGAACACTTCTCACCACAGGAGGGGATGACTGCCCTACCCAGGCTGAAAGGCAACCAGACAGACCTGCGACTGTCACCGAGACAGCACGCGGTCAACCGCGAGCTGGGCTAAAACAGCACGCGGGTACCCACGCTCAGAACTGAAGCAGCCCGCGGGTAGGTATAAAATCTGAGAAAAAATCAAACACAGGTAGCCTAGACCTGAAAGAGGCCTCTGGTATTGACAACTAGGGTCTCTGAAAGGCTTGGATGCTGGCACTTCAACAGAAAAAGAAAAATTTGCAGAAAAGAAAACAAATCCTAAGAATAACCAAAACAACAAGGCAGACTGAAAACAAGACAGTAAACAAATCAGAACCCAGACAGGATCCAGCAAGCCCCCTGAGAAGATAAACTTCTGACAGGGAAGAGGAGACTGCCTCTTAAGCTTCCTGGGCTCTACACGCTACTGAAACCACTACAACAAGCGATCAACCGTGGGCTGTAGAAGGTTAGGGCGCGGGTTACCCGCGGGCAGGGCTTCTGCAGGCCACGGGTACCTCTGTGTGTCCCGAGAATGAATGTCAAGCGTCAGTCAAGGAAAAATGGTATTGATAACCAGGTTCCCTGCTAGCATTGACCTAACAGGCAACAAAATAAACAAAGAAACAGTAATTGAACTTCTTTAAACTACCCAAAAGATCTTCAACCAAATCCAGAAACCCTAAGAGTAAAATATCCCCAGTGGAGTCGCCAATTCCCCAGTGGAGCGTAAGGAAAAGCATTGAAAGGGATAGGAATTCCCCCAAGTTGACCTTGCAGAGGAGTGTTAGAGCTCCCTGCCCCCAGACCCAAAGTCTGGAAAGTGGATGAAGTGAGTGCAGGACCATTCCCATCACTGTTGCTACCATAGGAGAAGCTTCTCCTAACTTGCCTTTGTTGGCGGTCTGGGCCACCATGGTCTCGGCGGAAACTATGTCGCACAGTGGACCGACCCCATCTATGGTGGCGTCCACACCTCTTTACACACCTAGTGCGACAGGTGCTCCATTTTCATACGGTATGCCCAGTTCAGGTACTAGTCCTGCACTCACTTAATCCACTTTCCAGACTTTGGGTCTGGGGGCAGGGAGCTCTAACGCTCCTCTGCAAGGTCAACTTGGGGGAATTCCTATCCCTTTCAATGCTTTTCCTTACGCTGGAGGTCATATTCCTCCTTCGTCCCCTTTTCTCGGTGGATCGCATCAGCAGTCCGCCGGGCAGCCTGCACACACAAGTCCTTTTGGAGCCGGGAGTCAAGGAACACCTGCGCAAACTCAGCCAGTAGGGTCGTCACCGTTTCTTTGGAACGGGACGTTTGGTAATAACACTTTAACATCCGCTACTTTCCCATCTGGGGGCACACCTGTATTTGGACAGTTTACACCGGCACAGGGTACTATTCCTACGCTGGGGGCACGTATACCAGGACCTTGGAACTCAGCACAAGGATCCGTTCCATCCTCTGGAATGTCGTTCTGGGGTAACTCTTTCCACAGCCATTGGAACCCCGGACAGACTTCTATGCCTCTTCCATCAGGACCGGCATGGGGTAATCTGTCCCAAAGTCCATCAAACATGATGAATGCCCAACATCATATGTCCTTCATGGGGAATCAGCAAATGATGTCTCCTCAAATGAAAAACCCTTACGCTGGTCAGGGAAACGGTTTCTACCAGAACCCAGGCCAGCAACCAAACTTTTCCTGGCAACCTAGTGCCAGTCCAACTCCAGGACCCTCTTATCCCAGCTATCAGCAGCAACCTAAACTCCCTTTCTTGGCGACGTTACACTTGCCATATTTAACACGGTTGTTGAATGATCCTATCTGTCACGATCCGCGTTGGCCTCCTATGCCGACGAAGTGACCTTCAGACATCCCAAAGTTCAAGTCCAAGCCTAACGAAGATCCAGGTGATCACATGATTACTTTCCACTTATGGTGTTCATCTAACTCACTGAAAGATGACTCCGTCCAGTTTCAATTGTTTCAACGCACTCTGATAGGGAGTGCCGCGAAATGGTACATAGAGCTTGATTGTTCACGATATTCCTCTTTTGGCGAATTGGCGATGGCCTTCCTTAACCATTTCCAGTTACCTGTGAGATACGACGCCGGCACAGAGTTGCTAGCCAATTTCAAGCAGACGTCAGTGGACCATATCTCGGATCATATTCGAGAGTGGCGACGCCGAAAGAGTCTTATCAAAGTACCCGTCCCACCAGCATTCCTGCTTGAGTGGTTCCTTAAGTCTTTAGTTCCGCAGTTATCCAAAGACATCGCGACTTCAGGGGTCTTCTCCGAGGAATATGCCATCATGAGGGCTCAATAGTTTGAGCTTATTTATTCTCAGTCTGGTCTATTGTACACCATCCTACCGGATGCACCACGATCGATTCTGGACAAAACCAGACAGAGAGTCGGACCACATGCCGATGGTATAGTTGGTTCGGCACAAACCAAACCCGCTGAGAAATTGACAAAACAATTGCAGCAGTTATCTATACAACACTCAGCGGCCAGCTAGACTACTGCTTTGGCTACTCCTCCGACTCAAACGTCGGAAGTACACTCCGTACAGACGACTAACCCAAAGGCCAACCAGCAGCCCGAGGGGAAGAAAAAACAACGCAAGAAGAGTAAGGGGGATAAAAAACCGAATGATAATGCTGGCGAGGGCACCACAAAAAGGAAGAAGGCAAGGTACCCATGCAACCTATGTGCAGAAGACCACCCAGCCCACCTATGCCCTCGACTTGCAGAGGCCCAAAATTTTGTCACACAGTAACAGCAAGCCGTGTTGACTAACCCCTTTCAACATGGGCAAAATTTGACTCAAGCCTCTACAAGTGGCGAAGGGGGCAGCCAAGAAAGATGCCCTCCCCCAAACAATTCATCTGCCGCAAACGTATATATGGTGAAAAGTGATGCTTTCATAACGACTAGAGCTCACGATTATAGCAAACCAAGTACTCCTGAGAAGGGAAAAGAAGCCGAGATCCCATCTCTTCCTCTACAGATTGAGAAGACGTTGGGTGAAACAATGACGTGCATTCCAAAAGGTGCATTCAAGAGGGCTTCTCATAATCCAAACGCAATGGCCGCCCAAAACTACTATGTGGTGGAAGATTTATCCCAAACCCCTTGTGCTATGTCCGCTTTGGAGGTCCTCCAAAGCTGCCCTGCTCAGAGAAAAGCCTTGTTGACTTATTTAGGCTCTACTGAGACTTGTAACCCAGGTACCATTATGTTAGATATGACTGACTTAAAACTTCGTTTGCCTTACCATGTCGCGTTTCAGATAGTAGTGGCTCACCCCACGAAATCTTTTACACGAAACATATTCCGCATGGTAGTAGATGAGGGCGCTTCGACTTGTGTTATGTCATTAGCATGCTGGAAAGCCATTGGTCAACCTGAGTTGTCTTCGTCACCTACTCTCCTCACTGTGTTCGATGGTCGTTCTTTCCGACCGCATGGCATTATTCCTTCGTTCCCAGTACAGTTAGGGGGGAAGACCGTGTGCGTCGAGGTAGAGGTAGTTGATGCCCCCATAGACTACAATCTATTGTTAGGTCGTAGTTGGACTTATGCAATGCAAGCGGTGGTTGCTACAATCTTCCGAGTCCTATTGTTTCCACATGAAGGCCAGATAGTAAATATTGATCAGTTGTCCTTCTCTCGACCTGACCCAGCATTGGGGGCATCCACGTTTCCCATGGTAGATAATCCTCAAGCCGGTGTCGTCAACATAGGAGTTGGTTTGTGCCCATCTTTGATGGGTACCTTCGACTACCCACCTCCTCAAGGCGATGTCAAGTTTATATCAACTCACCACAAGGCTGAGATTTTCCATCTTTCGTCGTTTCGCACGACCTACTTTCAGGATCCGTGGACTCTTCCTTCCCCATCCGACATGATGGATGCGACAGGGCATGCGGGCATGTCTACGCCCTTGTCGACCACTGAAGTAGCGTACTCTTTGGTTCAGCAAACTTCAGCTACTCCTGATCCGATGCCAGCGCTAGGGTTGGATCCCCTCCTTGAGCCTATCTGGGCTCAGGATTCTCTTGTCAACACCGATTCGTTAGATTTAGTCTTGCCTTCGGACGAAGCTATAATCGAAGCAATGAATGGTCCGGACAAACCCTGGGAAGATCTTCATCACAGATCATACTTCCTCCTAGAGTTACACTGAATCGAGGCAGGAGAATTCACTATCACCATGACAAGAGATCAGCCTTGTCCCATTAACCTCTTGGCTACACAGGATATTTATGCTGAGGGCAATATGGCGACTATCGCTGAAACGATACCTATCAATACCTCCCGAACCCCCGACGTCGTAGAAAATGTCTTCGTCGGAGCGGTTTTCTCCCCCGAAGAGATTCAGATTTACACGGATCTTTTCAAAGAGTTTTGCGACGTTTTTGCCTGGTCTTACGAAGCGATACCTGACATCGGCCCACAAAGTGTCGATCATAGGATACCTTTGTTGTTTTTCAAACTTGCTTTGAGACCCAAAAGAAACATCTGGCGAGACTGTATTTATGCTTTTCGATCTCGACCGGATTAACTGAGAAAAGTAACCATTGACGGGTCTCCTTTTAAGCCCTTTCCAGACCCTCTAAACATGAAAAGATTGTTGAGCGATCTTGTGGCCTTTCATGCTCGTTAAACTGAAATTTGAAGTCATGTCTGTCCGGTGGTAGTTTACCCCTTTTTCAGTCCGGACGGTCAACTTTACGAACAAAGGAGCACTCTATTGAATTTCCATTCTTTAGAAGAGTATCCTCAGGTATAATTTTATTCCTTTTTCGGGCCTGAGGGACTAAATTTACGAAAAAGAAACCCCCCCCCGGAGTCCATAGTTAAGCTCTTTTCAGACTCCCTAAAATTGAAAAGATTGTCAAGTGACCTTATTCTTTCACACTCGTTAAACGGTCTAGAAGAACATTCCTGCCGGAGTCCATAGTTAAGCCTTTTTCAGACTCCTTAAAATTGAAAAAATAGCCGAGTGATCTTGTCTTTGTCACACTCGTTAAAATGGTTTTGAATTGACGTCTAGTCGGCGCTAGTTTACCCCTTTTTTGAACCGACTAGACTATTGACGAAAAAGGTACCCCAATGGAGTTTCCTTTTATGTTTTTTCAGACTCTCTAAACATGAAAAGTCACCGAGCTTCCCTTCTCTGGGCTCGTTAAACTTACATCGAAGGACGTTACCATTGTCTGTTCTATCAACTACATTTGCATCCTTTACCCACCAGCCTAGTAACAGCTTACTTTTTCATTTTAACACCTTTGGCCACTGGAGGATTTTTCCCGAGTATCATTTCCTAGAACATCAGTCTTGTCCTTGTGCCTTGAACTTGTATGTTTGCTATGCTCATTCCTCCACTGTAACGTAATATTCCTTTATTCTTTTTTCCAAATCAACAAAGAGAACAAAAAAATCAAATATACCCCAAAAAGAGGATGGGAAAAGTATTTTCTTTATTGGCATCATTATGAGTTGCCCTTGGATAAAGCACATATGTCCGTTTGATTCATCAGACTTTGGGATGTAGTACGACCTTAGGAAGCTTTGCTCGCGATATTGAGTTGTGTCCTCCACCGTTTGGTTACTCTTCCAAACATATGGAGAGTTTGCGTTGCCTTCTGCTTCGTAGACTTATGATTAATAGATATGTTGCCTGAGTCTTATCACTTGTCGTGCTATTGTCCAAGGGAAGTTTGT
>ML786689.1:267451-281917 GCA_009831015.1 Picea engelmannii | reverse complement strand
TGAGAAGTGGACTAGGATACCAGAAAGAAGGAATGATTACAAAAGAGATGAATATCCAAGAAGACCTCCTACCTTCAGGAATCAAAGAAGCTTCAATCAGTATGAAGGAAACTACAGAAGAATAGATCATGAACCCATATGGATTACATCACAAATAAGCCCACTTACTCCAAGGTATCAAAATTTCTTTCTTGGTCATTGTTATACTTGCAAAAATTTTGGACATAAGGCAATTAATTGCAGAATCAATGAAAGGAACACATACGCAAGAAACATGAATGGTGTAAATAGAAGATATGGAAATAATCATGGATTTGTCAATAGAAGTTATAATTTATTTTCCCCATTGATGGACAAAAATATTGTGTGCTACAAATGTAATTATCTTGGTCACAAAGCACGAGATTGCAGATATATGAATGAAGATGTCCCTATGCCAACTACAGTATGGAGAAGGAAAGAGATTCCAAACAATGAAGATTGTCGAATAGCATTAACCACTGAAAAATGTAAAGAAGAAGATGTATGGTACATAGACAATGGGTGTTCTTCACACATGACTGGGGATCAAGACAAATTCATCAGCTTGAAGAGAAAGGGTGGAAATGTTGCATTTGGAGATGACTCATCTACCAAAATACTTGAAGAAGGTGTAGTAGAGCTTGGAAGAAAAAATGTAAAAGCAATTCTATTGGTTGAAGACTTGAATCATAATCTACTCAGTGTTAGTAAAATGTGTGATCAAGGATACACTCTTACGTTTCATTCCCGAAAATGTAAAATCAGAGAAAATAACTCAGGAAGATTGGTTGCAACTGCAACAAGAAGACCGAACAACATATACATCCTATACATGAAGAAGAGAGAGAAGCATGGATAATTTTAGGGGCTAAATTTCGCTCATGGGCTAATTTTCCATGTTTTTTCCAAAAACGAGATTCACTATTTTAAAAATGATTCGCCCAAATTCAATAGGATAAAATTATTTTACCTTAAAAATCGCCAAAATTTTATAAAACCTATATAAAATCCTTAGAAATTTGAATATTTTTACAAAAATATTGCCAAACATTTATAGTTGGCATATGAAGGATTAGTAAGATTCACCAAGTTTTCTACATTTTATAATAAATTTCCATCCTTAAATTCATCCTTCGAGAGAAGACAGAAGCCACACAAAATGATTCCAAGGAAGAAAAAGTCCCAAAGACCAAAAATAAGGATGAAGTATTATTGAGTGCCACATGTTCAGGGGGAGCAGCCCCAAAGAAGAAGGTTACCTTTTGTCATTAAACTCAAGGGGAGCAGGCCTAAACTTTGCCATTGATGTCAAAGGGGGAGAGAAATTGGGATCATGATTATACGGAGAGCATGAGTGTTTCCATCAATGACAAAGTGGGAGATTGTTGGAAGATTGGTTGTTGTCATTGATGTCAACCCTAGTCATGGGTTTTGGACCGCAAGATTGATAAAGGTATTTGGACATGAAGGACAATGCACATGCATATAAAACACTCACGAATAGATAGTATACATCATGTTGTTTCCAGTGGTATGTGGCGCGTCACGTGGATCCTCATGGTTGAGGAGAAATGAATTTTTGAAGATGACAAAGTGAATTGAATAAGGAAGTACATGTAGACCCTGAAGATAATTAAAGAAAACAATTACAAAATAAGAAAGTGTCAGGTCAGCCCTAATGTTAAAATGAAGTGACATAAATGGTATAAATAAACATAATTATACATTCATTTTGATACAAGTCGAATTTCAGAGGAAATAAGAAGTAAAAGAAGGCCGGATTTCAAGGGAGGATGAAGTCTTTTGGTGATGTGTTGTAAGGTATGTTATTTTCAGGTCATCTTACCATTTTTCCTATAACTTTTTTTTCTAGAATGATTCAAATGGTAAAATCACTATGGTATTTCTAAGACATATCAAGGTACCTCTGGTGAAACGTTCAGCTCTTGATTTGCTATAATTATGGAGATACACTCTGTGGAAGATAGGGTTTGTGACCAGTCCTGAAGCTAGTCAATAAACATGTGTTCTGGGTAAAACAGTCATAACTTCTTCATAAATAATCCAAATGAAGTGGGACCACTTCCATTGAAAATATTACGGACTGTAGTTTCGTGTGTGAGAGTTTCAAAATCGAATGTTAAATATTGAGCGCAGGTCATGCTGTACAAGTTGGGTCTTCTGAATAGACCAGAATTGAATAAAGTCTACCATTCTTTCTATAACCTCCTTTTGGGGAGGATTAAAGGAGTGAAAATTGGAGGAGTTTCAGAGAATACATTGAGTAATATTATCTACAGGATCAAAGCACTCCAATAATTGAAGAATTTCAAAAATTGAAGAAGTCTTAGGAAGAATTATCAGGTTCTATGTAATGATTGGTTGATGGTGATGATTTAATGTAAAGTTTTATTATCTCTCATAGATTCTTGGGTGGAAGGAAGGGAAAAGGATGGAGAGTTCAACTCTCTCTCTTTATATTGGAGGATTGTATATTCCTCTTGCAGGTTTATCCCTCCCTTTACGTTTGGAATCCGTAGCTACCTTTGGAAGTCATTACTTCCCTTGAACAATAACTATTGATTATTTCTCATATATTGTGCATGGTATACTGTGGTGTATTGGTGTAAATGTTATACTATTGTTCATTTCTCATTGGATATAATTGAACGGTTTAAGTATAAGTTGAAAAAGGTTTTAAATTGTACTTGACATTGATTCACCGCCCCTCTTAGTACCAATAGTGTCTGTCATCACCCTGTACGATGTTTCCAACTCAGTTGTACAGACGTGCCATGTGTCACCCTTGTAGTAGTGTCACATGTCACTTAGCCTTTTTTACTTTTGACCAAGTTTGACTTGATCTTTGACCGCTTATAAATTTTGATCCGCAACTTTGTTTGACAAGTCGTTTGCGCCGTTAGAAATCTTGCGACACGTTCTTCACGATAATGCCATTTTAATTAAGTTTTGGGAACTTTGAATTTTTTCCCTTTTGTTGTCTGTTGAAGCCATTATGAATTTTTATTAAGGTTGGTTGTCATTGATGTCAACCCTTGAAGAAATTATGGTAGCAAATTATGGTATCACAAAGGTTTGGGTAATGGACGCAACGTTGTTTCATGTATAATGGTATGAGTTTTAATATATTTGAAGATAATACTATTCTATATGGATAGTACATGTCATATCATTTTTGGTGGTATGTGTAATGTCACATAACTCCTCACAGTTTGAGATTTATGGACTTACAAAGTTGGAGGACCCTCATATGTTGGCTTGAAGCCCCAAAAGGTCAAAGAAGTCAAAGATCTTGCAAAGAAGAAATTATTATTTAAATGATAAAGTAAAGTGACAAAGTCAAGAAGGATTATTTAAATAATAAAGTGAAGTGACACTATCAAAGAAGAGTATTTAAATGATAAAGTGAGGTGATAAATTCAAGAAGGAATATTTAAATGATAAATGGGGAACTTTCTAATTATGGAAAGTGGTTAACCCTAAAAATGAGGAAATAGGTTAAGTGACCTAGAAATGGGTTAAGTGACCTAGAAGATGGAGAGTATAAATAAGAGACAAGGCTCTCTCATTTTACATGACACTTGAGCATATGCAATATACATAGGTGACTGAAGTAACCAAAGGATATCTAAGCCGAATTTCAGAGGGAAGGTGAAGAAAAGAGGGACGGAATTCAAGGGAGGATAAATTATTTTGATGATGCTTTCTAAGGTATGTTATTTATAGGTCATCTCACCATTTTTGCAATAAATTTGTTTCTAGAATTATTAAAAACATGATATGGATATGCCATTGAGGAAACATATCCAAGTATATGTGGTAAAAAATTCAACTTGTGGGTCATTTTATTTTTGGAGTTACACTCTGTGGAAAATAGGGTTTTTGACTAGTCCTGAAACTAGTCTAAAATAGGTGTTTCAGGTAAAACCATCATAAATTCTTCATAACAGATCCAAATTTAGTAAGCACAAATTTTTTGGTTACATTACAATCTATAGTATTTTGTGTAACATTTTCATATCAATTCAACAAATATTCCATGTGGGGAACACTCTATAAGATCACTCTCTAGAATAAGCTAAAATTCAGCAAGGTATGACATTTTTGCTATAACTACTTATATGAGAGGTTCCAATTAGTGACACCTGGAGAAATTTTAAAAAAAACACTGAAGAACATTGTGTATCAGTTTCAGATCTTTATTCATTATAGGAACATAGTTATGATTATTTAAATTTAGGGTTGTTGACTAATCCAAAACTAGTCATGTGAGACTAAAGAAAAGTTTGATGAAAATGATAGTCTCTTGTTTTTAAAGTTAAGGAAGGTTTGCAAGTATGTGATCATATACACCAAGTCTATTACATAGTTACAAATCATATTTGGATTATGATATTGATGAGGGATTTTGGTTGAGGTACATGTTGGGTACATGGTTGAGACAAGTAGTTGATGAGTTGGCATACATGAGGTGTATGGTTGATGAAGTTGGTACATATTGATGAATCATAGTTGATGAGTAGTTGACACATGATTGGTACATACTTGGTACACGGTTGGATGCACTTGTTTATGGTACAAGTTGGTGCATGGTTGATGCACTTGTTTATGGTACAGGTTGATTATAGGTTGAGGTACAGGTTGATGCATAGTTGATGCATGGTTTAGGTTTATTGGTACAAGTTTATAGTGGTATATCTCACAGTGATAGTGTGACAATAGTTCCATCATTCTACTTCTACTTCTACTTCAGGGCAGTTGTATGGGGCAAGGACAAGTGGTTGTTTCCACCTTCCAGTTGTATCCAAAAAACATAGGGGGTTGTATCCTCCTTCTGGTTGTAGCCAGAGAATACGGGAGTTGGATATTCCTTCAGGTTGTAGCCTGAGAAACAAGGGGGTTGGAGCCTCCTTCCAGTTGCAGCTGGAAAACAAAGGAAGTTGGTGCTTCCAATGAGTGTAATTCTTTAATACATATAAGAAAAATCATTACGTGGTTTTCTCTCGCTTTGGCTTTCCACGTAAAACATTGGTGTATTGTGCATGTGTATGATTGTTGATTTGTTAATTTCTTATTCACTCTACAGTTACTGGATGATAATGCTACATTGATATATAACACTTGGATTATATGGTTAAAAAGTGTTAAATTTCTCTATTACTGATTCACCCCCCCTCTCAATAATCCAACAATGAGCATTCTGAGTTGTTCTTAACCTTCTCTGGATCCTTTTTGGATCACGCCTTCCCACTAAGAGATTTTTGGACCACCAAAATATTTCATTAATCAAATGGTAAGTGAGGGAAGAGTCCCCTCAGTTTATCCTTCTAAATCCACTTTGTTTTGCTTGGATGTGTGCCCTTTAATCCTACTCGAAGATAATCATCATCACCCCTACGTGAATTCCTCATCCTTCTATCCAGGATGATATCTTCCTGTAACTCATCCAAGTACTCAAGTGCAAACTCATCAACTAACGATATTGAAACTTCCTCATCCTGATCCATGATTATGGGAAGCTAAAAAAGTTTCAAGTTCTCAAAGTTCACAACAGAGTAAATCTGCATATAAGGTGGAAGATCTAAACGCAAATCATTAGTGTCTCTTTTCTCCCAAATAGTGAAGGGTACATATCGGATGGGATTGAGTTTCTTACCTTCACCCTTCAATCGTTCCTTATTGATTTGAAGTCATACCCAGTCTCCAACCTGGAACTGATGATCAACCATGTGCTTGTTATGTCGATCTTTATACTATGCTTGACTCTTCTTCAACTGTTCCCTGACTGCCTGGTGTATTTTTTGAATCCTTTATATGAAATTGTAGGCTCTATCCTCTGTTTGTTCTTCATTCACATCAACATATTTACCACACATAAATTTCAAAGGAACCTTTGGTAGGTACCCAAAACATGTCTAAAAATGTGAACTCTGAGTGGATGAATGTAAATCTCGATTATAAGAATGTTATACATAGGGTATATGTTCATCCCATAACTTAGGATGCTTGTTGTAGTAGCCTCGAAGAAAAAGTACCACTGTTTTGTTTACCACCTCTATCTGCCCATCAGTCTGTGGATGAAAAGCAGTGCTCCTCTTCAATTTGGTGTCCATAATTCTCCACAAGCTAGTCCAAAAATCCCCATGGAATTGAGTATCTCGATTGGATACAATGGACGTGGGTAACCCAAAGTGAACCCAAACATACTGAAAGAAGAGATTAGCAGTCTACTCAGCAGTGATCTGATTTTTACATGGCATCAAGATACACATCTTGCTTAACCTATCCACTACAACATACAAATAATCATGACCCCCCTTTGGTCATTGGAAAACCCCCTACAAAATCCATGGAAATGCTTTCCCATGGATGGGATGGAACAGGAAGTGGTGAGTATAGCCCCAATTTTCTATTAGTGGGCTTACAAGTAGAACACATCACACACACGTTTACATATTTAGTTACAATTTATTTCATTTGAGGCCAATAATAAAACCTTTGCAAATGAGCCATAGTTTTTCCTACCCCAAAAATCCCTGATACAAGAGAAGTATGAGCTTCTCGTATTACATGGAATCGTTCACTTGTAGGAATACATAGCTTCCCAAGATGATAGAGTAATTTTCCCTATAGACAATAGTTCTCTATATGTGCACCATGGGTTAGCTTCTCATATACTTCTTTAAAATATTCATGGATGGAATATTGCTCTACATAGCTATCATGAGATAAAGAAGTATTCTTCAAAATAATAGAAGCAACAATAGGAGGTCTAGAAAGCATATCAGCTACCTTGTTACTTTTACCCTTCTTGTACTTGATTACCAAATGAAATTGTTGTAGAAAACCCATCCATCTGTAGTGCTGAGATTGTTACAGTTTTTTCTATGCTTGAAGATACTATAAGGGTTGGTGATATGTATGTATAATTGTTTCCTTCCCTAACAAGTAGTGCTTCCATTTATTTACGCTTTGAACTAATGCATACAACTCTTTATCATATGTAGGATAGTTAACAACACCTTGGTTAAAAGTCTCAACGTGGTAACATGTAGGCTTACAATATTGTATCAATACTACACCCATGGTGTATCAGTTGGCATCTGTCTCAATCTCAAATGATTGTTGAAGATTCAACAGTGCTAATATTGGTGTGGTACTGATCTTCTCCTTCAAAATGTTGAAAGCTTTTTGTTGTTTTCCTTCCCACTGAAAAGTGTTCATCACACTAGTTAATGCATGCAAAGGAGCTTCTATAAAGCAGAAGTTGGGAATGAACCTCCTCAAATATTGGACTGCACCCAAGAAGCTTTGAACTTCGGTTACATTCTTTGGCTCGGGCCAATTTAAAATCACATTGATTTTGGAAGGATCAGTCTTCAATTGTCCTCCTCCTACAATATGACCTAAGTACACAAGTATAGTCTTTCCAAATTCACATTTCGACATTTTCACATACAACCTTTCCCTTTGAAAAGTATCATATACTTGTTTTACATGCCTTTCATGTTCATCCCAAGTCTCGCTAAAAACAAGAATGTCATCTAAATACACAATCACAAATTCATCCAGGAAAGGCCTGAATACATCATTCATCACACGCATGAAAGTTGTCGGAGCATTTCAAACACCAAACGGCATAACTAACCACTCAAACAATCCTTGTTTGGTTTTAAAGGTAGTCTTCCATGCATCCTGTTCTGCAACCCTGATTTGATGATATCCACTGCGCAAATCCAACTTAGTGAAATAAACACCATTCTTTAATTGATCAAGTAAATCATCTATACAAGGAAGAGGGTATCGATTTTTCATCGTGATTTTACTTAAATACCAGTAATTGACACACATTCACCATGTGTCATCTTTCTTTGGCACCATCAAGATTAGAGAACCACAAGGAGATGAACTGGACCTAATGACCCCTTGATCCAATAAGACTTTTACCTGCTTCTTGATCTTTTTCATCTCCACAACTGACATCCTGTACATTCCCACATTAGGAAGAGGAGAATTACGTTGAATATGTATCTCATGTTGGATTTCCCTCTTAGGATGTAATCCATCTGGTTCCTGAAAAATATCATCATACTTAGAAACAATATCAATTAATTCATTTTTATGAGATGGATCACACCCTTGGAAATCATCAGATGTCCCGACATCTTTCTCTTTGAAAACCATGAGTACATATCTCGTATTAGTGGTTATGAGTCTTTTCATTTGCCATGCACTAACAAGTGTTGTATTTACCCTCATGTTGCAAGCTCTAACAATATCTTCCCCTCCCCCTTTAGTAAGGTGGTATTTGTTCTCATGACGAAAGAAGAATTATTTTCTATCATAAAGATAAGAACTTCCCAACACTATCCCACATATATCAAGAGGTACAACATCTGAATCCACTTCATCAATCAAATTTGAAGTAATAACAAATACGACCCTACATTGTTTGGTGACATTAAGTTTTTCTTTGTCACATACCCAACCAAGAGGGTAAGGCTTTGGATGTGGTTTCGTTACAAGACCCATCTTCTTGACAAGTGCTTCAGATATTAAGTTTACATGGGAACCCAGATCAAATAATGTATCTATCTTAGTATGTTTAGATACAACTCGTATATGAAATAACTCATTCCTCTTTTGTTCATCAATATAAGATTCATTAGTGGAACTTGAAATAGCATGAAGAGAATCTTTACCTTGTACTCCGTTCATTGTGGTCTTTTCTTCATCTCTTAGTTTAGAACCAAGATCTTGTTTCACTGTAGCAACAGTCTTTGTCTTCCCCTTTCCACCAAATTGTTTCAATTTCTTTTCTAGATGTAGTTTCCAATAGTGTTCTTCATCGTGGTCGCTCCTCTTGCAATGAGTGCAAGATTTATTTCCTCCTTCTGGCGTCACTGTAGCAGTCTTTGTGTCCTTCCTTTTAAACTTCTTGAAACTCTTTTGTGGGAAATTGGAAGGATTCTTCGTGGGATCTTCTTGAACATGTTTCCCCTTGTTCTCAAGGTGAGTGGCTTGCACACAAACTTCGTCAAGACTAGTGGGGTTAAACAAGAGAAAAGTATGAAGGATATAACTATGAAGTGCACCAATATACTTTATTAGAGTTTCATAAGAATCAAAATAATTTTCAATGATAGATATTTCTTCCTAAATTATTCTGTGAAACTTTGTACAGTCTGACCTTTACTCCATCTCAACATTTTCCATTCTATCATTGCTTTATGTAAATACCCTAATGGGTAGAATTGCTTCCTTATCTGTGTTTTAAATTCCTACCATGAGGAAATAATATTACCACACTTACTTATGTCGTGTAGCTTGTTCCCCCACCATATGAGAGTGGTGCCTTCCAACCGAAGAGAATCCAGTTGCACTTTAACTTCCTCTTCGTCAATATGCTCAACACGGAAATATACTTCAACCTGTCGGATCCAATTTTCTAACTTCTTAGGATTAGCATCTCCACTAACATAGGTAAAGAAAAATTTACATCAAGCTTTAATAATGGTTTCTTAAAAGAGGCTTTATGGTTAGAATGTTGATAATGATGAGAATGCTCAGAGGAAGAAGAACTAGAACTTGAACATGAAGATGGAGGCTCAGGAAGATCTCGATGGGTGTTCTATATGCACTAAAAACACACTAACAACCCTCAATTAAATTGTCAACCCGGGGTATGTAAACTTAGAGTTGTAGCAATATATATGCCAAGGTATAAGGGTTGGAGGTAGTATAGTCTAACTAAGGAAGTAGCTATCTAAGGGCTAATCTATTCAAGAAAAGACTCCTAATGATCAAACCCTACTAAGAAATTCAAACTATGTACCCTAAGTAACCTTTGAACAAAGGATCGATGAATAGTTCTAAGAAATTAAATGAAAACCCTACTTAAAGCAAACTAGTTCAATCATAACAATAAGCAAAAGCAAACTATCTTAAACAATAACAATGGAAAAACTACTTGTAATTAACCTACTAAAATTCAATAAGCAACTATCCTGTGGAAGCAAGTAAATAGACAAGTAACTACCCTATCAAAGAAAAAATAGACAAGTAAGAAACTAACCTATTAAAGCAAGTAAACAACTAACTAACCTAGGATAACTTCTACAGCAAGTAAACTAATCAATAAGAAACTAATTAAACTAAGAAACAAGTGAACTCTATTCTTAAATTAAAATTCACAACTATTTCTAATTTATGAAAGGAAATCTACTAAATTGAAAGCATTATGATAATAAAAGGAATTAACAACTGATATTTAACCTATGATAAGCAAACTATTTCGTATCCTACCAAAGAAAGAAGACTATCTATCCTACAAAAGAAAGGAAACTATCTTCTAATCTATGAAAGCAAGGAAACTCAAATATAGTGTTGACGGTTATGTGAATGTCTCCGGTGTCTTATAATATCATGATGGCACTTAACAATGAATGATAATTCAAGAGAGATAAACTCGATATTGACTTCGATAGAAAAGTGAAAAGTGTGAATTAGGCAATCCAATGAGAACTTAGCCATTATGGAAACAACATCAACTATCTTGCATGTCCATATGATTATTCAATCATACATTAATCATCAACAATATAAAGATATCACTCTAGTAAATTCAATTGCACTCTATACTACTTAAGAAAACTCATACTACACTAAACTCAATAATTAACTACAAATTGAAATTGCAACCTAGATTTGAGAAAGAAATTGCATGAAGTAAACTAAACTAGTCCTATTTTGACAATTCAATTTGCAAAAAGAGGAAATACTTATAAACAGAAATTAAACACTATTTCAGCATATGACAAGAAAGCAAATGAGAAAACTAAATGGAAAATTAAATAAGAAAAGCTAAGTAGCAACTAGATAGTTAAACTAGAATTGAAAACTAAAGGCTATTGACTATCCATCTACTGAAACCCTGTCAAAGAAATCATGAATTAAAAACTCTGATTTTATCATCTATTTCAGCATAACAAAAAACTTATCTATCATCTACTTATACACGGGGTTAGTATCTAATATTGCAAGTTGTTTTCTGCTAACTAAAGAGTCATTTCATATTAACAAGATTCTTCATAATAACCCGCAAAACTAAATTAAACCAATTAAATCATAAACAACAATTTATACAACAAAGAAGCAAAATGATAATTCATGTACAAAAAAATAAATAAAAACACAACTACACTATTCAATTCACAAGAAAATTCATTAGATAGTCACCCAGATTGTTGGTCGCCCCCCCAACAAGTCATGGTTACTCTTCAAAGGTAAGCCACAAGCTTCAACAACACGAAATCACCATTAAAACTAAAAATGTGGTCTTAACATAGTCTTAGCAAAACAGAGATAAAATTGTCTTTTTCTCTAACTCTCTACTTCTTAACAATTTTCTAACCACCGAGGTGGTATTTATAGGTTTACATACTAAGAGGTTGACCACTAGAAGGGTCGACCTTCTCTAAAAATAGAAAATCGCATTTAATTCGCTCTAACTGTCGGTGGCTTCTAGAAATAAGGCAAGCCAATAATTGCCCAACATAACAACCCAAATCGAGTTGTCAAGAGTTCAATAGCTGAGGCCACGCGCACAAGCAGAACCCATGTCTCTGATTCACCCATCGCTAGCTGCCGATATGATAACTGCCAAATCACCCATGGTTTTTGTGTAGGACGGAGTGTCGGATGGAGTATCGGACTGAGTGTCGGATGGAGTACCGGACGGAGTGTCGGATGAAAAACAAAGCTACGATTTTTCTCTGTGACACACAAAACGCGAATTAGTTTCCTGGGATCATAAAAACATACTGATTTAAACTCAAAATCATCTCAAAACATGAATTATGCATACATGGTGTGAATCATAGCAATTTGACACAAAATCTCTTCAAAAACTCTTCAAAACAGGAAAAACACATATACACATTCGACAAAAAGGATCTAATTAACTTCATAAAATCAGTCATATCATGGGCCCAACATTACCCCCACACCTAATATTTTGTAGGTCCCACTGCAAACAAAAATAAATTACCCCTCATGACTAAGCTTGTTGAGGAGGATCATCTTTAGAAGCTTCTCCTTCTTGTTGTGAAGACTTTTCCTTATGCTTCTTATGTTGCTTCAATTGTGCCCTGAGGTTTTGGTTGGATTTGGTCATCTCGTCAACCAACCTCTGAAGAGAATTCACCTTTGCTTGGAGGACTGCATTATCGTGGTGTAGATGTGTGTCCATAGTCTTCCTATCTTCCAACTGTTGAAGCAGCTGAAAATTATCTTTTTGTAGCTTCTCAATGGCTAGAGAAGCATCGGATATCTCGGAGGAAGTCTTAGACCCTTTGAAAGATGTGGACAGTCTATCATTCTTAGGATCTAGAGTAGGCATCGATGAGGTAGGATTAATAGTGGGTTGATGAGGAGAAGTAGGTTTGGATTTTGTCTTTATTTGTGGCTTCAATTCATCTACGATTACTTCCCTAAGTCTTTTGTGAGGATTCTCGAGATCAGAGGACACTTGGATAGGGTCCGAAGTTGTTAGGGGTTTTGCATAAGGTTTTCCTCTTGTGTTTCAGGTACACTTTCGAAAGGGTCCTCTATTGAACCAATTAGATCCTCTCCTATTGGTGGGAACTGTAGGAAAGTCTTGTTGAATTAATTCTTGGAGATTTTTGGGTGTAGGATCAAGAGATATTGAAGGCATCGGAGGGTTAACAATAGGCTTCTTGGTATTTTTTCCTGATGAGGCTGCAGGGGTTTCAACAAGATTCTTGAATTTTTCCGGTAAAGAAATCGCTTGTGCAAGAGGGTTTGGAGTCCTTGGAGAGTGGGGTTTGGATGGAGAAATAATCCTTAGACCAAGTGTCATTTTGCTGGTCTTTATTTTCATGTGAGGGTTTTCAAATTGATAAATGAATGCATCCCAAGTTTGCCCCTTTTTTTTCTAATTTGGCTAAAACAAGGAGTTTGATCAGGCCATGGTGAAAGAGGTTGTTGTAGGGGTTGGTTACATTCTTCCTCACTTGAGAGGACATATTCTCCAAGCTCTTTAGAAAGTAGAAGGGAAAGTTCAAAGTTCTATTGAACTGAAAATGAGCTAACAATCTGAAATGGCGGGCTTTAAAGGTGGAATATTTACCTTCACATGTGATCAACCTGGTGATGACTATGAGAGGGTTGATTAGTTCCTCTTTTATCCACTCCTTGGAGCATCCTTTAGCTCCATAGATGTTCTGGAATTATGGTTTAAAAACCATGTTATAGCTTGAGCACGACAGCTGGTGGTTTTTAAACCATCTATCTCCCACTCTTGGAAGCTTTGTGGCTGCAACAATGGATTCCTCTGAGACCCCAAAGGTAAGAGACCCCACGCACATTGTCTTCCCATCAAAACCGAGGGAAAATTTCATTGAGATTCCATCGCCATGGCCCTGCAAGTGGGATAGAAATGGCCCTAAACATGCATGAAAAAACACCTCCCTACACTGTGCAAACTCAGGAATGGAAAAAAGGTTTGTGTAGTAAGAGGGTTCATACCTCTTGGGCATCGTGATGATGTGAAGAAATGAACAGAAGAAAAATTCACCAAGAGAGGGTGTGATCGGGTCAAGGAATGGAAGGAATTGAACAAAGGCCAAGCACAATTTGGATAGAGGAATGAAAGACAGAGGTTGAGTGTGTTCTTACAACAGGGGAAAATACGAATGGCAGAGGTGAATTGGGATAATAGGTAACCCAATCCCATTTTTGAATGTGCCTAGGGTGGAATTGGTTGCACACATGCGCGCACGAGTTGCCATGTGTGAGAAAATTCGAATCCAAAGGCACGTTTTTTGGGGGAAATATTAATGATGCGAAGTTAGATCAATGTCCAAGTCTTTTGACTTGGACATTTGATCATGAAAATGTCTAAATTTTTCATCCTCAATCTTGATTTCCTTCAACCAATTTAATTAAATGTCATTAATTCCTAGTTGCCTGAAATTGTGGATAGTTATTGGTGTGTAAATGTTAAGAACCAAATATCAATATAGCATAGAAAATCCTTAGAAATAGTACTCAACGCCTTGAAAAAGAATAATTTCAAATAATAATCCTCTTCGAGGGGGCAACCTCCTTTTACCCCACTTTAATGTTCAAGTACAAGATGATTCAAAATGAAAATGTCTCCTTGGTATATATAGGAGACTAGGAGGTATAATTAGAACTAATGGCCTAAAGTTGGGAGTTCTTACATAAATATAAGTGATCTTTGTACCATAGTGAATCGTTTTTCCATGTAAATGTATCTGATGCACTGGAATCATGTTGCAACCTTTGAATGAGAGTCCACACTTTTTCGTCATTTTTCCATTCATCCCTTGCTTCTATTATCCAATCGGGTTGGATGATCGAGATAGCACAAAGAAAGGC
>ML786689.1:225448-247055 GCA_009831015.1 Picea engelmannii | reverse complement strand
CCAAGATATCTGGAAAGTCAGTATTTTGCCAACCATTCGAACTCCAACTCATCCTTCTAGAAGATTCCTTCTAGAAGGATCGAGAACTTATTCATTTTCCACCTTTAGAAACATGTCCGCACCCTAGCCATTAACACAGTGCGTATAGTCCGCAGTCAAGATGAATGCAGCATGCGGAAATTAATGATTTCCGCAGGACAGTATAATGCAGCCTGCATACTATTTTCAAAATAGGATTTTGAGAAAATGACAAGTGTAACCTTCTTCTGGAAAATGTTCTTAATGAAGAGTTTGATCTTCTATCATCATGACATAATCATATTATCATCTCGATAACCAAAAATTTGGATAACACCCTTGACCAAGTTTTGAGGATCCTTGGTCATTTTTTACCATTTTCAGACTTCGACGGGCTATCAAAGGTGGAGTGCAAGACGAAGTGGAAATCACGGGATCTCGGCCACTTTTTAGGGCCTTTTTGGGTTTGGGGCTTATGTAACGGGTATGGTGATGTTGGCCCATAGGTTTACCCATGCTTACGCGATGTAAGAAGGAGATACAATAAGGGCATCTATGTGATGTTGTGCTAAGTGATAAATTTCTAAGTGTGAATTGTAAATGCTTCATGCATACTGTGTTCTGACTTGCAGAGCTAGGTGCAACTTGTCTATAGTGCTTTGTGCACAGACTGTAGAAGGATTTCTGTTGTAACTCAAGGAAGGAGGATCCAGCGAGGTGCACATATCTCCTATCCTCTAC
The DNA here is from genome assembly GCA_009831015.1 of Picea engelmannii. NCBI lineage: Eukaryota > Viridiplantae > Streptophyta > Pinopsida > Pinales > Pinaceae > Picea > Picea engelmannii. Next base: position 246,296 of record ML786689.1, on the reverse strand, counting down.
AGATTTTATTTGGAGGCTTTTTGCATGTAAGAAGATTGAAAGAAGATAATAAAGAAGACGAAGAGTTGGTGGACGTAGCCCCAGGGTGGGGGTAAACCATGTATATCCTGTGTTTTGAATGCTTTGTGCTTTCTAATTGTTCTTTGTTTAGTTTGATGTTAGATGATATATGAATCTAATATGGTAGCCTAGTGCTGAATAATGTGAATGAATGCTAGATCTTATCTATGTTAGTATGCTTAATGCTTGAATCTATTGAATCTATGTGAATATTGTGTCAATCTGTTATTAGGGTTTAGCTATGTTGTAAACTAAGACTGAATATTGACAAATCATAATTGCTAAGTGATCTGTTAAGGTATTACAATCATTGATATGTGTCCCAGCTAAGGTTGTAGACACTAGAGTCTTGCAACCACCACTGCCTCTACCTCGGGTGAGACTTCATCTTCTTTGCAGGTGTTGCTGAAAGGGCCAGTAGTTAGGGTTTTTTTGGTGCACTTTTGTAGATTTGAACCCTGGTTCTTCCCCTGTGCCAATAAATGGTTTCATTGTTGCGACCTGAAACTGTGATTGCTGGGAACTATCGCTTTAGTGCACAGTATTCTACTTAATATGTAAAGATTTGTGCTAAGAAGAGAAGTCTGATCTTAAAAAAGAGGTAATATCTTGAAGCTTTGTGCTTTGCTGAAAGTAATATTAGTGGAATTTTTTTCTTCAAGAGTTGGATCTAGGTATGTTTGATAAATTTTGTCCCGGCCTGAAAACTAGGGCATAGCTAGAAGAGAAGAGGTTTGATATGAGTAGATCTGATAGAAATAATGAAAGATATGTTATTCCTATGCATAGAAATAATGTTTGGACTAACAAATGGATGCGGGATCCAAGAAATAATTTTTTACGAGCTAGCTACTATGATCCTAGTCTGTAGTACAAGAAAGGCTAGGGATCATTTAAAAGAAAACGAGGATTAACCATTTGTTACAGTTACAGAAGACCGAGACATCTGGCTAAGGAATGTCCTGGTAGAAGACCTAGTTGTCTTTGTTGTAAATCTATGGACCATGAAGTTTTATATTGCCCTAGAATGATTGCTAATATTGAAGGAATGAATATGAGACAAGAAGCCCATGAGAAATTTCAAGACACTAAGACTGTGGCAGAACCCCAGAAAGAATCAGAGACTGTATTTTTGCAAATAAAAGAAACCCTGAAGGACCACCGAAATATCAACTTATCATAGATCTTCAAAGAAAAAGAATGCATAGTAGAAAGAATAGAATACTTCGACATAGACTGTGTTCTGGATGAAGAAACACAGGTGAATATCATGACAAAAATAACTTGGGAAAATTTAGGAAAGCCTGTTATGATTCCTTCATTAGGAGGAATAGGATTATTTAAAGGAAAACTGATAACCTTGTGTGGAAGGATCGACCAAGTACCTATGAGTGCTCATGGAAATTCGACAGAGGAAGATTTTGAGGTTGTTAAATTTATTGAGAAAAACACTCCATTTACTATTTTATTAGGAAAAACATAGATCAAGAAATATCAGGCCAGAAGAAAATAAGAGGAAGTCTTAGAGGGGAAAAAGAAGGAATTAAAATATTTCATGACTAGGAGGATCGCACACTTGATTGAAGAACAGATTGAAGATATTTAAAACCAGGAACTTGGATGTCGAAGTTGGAAGAACACAAGAAGACTTACAGAATACTGAAGCACCTACCCTATATAGAGAAGAAGTATTGGCCATGAACCCTAGTAAAGACCATCGACAGCACGAAGTTACTATGCCAAGAGGAGACAAGAATCAGAATGGAAAGAGGAATACCGAGACGAAGCTCACTGGAAAGAAGGATAGAAAACTAAGTAAGAAGAGATCAAAGATCAAAAAGTTACAGAAGGTTCCAGAGGAAACTTCACAGAAGGAAAATTTGCAAAACTGGGACCTCGTCGAGATATCAGAACAACACCACATGGCACTTCACCATGGCGAAGCAATATAGTCATTGGAAACATTATAACCATTAGATTGACGCCTAAAATAGGTATAATGACATTCATGGTCAGAAAGCTCGCCATCAGACCATTGGGACAGCTTTGTAATGGATAGAACTAAATTAATGAAGGCTTCTCACCCATTGGAGAGATTTGTTGCCTAGTTATCTATTTATTCCATCGAGCCTTGCATCGATAACACTTTTTCCAACCGTGATTATCTAAGCCCATAGATTACTTGATTCCGCACAGTGATCATCGAGCTATCACCATCCATCCCATTGCATTGAGTAGTTACTCTTCAAACCCAAGATATTCAACCACGAGCGTGTATGTCCAAAGAACTTAGCACAGTCGAAGAGTCTGTGAAGGACATACTCATCGACCTTATGACTGAAAGAGTAATTTCTGAAAGGGTAATTTCTATGGGTGTACAAGCATCATCAATGAGAGGAATGCAAGCCTCTTCATCGACCACTCACAGATCTGGGCCATCCCAAGTCGTCACAGAAAAGAGAACCAAGCATAGATATGACCTAGAAAATACGAAGCTAATCCTGACCATCTTACCCAACTACATCCTGCCTTTGGCTGATGCGGTGACTCGTGATAGTGTGCTGAGATATTTTTATTACACCATGGTTACCGTGTACCTCCCGAAGGGGATACACACAGTTAGAGTGCAGCAGGACAAGATCACAACGTTGAACCATAGTATGCTCACCCCATATAAATACTTGACCATGACAAAGGGGAAGAACTCGAAAATAATCCCCCAGCCGTGGACGATGAACCTCGCGGATTCCACCCTTTTAAATGTAATGAAGATCCCACGTTTTGGATGGCACCAAGAGGTTAATGCATGTGTTAAGATCCCACTCTCATGCTTCCATGGCGGCTACATATGGCTAGACCGATGGATCACAGTCGATCCGACGTTGATCCATAGGATCACCGGATTGAGCATGCAAGGACCTGACCCGCAGGACTTATACCCAGGAAAATCCATAGATCACGCCTTAGAACAGAAGATCAAGGATACCTACTGATATTTTGAGAAGGGTAGATAAGCCTACAAGGTATCTTCCATGCAGAATGGGGCAATGAGCCTAGCATGCCAATTAATTATAGGAAAGATTGTGAGAAAGAATAGACCCACGTAGGTCACAAGGTTTGTCGTTGACCTCATTGGGAAATGTGTGGAAGGCCTACAAATGAACTGGGTGAAGTACCTATTTACCCATCTGGAATTAGACTACCGTGAAGCACAGGATTAGGGCTACGAGTTCCACTTTAGCTAGCTCTTGATGCTCATCGTGTTTATTGCTTAGGAAATGTTGGAAGGTGTGACCTTCCCAGACATTGAACCATTCGAACCAGTTGCTGTGAAGTTCACCATGCTCTGGTACTTGAACGATATATGAAAATAGTGGCATTCGAATGTAGTATTTCACACATATTATCTCCAACTAAAAGGCTATCGAAATTAAACCTTGCATGACACCAAACAACCTACAGCAGTTCCAACCCCTCATGAAGTTTTGTGCATATCGACACTTCATCTATATCACTACGCGAGTAGACTAGCATAAGGAGGAGCTCCAATCATACTACAAGCTCACAGAAGAGGACCTCAGGGAGATAACTAAGGAATGGTCAACAGACCTCCTTATCCCTGCTAATCCTGCAGAGATGTCTGAACCTGAACTTGACAGCTTGGAGATCACTCCCAAAAAACATGACACACCTAGAACTAGCAAAAGGAAGAAGACCAAAGAAGTCCAATACTTAAGTAGCGCATCAAAAAGGACTTCTCAGTATCACCTGCCCGAGGGCGTGATGACGAATTAGAAGAGATAAATGGCAAAGAATATGAACAGAAACAAGGCGGAGTAACACCATCTAGAGATGAGGTTGATCCCTTGAAGAAGAGGAAGATTTCTCCCCCGAAACCCTCTTCCTGGAATAAATCCAAAGCCACCTTGACTAAGATCCAGACTGTGCTCACTGTCGATGAATATGACTTCATCATCGTAGATGTAAACAACGCATCGTAGAAAATATTGCAGAAACAAGAAGCCAAGAAGGAGGATATGTATGACAAAATCAAGTTTGAACTCCGAGGGGTACAGTAGGCCCTTCAGTTCAGTCGTGCAGTGTCTATTGTGCCCCTACCGTCGGAAGAACCAGAGTTGGGAGATGAGCAAGCCCAACTCTGTAGACTAGTTGATGCAACCGAAGCTCACCTTCGTCGCGCACAGAAAGAAATAGAACAAGCCACCCAGGCCTTGAAGAAAGTGAAATAAGTAGTCATAGAAAAACGTCGCGTTGTAGAGGAGGATAAGGTTTCTCTTCAAACAATGTTCTAAGAGGAGAAAACATGGATTCAACTAGAAAAATCACAGTTGCTCATAGAGAAACTCGAAGTGAAAGAAGCAGTCAACAAAGCACTTCTCTCTATGACAGGCTTAGAGCCAAAGGTAGAAGACCAAGTTGAGCATCAAGTATATTATCTCGCAGAAGCTATCCAGAAGCTATAGTAAATAATAGAAGACTTAGAGCTATGAACAGTGTCTGACACTCTGTAGGATGTGAGAGATTAAAGAGAAGAAACTGCTCAAAGCCAGTTGAAAGAATAAAGGCCCTTACCATGGAATGTAAACAACTAAGTGATCACAGTGCCCAGACTTATGAGGGACTCACTGAGAATCCAAAACTAAAGGCACTGGAGTCACATCTCCAGGAGGTGAAAAAGCATGCAAAAACAATACAGGCGCAGTTGAAGCTCCCGTCAGCTATTAAAAATATAAAGTGATCCCAAGAAAAGTGCATTGCTCAAAAAAAGGTCCACGCCATTTAGAGCAAAGTCATGGAAGTGACTCAGAGACTCCAACCTATACAAGATGAGGCTTACCAACTATTCACAGAGATCGAAGGTCGAGGAGTAGAACAGGAGCAAGTCATCAATGCAGCCAAACAACGCTTAGAGGGACCTGTCAATGAAGCAGTAATCCAAGAGTTCGTTGAGAAGGAGGCCATGGCACAGCAACAAGTTGAAGCAGCTCGAGGCTTTTGAGGTAGAATTACCTAGAGCAGAGTGACTCAGGAGGAGTCACAGGTGAGTGTTGGGGGCTTGTTGGCCCTTGACCAAGTTTTGAGGATCCTTGGTCATTTTTTACCATTTTGGGACTTCGACAAGTTGTCAAAGCCGGAGTTCAAGATGAAGTGGAGATCGCGGGAACTCGACCTCTTTTAGGCCCTTTTTGTGTTTTGGGCTTATGCAACGGGTATGGGGATGTCATCCCATGGATTTACCCATGCTTAAGCATATTTTGTAATGTATAAATATATGTCTAGGCGATGTAAGAAGGAGAGACAATAAGGGCATCTATGTGATGTTGTGCTAAGTGCTAAAGTGCTAAGTGTGAATTGTAAATGCTTCATGCATATTGTGTTCAGAATTGCAGAGCTAGGTGCACGTCGTCTATAGTGCTTTGTGCACATATTGTGGAAGGCTTTGTGTTGTAACTCAAGGAAGGAGGATCCAGTGAGGTGCGTAGATCTCCTATCCTCCACAGAGTTGATTTGGAGGCTTTGTGCATGTAATAATATTGCAAGAAGACAATAAATAAGATGAAGAGTTGGTGGACGTATCCTTGGGGTGGGGGTGAACCACGTATATCCTATGTTGTGAATGCTTTGTGCTTTATGATTGTTCTTTGTTTATGTGATTCAATGCTTAGTGAGATGTTAGATGATAGATGAATCTGATATGGTATCTTAGCGTTGAATAATGTGAATGAATGCTAAATCTGATCTATGTTAGTATGCTTAATGCTTGAATCTATTGAATCTATATGAATACTGCATCGATCTATTATTAGGGTTTATCTATGTTGTAAACTAAGACTGAATATTGATGAATCATAATTTCTAAGTGCTCTATTAAGGTATTAAAATCACTGATCTGTGTCCCAACTAAGGTTGTAGACACTGGAGTCCTACAACCACCCCTACCTCTACCTCGAGTGAGACTTCATCTACTTCATAGGTGTTTCTGAAAGGGTTGGTAGTTAGGGTTTTGTTAGTGCGTTGTTGTAGTTTTGAACCCCAGTTCTTCCCCTGTGCCAACAGTAACATTGTTTTGAAGAAAAATCATTCTTTTATATTTCCTTGAAACTGTCTACTCCTGGTGAATTTAATACCTATAGAAATCTCTAGAATTGCTTATTAACAAAATTAAAAAATATTTACATATGTACAGTAGGAAATTCAGAAAAATTTCAAGAACAAGGGGGACTTCCCCATCTACTAAGGCCAGTGCCTTGTCAGTTGACATGACTTGTAGAAAATCCTCTTTGGAAATGGGCTTATGATAGAATTTGATTTGGTGTCCATTTACTACAAAGGAGACTTGTCCATCGTCAATTGTTTTGATTTTCACAGCTCCATTGTCATATACAGTGACTACCTCATAAGGGCCCAAACATCGGGTGGTGAGTATGCCTTTGAAGGTTTTAAATTAGGAATCAAACAATAGAGCCCAATCACTAGGTTGGAAGTGTTTCTTCTTAATAAACTTGTCATGCCACTTGCTCCTTTGGTTTTGGAGTAATATTGTTCATTGGATGGCATCTTGCCTAATCTCATTCAATTGTAGGGCTTGTTGCTTCTGAGCCTCATCTAAGTTTAATTCCAATTTTGAGGCAATACGGAAGGTCCTTACTTGGAATTTTATTGGTAGAAGTACTTGTTTCCCATACACTAGCTCATAAGGGGTGTGTCCGGTGGTGTTTCTCCAGGTGGTATGGTAAGCCCACAAGGCCTCTGGAAGCCTATAGGCTCAATCCCAATGATGTAATTGAACATTCTTGGTTAAGATAGCTTCTATAACTTTGTTTTCATACTCTACCTAACCATTAGTTTGTGGGCGGTATGGAGAAGATTTATAGTGTTTAATCCCATATTTCTCTACTAGCTCTTTCATTAGCTTGGAAGTGAATTGAGTGCCCTAGTCTGTAACAATTTCACAAGGGACACCAAAGCAGGTAAATATGTCTTTGTAAATGAATTCAACAACAGACTTTTATGTTTCCCTAAATAGGGATTTTACCTCTACCCACTTGGTGACATAGTCTCTAAAAACCAAAATATAGTTCTTCTTAAGGGACATGGCTGAAATTGGTCCTACAAAGTCAAGGGCCTGTTTTTCGAAGGGTTCTATCATAACTTGGGCATGCAAGGGATTTTTTTCAGCTGACGTAGGTCTTCCTATCCTTTGGAAACTATCACAACTCCTCATATACTTGGTAGCATCTTTGAAAATTCTAGGCCAATAGTAACACGAATGTAACACCTTATATGTTGTACGTTTGTCAAAAAAATGGCCACCACATGGTCCATCATGAAAACTTCGTAGTATTTTTGGTACCTCGTCCTCTCAGACACATCTACGAATAATCAAATCAGAACCTAAGCGAAAAAGGTCATGACCAACCCAAGAGTAATTGGCACTTTGCGTAATAATTTTATGCTTTTCATGAGGTGACAAATGAGATGGTAACTTCCTAGTAGCTAGATAGTTGGCCATATCTACAAACCACAGAGTATTTACAGACAGGGAAAAAAGGTGCTCATATGGGAAACTATCATCTATAGGGATATCAACATCCTCATTTTTTATTCATGAAAGAAAATCATCTACCACATTATCCTTTCCTGGTCGGTCAAGCATGGTGATGTTAAACTCTTGCAATAGCAGGAGCCACATAGTCACTTGGCCATTAGTTATGGGTTTATTCATAATAAATATAGTGGTGGAATGATATTTATGTACAAATACTTCATAACCTATAATATAATGATGAAAATTTTTGATAGCATGAACTACAGCCAAGAATTCCTTCTCGGTAACTGTGTAGTTTAGCTCGATAGGATACAAGTTCTTTCTCACAAAATAAATGGCATAAGACTATTGGTCCTATTTCTTCCCTAATACTCCTCCTATTGCGGTGTTGGAGGCATCAGTAGATATGTGAAATGGGAGAGTCCAGTTGGGCCCTCTAAGAACTGGTGCCATGGACAACTTAGCTTTCAGGGTTTCAAAGGAAGTTTGACACTGCTTAGTCCAAACAAAATAAACATCCTTTATTAACAATCCAAACATGGGTGCAACAATGTTTGTAAAATTTTCAATAAACCGTCAGTAGTATCTAGCACGTCCAAGAAAGATTCTCACCTATTTATGATTCTTGGGGGGTGGAAGTCTAACGATGACCTCAATCTTTGCAAGATCGGCTTTTATCCCTTCAAATGAAATATGATGTCCTAGAACCACTCCTTCAGTTAAAAACATTTTACATTTTTCATTACTTAGAGATAGGTTCATTTCTTGACATCTGAGATACACTTTTTCTAAGTTGTCTAAGGCCTCCTGGTAAGTGTTGCCATAAACTATGAAGTCATCCATGTAGACCTCCACACAGTTATGAATAAGATCAGAAAATATCCCTAGTATTGCTCATTGAAATTTGGCAGGAGCATTACACCATCCAAATGGTAAAACCCTATAGGCATAGGTGCCCCAAGGACAAAAAAAGGTAGTATTTTCCTTGTCCTCGAGTGCTATGTGAATTTGATTGTACCCGCTCTACCCATCTAAAAAGGAGAAATACTTATTTCCAGACAAGGTATCCAGAACTTGGTCAATGAAAGGAAGAGGAAAGTAATCTTTCAAAGTGGATTTGTTGAGTTCTCAGAAATCAACACAAATTCTCCATTTCCCAGTCACTTTCTTTGGAACCACTACTAGCAGGGATACCCACTTACTATCAGAGATGGGATAAATAAAACTGACATTTAATAACTTTTCGATCTCCTCTTTCACTATATATTTGATTGTTGGGTTCATCCTTCTATGAGGTTGCCTAACAGGTGTTACTTCACCCTAAGTATATATGTGATGGATACATGTGTCAGGGTGTATACCCTTCATGTCAGTGTATTCCCAAGCGAATTCTCCTGATTTTTCTTTAAGGATACTTACTAATTGTTTGTGTTGGTCTGCATCTAGCCTGGATTTTATATGTAGAAATTTTCCTGGACTAATCTCGTAGGGCATAGTATAAGATGTGGCAAACTCGTCTATCTTGAAGATGAAATATGTTGAAGACAAAATGGATGGGTCCAATTGTTCCTGAAATTATTCCCCAAACATGTACTCAAATTGGGTAAAAGATTGTGGAAAATCAACACATGTGATAGTAGAAATGAACTCGATTAGCACATTTTTTGTTGTGTGCTCCTGAAGTGCCCAGGCATGGTCACTTGGCAATACGGTTTCTTCCTGGTCCTCATTCTTGTATGGACACTCAAGCCACCATAGATTCTCCATGATAGGTTGAGTTGGAGGGTAGATGGTGAGCTTCTAGATAGAAAGTCTGTTTGAGATGGTCATTTCTCCTTCTCTACAGCCAATAAATGCATTGGTTGTGGCTAGCCAAGGTCTTCCCAAAATAACGGGATGGACTCTGGTAGGATTCTTTGAGTGGATAACAAGGAAGTCTACTAGGTACTCCCATGAGGCTAAAGTAACTATGATGTCATCAAAAATTCCTTCAAGTATAACCCTAGTTTTATCTACTAATTCAAAAATGTTTGGGGTAGGTCTAAGAAGAGGTTTTAACTGTAAATTCTCCAAGGTAGCAGTGGTCATAACATTGATGGCTGCCCCTAGGTCTACAAGAGTGTTCCCAATGGAAACCTCATTAATCGTTATGGTCACTATGGAGTTTCTTGGGTTCCCATATTTTTCTAGCTTCGACTGCTCTAATATGTACTCAGAAAGTTCTCCTATCACATGTACTGTAGGAGGGTCCTTTTGCTTCCTATATGGCTTCTTAATACACAATTCTTTGACCACCTTATTGTATATTGGAATATCCTTAATGGCTTGAAGCAAGGGAATCTTGACACAAATATTCTTCAATTCATTCAAGATGTAAAATTCTGGTCGCGTGGTAGGTTTCTCGATTATTAATCTGTCTAGATAAGGAGGGGCCTTCATAATTTGTGAAGGTTCATTTTAGGGAAGCTTGGGTTCTTGGTCCTTAGGAATAATAACATATTCTCATATAGTGTCATCCGTATTTTTTTTGGTGGTTTCTTCTTCTTATTCTTCCTGGATGACTACTAAAGGTCTCTGCCTATCCAGAACTTTTCCCGATCTTAGTTGAATCTCCTGTAATGGAACAGGAGTAATGACGTATGTCGATAAGGCCTGCATCTCAACATTATGAAGAGGTTGAGTGGGCCTATTATTAGGATTGGGCACTGGTTTTGTTGGTAATAATCTTGGTCTCAGGGAGCTTGCATTCTGATATTGTAGCAGTTGTTGTTGTGGAATAGGAGGTAAAGGTGGTGGAACAAAACCTGGTAGAAGTTGCAGAGTGTTTGGTGGAAACTAAGGATAAGGATGGTTGGACATAGTGACAAGTGGAGCTTGAGGGTTTCCTTGGTTATTTCCTCCTCTCCATCCTTGAAGACAAGGATGTTGGTATTATGTAGACCAATTTTTCCAACTTCATGAGTTCCACTGTTGTTGTTGATAATAGGGTAGAACTTGAGATTGTGGATCTAGGTATGTGGGTTGGTTCCTAGGCTTCCATGGCCTCCTAGGTACATAAGAGGATTCCCCAGGATCCATGCTCCTATATATGGCTAACAAACTGGAAAATAATGGACATTTCTCAGTTGAATGGTCTTATGTGTCGAAGCCACAAAATGAAATGTTATCTAATGGGCATTCCTTCGAGGAATGCCTCCTCTTGCATCTTGGGCTATAGATGCTCATTGTTTCATTTTCCTCCTCCTGATTCTTTTTAATTTTTAGGGTGTCCAACTGGGAACCTATTTTGCTTAAGATATTTGTCTTGAATTTCTGTAAAAGGTTCCCTATCTCGGCTCTTGTGATACCACCTGAACTAACTGGTTTTAAGTTTCTATTATAAGGGTCTCGAACATTATTTCTTGTTTTAGCTCTACTCCTTGAGTAATTTTTACACATTTCACATATTTCGGAAAATGGTTTATGAGAGATGTCACCTGATGCCATCAGGTTAAGCATATATAGGTATTCTTCTTAAATTCCCTTAAGGAAAAGATCCCTAACTACATCCTCTGGGAGGTCATGGTACTTTGATTTCTGGGAGATATAACCAAATCATTCCATATAATCCTCGAGGGTCTCGTCTTCTAACTGTTGGATTTTAAAGATGTCATTATGAGACTCCTTGGTCTTGTAGCAGTCTTGGTACTTTTTAATAAATATATCTTTCATGGCTTCCCAAGACCTAATACTGGATTCTCCCAACCCCATGAACCATATTAGTGAAGAGTCCTTGAGGGTGGCAAGAAAGAGCTTTAGTTTCTGAGCATCTTGTAAGTAGTTGTAGCTTCTACACAAGATGTTGAATTCAAATAGGAAGGTGTTTGGATCTTCACTGCTTTTACCATAAAAGGTGGGCAGTGCTAAGAGAGGAATATTTTTCGTGTTGACATTTGGGGTAGTGTCCAAAATTGGAAACCCGAAGGTAGTTTCGGTTTGGTTTCCAGCCTCTTCTTCTTCCCCGTGTCTTACATTGTTGTGATCCCTTTGATCATCCATACTGGTTTGGTTTCCAAAAAGAGTGTGTTAGGATATTTAGACACTTAGGAGTTATTTAAGATCTACTTGGTCTAATATGTCGTTAGGTAAAAGTGTGTGTCTTAGTGTGTTTCTTTAGTATGCATTAGTATGCATTTGTATTTAGGAAATTTGATGGTCATGATATGTTCCCGACATAGAGTGATCTGACGGTTCATACTCTCCTCGATATTAATGGCCATTGATCTGTGGCTTAACACCCGATTGGTCCATGATATCTATTTAAAGAGCATGGCGGGTCATTTTCCGATGATCAATTGTGAGAAACTCTCTTGTAAAATCTCTCTGTAATATTTTTATTTGCATTAATAAACTACTCCAAGTGGTCGCGTTGACTGGGTCCGTGGATGTTTCCCTATATGGGTTTTACCACGTGAAAACATTGGCGTGTTGATATTTGATCTGGTTATGTGAGTGGTTACTAAATTTGTTCATCCTCTGTTCGAATACCTGTGTTGTCAAACATGGTATCAGATCCTGTTTGAAGACGCGCTCCTGTTGTAAATCGAGATAGTGAAGCTGAGTTGCCTCATATCCATTTTCTGTCATTTTCGTACATTTTTGGGCTGAGAGGACTACTCCATTGCATTCGGAGCACTCATTTCATTCAGGAACACTTTTCGTTTCACTCGAAAAGGTTTTCGTTTGTCCAAGATACGGCCATTATAGTCAGATCCGGAGGTATAAAGCTTGAATACGCATTTTTTTAAATTTTTGCAGAGTAGTATTTTGGTTTTATTTCGGTTTTGTTTTATTTATTTCTCGGTTTCTACTCTTTTAGATATGTGTATTATATTTACCCTGCGCTCGGTGTGATCTCGTAAAATCAGAAATAGATAGGAAAAGGTGCATCTTCTGGGTAATCTAACCGAGATAGAACCCTTGTTGTCATCGAGAAGCGAAATTTTTTTTCTTGTGTGAAAAGAGTTTTATTTTAGCATGCTCTCCAAGGCCGTCTTCCACAACAACCCCAATCCTCCTTCTGAACATTACAATATGTTTTGCTAGATCATTTGGTTAAAATTTGCCTTATTAAGTAAGAGGTCTTGAGTTCAAGTCTCTCTTTTGTTACCTTTTTGAAAAAGTTCATGCTAAAATTGTAAAGTATATTTCACTTCATGTATAAAAGTGAATCACTATAAGTAGATTTAATATTTTATTTTAGAGTTATTTATTTTGCATGCAACTTTTATGTTATAAAGTAACTTCATTGTAAAAGTGATCCCCACTTCTCTTTATAAAAGCAGGTCACTTCATAAATCAACTTACACTATCACGTGGTCAGTTGGTTACCGTTTATGCCTTTTTTTTAAAGGGCATAACTCTCGCATCAGAAGTCCATTTTCAATGTTGTTGTTTTTTAAACCACATAATTTTTCGAGCTCTTTCCATCCAAATCATCAATTTTAGTTTTTAATACCATATTATCTACATATTTAATATGGATTCTACAAGTAATGTCTTGCTTACCATCAACAACTACTTCCAATGGAAATCTCATATGGAAGATTTATTAAGAAGTAAAGGCTTGTACCGATTACCTTGGGAAAGGAAAAAGCACCCACTGATGTTGATAAGAAAGCCAAGTGGGATAATAGGAATGACGAAGCACGTGGACTAATCGGAATGTCCAACTCTCCTGATTTAAGGTACCACCTTCAAGAAATTGATGACCTCGAAGAAGCTTGGGACAAGATTGAATCAGTGTTTGGTAAACTCAATATTATTCGAGAACAACAATAAGAAAATCAAATATTTACCTTGATTCCAATTGATTTTTCTTGCCTTGGAGACTATTTATCTAAGTTTAAAACACTCAGAATTTTATGTGAAGAATGTAAGATAAAAATGGAGGAAGAGCGTTGCATCTATCTTATCCTTTCTAAGCTAGGTAGTGCATATTCTATGTTTGTATCTACATTTTATGCCATGAGAGAGGCTCTAGGGAAATCTTATGAAAAAACCACTCTTGAGTCTTTTTGTGCTTCTTTGATTAGAGAGGAAGATAATATTATACAACTTGGAGTGATCAGCACTGCAGGTACCTCTAACAAAGCCTTAGTTGCCCAGCAGAAAGATAAACCCAAGTATCCCAAGAAGCAACATCCTTGCTACAACAACAAGCAATATAAGGGTCCCAAACCTACTCAGACAACTTCAGCTCCCACTGGTGACAAAGGAGCAAAATATAAAAGTAATAATACCAACAGACATTGCAACTTTTGTGATAAAGATGGTCATGATGAGTCCAAATGTTTCAAGAAGATGGCAACTTTAGAAGCAGCGATGAAGAAGCACAACATCAATATTGACTCTACTTCTTCTTCTCACAGACATGCACTTTCTGCTTCTAGTTTCTCCTTCAATACACCTTATACTTCTACTTCTGATAAGTGGCTTATTGATTTTGGAGCATCTTATCATATGGCTAAGGATAGAGACATATTTTCTACTCTAAATGAATGTAACACCAAGAAAATATTTGTTGGTGATGATATATCTCTTAGTGTTGAAGGATCTGGAACAGTACAAGTATAAAATGGGCATTTTAATGATGTATTATGTGTTCCAAGTCTTTCTTGTAACCTTCTATCAGTATATCAAATCACTCATTCAGATGAAGGTAAAACCTTAGAGTTTTCACCTCACCAAGTTGTAATCAAGGATCTAAAAGATCCTAATCATGTTCTTGCAACTGGAATTGTTGATGATATTATCAGGTTGTACAAGTTTGAAAACTTTGGGTCATCATCTTTTTCATTAGTTTTTTTTTCTCATAGCGGTGACTTGAGCAAACTTTGGCATGAGAGGTTTGGTCATCTAAACTATCGCTCATTGCAGCAACTATGTAATCAACAGATGGTGACTAGTCTTCCTCTTGTTTCATGTAGAGATGGTGTTTGTGTTGGTTGTGTTCTTGGTAAACATCATCGGGATAGTTTTGAAAAACATGCCTCTTGGCATGCCTCGGGTCCCTTGCAGCTTGTTCACATTGATTTGTGTGGTCCACTTTCTTCTCCTTCTTTTTCTAGGTGCAAGTATTTCTTAACTTTCATTGATGAATTTTCCAGACGTACTTAGGTTTACTTCTTAAAACTTAACAGAAAAAATTTTGACAAGTTTTTGGCCTACAAGGCCCTTGTAGAAAATCAATATGGCTATCAAATTCAAAGGTTAAAAACAGATAATGGAGGCGAATATGTGAACACTAATTTTACAAATTACTGCACTACACAGGGAATCCAAATGATACACATTGTTCCATATACACCACAACAAAACAGTGTTGCTGAGTGAAAGAACCGCACATTAAAAGAAATGGCTAATTGTATGATCCAATCTAAGGGATAAGTCTAAAGTATTGGGCGGAAGCCATCAACTGTGAAAATTACATAGTAAATCACACTCCCACAAAGACTCTTAAAAATATAACACCAGAAGAAGCTTGGACTAAAATTAAACCAGATGTAAGTCACTTCCGTGTATTTGGCAGTATAGCATGGGCTCACATTCCTAATTAGAAAAGGAAAGCATTGCAGCCTAAAAGTGAGAAGTTTATATTTGTTGGTTATTCTGAAGATGTCAAAGGTTACAGACTTCTTCAATCATATTGTCATGAAATTATTATTAGAAGAGATGTTAAATTTGATGAAAATCTCTTGGCCTATGAGCCTAATTCAACATTTGTTCCTTCTTTTGCCTGCGATCCTAATTCAGTGGTTGTGCCTTCTTCGGCCTGCAAGCCATATTCACTGTTTATGCCTTCTTCTGATCTAGTTTCTTCTTCAGATGATGACAGTGAGGATGAAAATCCACCTCTGCCTGCTCACCCTCCTCCAGATGAGTCCTTTGAACCTGAACTGGCACCAGTTCCATCGCTTCCTAGATGGTTTCGTTCAACATGAGAAGCAGTAGGTGGTCTTGTCAGTGATCCTTCAGATCAATGTCGAACACGTTCACATTTCTAGCAAGCCTCTTCTCTTTTGGATCAAGTTTTAGAGACTCTTGATCCAGAAACATTTGCAGAATCTTTAGGTCATCCAGATTGGGATATAACAATGAATGAAGAGTATCATTCTTTAATGGAAAATAATACTTGGGATCTTGTACCTCTTCCAAAAGGAAGAAAACTTGTCAGATGTAAATGGGTCTACAGAACTAAGTATGCATCAGATGGAAGTGTTGAAAGACACAAGGCTCAGTTAGTTGCCAAAGGATTTTCCCAAGTTGAAGGAATTGACTATAATGAAACCTTTTCCCCTGTAGCCAAAATGAATTCCATCTGCCTTATTCTTTCCCTTGCCACCTCACATAAATGGGAGGTCCATCAGATGGATGTTAAATCTGCCTTATTGCATGGCGATTTGAAAGAAGAAATCTACATGGAAAAACCTCCTGGCTATGTCCAAAATGACTCTAACCTCGTTTGTCTCCTCAAGAAATCTCTTTATGGTCTCAAGCAAGCTCCCCGAGCTTGGTATGCCAAAATGAAAATATTTCTTATTGCCACTGGATTCTCTAGATGTCATTCTAATCCTAATGTCTATACCAAGAAAGTAGGAGGCCATCTCATAATCCTTGTCCTTTATGTTGATGACCTTATCCTTACTTGTAGTGACCCAAAAATTTTAAACCATGTGAAAACCAACCTTAAGAAGAAATTGGAAATGACTGACTTAGGATTTTTGAACTATTTCCTTGGCCTCCAAGTTTTGCAAACCAATGAAGGATTTTTCTTTCCCAGACTAAGTATGCTTATGACCTTCTTCGTCGCTTTCACATGGATGATTGTAAACCAACCCCTTCTCCCTTCTAGTCTGGAGTCAAGCTTACTTCCACCTGTACTTCTCCTGAAGTTGATGCCACCCTATACGGTTAGTTAGTTGGTAGCCTCTTATACTTCACTCACACCCGTCCTGATATTTCCTTTGTTGTTGGTCTTGTTTCCTGGTATATGCAAACACCCCATGAAATCCATTGGAAAGAAGCTAAAAGGATACTTCACTATGTCTATTGTACATTTCAGTTCGGGATACATTACAGTTCAGGGGGGACTCCCTTATTGGTTGGTTTCACTGATTCAGATTGGGATGGCGACCCTGATGATCAAAATTCTATTGTAGGTTATGTTTTCAACCTTGATTTAGGACCTATCACTTGGGCCTGTAAGAAACAACAGGATACTGCACTCTCTTCAACAGAAGAAGAGTATTGAGCAGTGGTAAATGCAAGTCAAGAAGCCTTGTGACATCGATAGATACTTTCAGACTTTGGATTCCAGCACTAGCATCTGACCAGCCTTTGGTGTGACAATCAAAGTGCCATAAAGCTCGCCAAAGACCCGGTTCAACATCAGCGTAGAAAACACATCAAGCTACACATGCACTTCATCAAAAAGCTCATTCATAATCAAGTTATTGAAGTGTTATTTTGCCCTACAGAAGATCAAGTTGCGAACATTTTCACAAAGTCTCTTACAGAAGAGAAGTTTTCCAAACTTCGATCTATGTTAGGAGTTCAGGAAGTTGTCATTAAGGGAAGATAGGCTCTAATGCCTCCTTCCTTCTCCTATTGTGTCACTATTGTAAATCCTTCAATCATATCCCAAGTTGTTCTTAAGGGGGGATGTTAGGATATTTAGACACTTAGTAGTTAGTTAAGATCTACTTGATCTAATATGTCATTATGTAAAAGTGTGTTTCTTAGTGTGTTTTTTTAGTATGCATTAGTATGCATTTGTAGTTAGGAAATCTGACGGTCACGATATGTTCCCGACATAGAGTGATCCGACAGTTCATACTCTCCTTGATCTTAACGGCCATTGATCCATGGCTTAACACCTGATTGGTCCATGATCTCTATTTAAAGAGCATGGAGTTTCATTTGCTAATGATCGATTGTGAGAAACTCTCTTGTAAAATCTCTCTGTAATCTTTTTATTTGCATTAATAAACTACTCCAAGTGGTCGCATTGGTTGGGGACATGGATGTTTCCCCATAGGGGTTTTACCATGTGAAAACATCAGTGCTTTGATCTTTGATCTGGTTATGTGAGTGGTTACTGAAGGTGTTCGTCCTCTGTTGGAATACTTGTGTTGTCGAACAGAGTGTACCTAGGTGTTTTTATCTTTGAATAAAACAAGGTTTCCCTCTGATGGAAAGGTCTTCCTACTGCTTGGTTGTCTGGGACTCTACTTGAGTCGGTTGAGGTTATTGGTGCCAAATTTTTTGTGTCAATTTGAGAGATAATCACATTGGTTGAACTACCAAAAAAAATATTCACTTGTTTAGGGTCTATGATGTCTTCAAAGTTAGTATCTCTTTGATCCAGGGGATCAAATTTTGCTCAAAATTCAAAGTGCTCAAAATCACTTCAAATCAAATGGGTGCATAGGCCTCATCATCACGAACCCAACGCAACTCGTTTGGGTTCAAACGGATGTCGGATGAGAGAGATTTCATGTTCTGTTCAAATCGTCAAACAGGCAAAAACAAATGTGCTGACTATACAGTCCGTATAGTCCATATGGATGCTGACATGGCAGGGTCGTATGACATGTGGCAGGGTTGTACGACATGTGGCAGGGTCGTCTGACACATGGTAGGTGTTGGTTGGTAGTTGGACGACAAATCGTTTCTTGACACATGGCTTGTTTGTGGCGAATGGGATGGCGACACGTGGCCCAATCAATGGCCGCCATGTGTCACCTGGACAGTGGTTTAAAACTTATGAAGTCGACAGGACTTGACCCCGCAACCTCCAGGGAAAGGCGAAGAGCTTTCGAAAGGGCCTCCCAACCGGCACGCCCACCTATGGTTCTTAATATATATATGTTAAACAATTTATTTGAATTGCAATTGATTTGAAATGGGGGCGTAGTCCGGGCCGGGGCTAAGCCCTGGCCCCCGGTCATATGTATATGCCATGTCACCACCAGTTCACATGCGTTCCGACCCTTTTTCCATATGTTTTAAAACGTGGCCCCTTTTTGTATGAGCGTGTGGTCACATGGTGACCCATATGTCCACAGTTTTGGTGGTTAGGGGCTAGGTGCACCCTAACCATCCTACAGTTTGCACCATTTTGTGGTTGAACCCAGTGCTAGATTTTAACACAAATATGCACGTCGTGGCTAGGTTGAGGAGACAGAGGTGCATTTTGGCGATCCAGAGACAACAAGTTTGAAGGGGAACTTCCAGGAAGCCTATTTTCTTCAATTTTTGGCCAAGCGAGGTGCCAAAAAAGCCCAGCTAGGGGTTTTTTGACATTCTGAAGCCATTGGAGCCATCTATTTGGCATTTTGAGCATTCTAAAGCACATATTTTAGCACTTTGAGAAAATAATACAAAAGATCCATTGGAAGCTGGACCAGGAGATGTAGCCTAAGAGAGGGGTGAACTCCTTTATCATTTGTTGTGTTATGTGTTTTCTGTTCACTGTTATTTGTTGCTAATTATATACATCTTGAATATGTAATTTCTATAAAAGTTGTGTTTGAAAAATTGATCCATTTGCATAAGAACACTTGAATTAAAACTTGCAAATATTTTCAAGAATACAAGTCTTTATCATTTTCAGATCAAGTTGGTATCAGAGCTTAGGTTTTTGAAGGCTTGATTATTTGCAAGTGTTTTGTTTTCTAATGCTCAAAAGGTTGAAACTCACAAGAGGAGAAGGTCAACTTGTAGAGCCAAGTTCTCATCCTTCAAGAAGAAAAATTATATCATCACCTCAAGCTTCAAGGAGGCATTCACCAAGTATGGCTCGTGAAGAGAGTCATGAACATATTCCTACAGAAGATGAAGATCTCAGAAAGGATTTCATGGAAATGAGAGAAATGATTAAAGTCTTGATGGAAGAAAGGAATACAAGATTGCAAGGTGAAGGCTCCAATCCTTCAAAGCACAAGGGAGACAGTGGTGATAAAACTTCAAATGGAAATGGAGGGAATGGTGCTTCTCCACCACCGTCACCTCCATCTTCCTCTTCTTCTACAAATTCAAGACCTCTTCCAAATTCTCCAAAGGGACATGGTAAAACTCCTCCACAAATTCCTTTGTTAAAGCTTGATATTAAATTTGAATTGCCAATGTACAATGGAGAGGTAAATGTTGAGAAATTAGATAATTGGATTCATCATATTGAGGTGTATTGTAGGATACAAAAAATTCAAGATGATGAAACTAAGATTCAGCTTGCTTCTTTAAGATTGGATAGTACAACACTCATTTGGTGGGAAGCCAAGAATCAAGAGGACATGAAGAAACATGGTAAAATTTTAACCTCTTGGAATGATTTTATTGTTGAAATTAAAAAACAATTTTACCCATTGGCATATATGCAAAAAGCCACTATGGATTGGCAAAATTTTAGACAAGCTAAAGGACAAAATGTGCAAAGATTTACTCAATAATTTAGTAGAAGAGATTTGGTTTTGGGAGTAGATTTGTCTTCTCAAGAAACTTTACTCAAATGCATTGGAGCTTTACATAGTTATTTGAGACATACAATACTCATGTTTAATCCTTCAAATATAGATGAAGTTTGTGTAGGCAACTCATTTGGAAGCAAGAGGAAGGAATGAAACTCATGAGGGTAACAAGAAGCCTTTCATTCATGGAGACAAAGGAAAGAGGAAGTTCAAGGGCAATGGCAAAAAGAATGCTATTGTTAAGAAAGAGGGAGAAAAATTTACATGCAAACATTGCTCAAAAGATGGCCATGATGAATACCATTGTTGGACACTTCATCCTGAAAGAAGACCCAAAAAGTTTGGCAACAAAGGGAAGTCAAAGACTGTTGCAACCATACAACATGATTTAGGTTCTGATTCGGGTGATGAAACAAAGATTACAGCCATGGGTTATCAAGGTAAGGGTTCTATTGCAAGTACTAGTTCTTTAAGTAACAGTAATCTCAATGAAACTCAACAAGAAAAAGAAAGAATAGAACTTTTTCACATAAGGGTTGTTTCAAAGCATACCAAGATAGATACTTTATTTGATACTGGATCTCAAGCAAACCTTATATCTGAAGACACTGTCAAGAAATTAAAATTGGAAACAATTCCACATCCTAAACCATACCCTCTTGGTTGGATATGTGATAATGCTAAATTGCAGGTGACAAGAAGGTGTAAA
>ML786689.1:191486-223545 GCA_009831015.1 Picea engelmannii | reverse complement strand
GCCCATTCTTCTCTTATTGCTGGTCACTTTGGTGTAGGCAAGACGGTGGCTAATTTGCAAAGGTACTGCTATTGGCCTAAAATGAATGAAAGTGTTTCAAGATATGTTTGAGGATGTTCGTTATGTGCCACAAGAAAACCTAGAAATAGAAAGTTGGGTTTGTATACTCCACTTCCGGTTCCTTCTCGTCCTTGGGAAAGTATTTCTATGGACTTTGTAGGAGGTCTACCTATGTCTAAAAGAAATCAGGATTATCTTTATGTTGTGGTTGATCAATTTAGCAAAATGTGTATTTTGATGCCTTGTAAGAAGTAGGTTACAGCTGAACAAATGGCACAAATGTTCTTTAAGCATGTTTGGGTACATTTTGAATTGCCCAAATCCATTATTTCTGATCGAGATTCTCGATTTATTGGAATCTTTTGGTCGAGTTTATGGGCACTCATGGACACCAAACTAAAAAAGAGCACAGATTTTCATCCGCAAACCGATGGTCAGACAAAAGTGGTAAATAGAACAGTGGTGCATCTTCTTCGTGGTTATTGCAGCAAGCATCCTAAACTTTGGGATGAGAATTTACACTACATTCAACATGCTTACAATCAAGCTAAGCACTCTTCAACTCAAACAGCGCCATTTGAAGCATGTTTTGGCTATTTTCCCAAATCTCCTTTAGATTTTATCTTTGGGGAGGATATTTCTATTGATGGTCAATATGACATTGATAGGGAAGAAAATTTCATTGAACAAATTCAGTCGATACATCAAATGGTACAAGAGCAGTTGGAAAAGAGTCAAGCCAAGTACAAGACGAGACATGACAAGCATCGTGTTGATCACAGTTTCCAAGTTGGAGATGAAGTTTGGCTTTACATTAGTAAGGAGAGGCTTAAAGGAGAAGGTAAAAAATTGAAACCAATTCGATATGGTCATTTCAAGTTTCTTGACAAGATTGGTAACAATGCCTTTCGTTTAGATTTGCCTCCTTATATGCAAATGTGTGCAGATGTCAATGTTGAAAATTTGAAATTGTATGAGCCTCCTTTGATTGATGATCAAGGAGAACATGTTCAGATTCCTTCTATAGATGATTTCTCTCCAGAATATCTTACAGAACAGCATGAAGACACAATCCTTGATAGAAGAATGAGAACTTCAAAATGAGGAAATGTGGAATATCTTTGAGTTGGTCTTAAAGGCACAAATCCAAGAAAATCCAAGTGGATTGAGGTTGGAAAGGTGAGGTAACTATACCCTCATCTTCAAATAGACTGAAAATAGTCTTTTGGAGGTCCAAAAGCTTTCCAATGGGGAGGTGTGATCCAGGGGATCAAATTTTGCTCAAAATTCAAAGTGCTCGGAATCACTTCAAATCAAACGGGTGTGTAGGCCTCATCGTCATGAACCCAACGCAACTCGTTTAGGTTCAAATGGACATCAGATGAGAGAGATATCGTGTTCTGTTCAAATCGTCAAATAAGCAAAAAAAAATGTGTTGACTGTACAGTCCGTACAATCCGTACGGATGATGACGTGGCAGGGTCGTACAACATGTGGTAGGGTCGTATGGCACGTGGCAGGGCCATGTGACATGTGGTAGGTGTTGGTTGGCAGTTGGATGACAAATCATTTCTTGACACATGGCTTGTTTATGGTGAATGGGATGGCGACACGTGGCCCAATCAATGGCTGCCATGTGTCACCTGGACAGTGGTTTAAAACTTATGAAGTCGATAGGACTCGACCCTGTGACCTTCAGGGCAAGGGGAAGAGCTTTGGGAAGGGATGCCCAACCGGCACGCCCACCTATGATTCTTAATATATATATGTTAAACAATTTATTTGAATTGCAATTGATTTGAAATGGGGGCGCGGTCCGGGATGGGGCTAAGCCCCAGCCCCCAGTCATATGTATATACCATGTAACCACCAGCATGCACGTGTGTTTCGACCCTTTTTCCATATGTTTTAAAATGTGGCCCCTTTTTGTATGAGCGTGTCGTCACATGGTGACCCATATGTCCACAGTTTTGGTGGTTAGGGGCTAGGCATGCCCTAATTGTCCTACAGTTCGCACCATTTTGCGGTTGCGCCCGGTGCTAGATTTTAACACAAATATGCACATCGGGGCTAGGTTGAGGAGATGGAGGTGCATTTTGGCAATCTAGAGACAACAAGTTTGAAGGGGAACTTCCAGGAAGCCTATCTTCTTCAATTTTTGGCCAAACGAGGTGCCGAAAAAGCCCAGCTAGGGGTTTTTGGACGTTTTGAAGCCATTGGAGCCATCTATTTGGAATTTTGAGCATTGTAAAGAACATAGTTTAGCACTTTGAGAAAATAATACAAAAGATCCATTGGAAGCTGGACCAGGAGATGTAGCCCAAGAGAGGGGTGAACTCCTTTATCATTTGATGTGTTATGTGTTTTCTGTTCACTATTATTTGTTGCTGATTATATGCATCTTGAATATGTAATTTCTATAAAATTTGTGTTTACAAAATTGATCCATTTGCATAAGAACACTTGAATTAAAACTTGCAAATATTTTCAAGAATACAAGTCTTTATCATTTTCAGATCACTCTTGGTGGTGATGTAAAAGCAAAGGTTTTATCTTTTGGTTCTATAGAGGGATCAAGTGGTCTTTCCTCTTCTTATATTATTAGTGATGCTTCAATTTTTTGTTCTATAGTGCTCCCTTTCTTAGTCTCTTCAAAGACTACTTTAGCTCTTTGGGTTGAGCTAGCTCATGTTTTTCGGTATCGGTCTGCGGAATTTATGAGTGGAACATTCCTTCCCCCAAAAAGGTTGGAAGGAACCTTGGTTGAAAGATCTTATTTAGATTTAATATATCAACCTTTTAGGTCTCTAGGTCTGTTCATGAAACAAAAACAAAAACTGGCATTGGGTTTGGGGGAGCCTAAAATAGCAAATGCGCAGGTTCTTACCTCTCATCTTAAAGTTCCCTTGCCACCAATATAATGATAAGGTTTGAAAATTATATAATTCCTAACTATTTCCTACCTTAAGACAACTCCCTAACAACGGCGCCAAAAATGATGGGTTCTCTATATGCACTAAAAATACACTAAAAACCCTCAATTAAATTGTCAACCCGAGGTAAGTAAACTTAGAGTTGTAGAAATATATATGCCAAGGTAGAAGGGTTGGAGGTAGTATAGTCTAACTAAGGAAGTAGCTATCTAAGGGCTAATCTATTCAAGCAAAGACTACTAACGATCAAAGCCTACTAAGAAACTCAAACTATGTACCCTAAGTAACCTTCGAACAAAGGATTGATGGATAGTTCTAAGAAATAAAATGAAAACCCTACTTAAAGAAAACTAGTTCAATCATAACAATAAGAAAAAGAAAACTATCTAAAGCAATAACAATGGAAAAACTGCTTGTAATTAACCTACTAAAATTCAATAAGAAACTATCCTGTGGAAGCAAGTAAATAGACAAGCAACTACCCTATCAAAGCAAAAATAGACAAGTAAGAAACTAACCTATTAAAGCAAGTAAACAACTAACTAACCTAGGATAACTTCTACAGCAAGTAAACTAATCAATAAGCAACTAATTAAACTAAGAAACAACTGAACTCTATTCTAAAATTAAACTTCACAACTATTTCTAATTTATGAAAGGAAATCTACTAAATTGAAAGCATTATGATAATAAAAGGAATTAACAACTAATATTTAACCTATGATAAGCAAACTATTTCATAGCCTACCAAAGAAAGAAGACTATCTATCCTACAAAAGCAAGGAAACTATCTTCTAATCTATGAAAGCAAGGAAACTCAAATATAGTGTTGATGGTTATGTGAATGTCTCTGGTGTCTTGCAATATCACGATGGCACTTAACAATGAACGATAATTCAAGAGGGATAAACTCGATATTGACTTCAATAGCAAAGTGAAAAGTGTGAATTAGGTAATCCAGTGAGAACTTAATCATTATGGAAACAACATCAACTATTATGCATGTCCATGTGATTATTCAATCATACATTAATCATCAACAGTATAAAGATATTATTCTAGTAAATTCATTTGCACTCTATACTACTTAAGCAAACTCATACTACACTAAACTCAATAATTAAATACGAATTGAAATTGCAACCTATATCTGAGAAAGAAATTGCATGAAGTAAACTAAACTAGTCCTATTTTGACCATTCAATTTGCAAAAAGAGGAAATAATTATAAACAAAAATTAAACATTATTTCAGCATATGACAAGAAATCAAATGAGCAAACTAAATGGAAAATTAAATAAGCAAAGCTAAGTAGAAACTAGATAGATAAACTGGAATTGAAAACTAAAGGCTAATGACTATCCATCCACCGAAACCCTATCAAAGAAATCATGAATTAAAAACTCTATTTTTATCATCTATTTCAACATAAAAGAAAATTTATCTATCATCTACTTATACACGGGGTTAGTATCTAATCCTTCAAGATAGCTTCTACTAACTAAAGAGTCAT
This sequence comes from Picea engelmannii, assembly GCA_009831015.1. Taxonomy (NCBI): domain Eukaryota; kingdom Viridiplantae; phylum Streptophyta; class Pinopsida; order Pinales; family Pinaceae; genus Picea; species Picea engelmannii. The sequence goes on along the minus strand of ML786689.1, from coordinate 219,040 downwards.
TGCTAACTAACAATATTTTTCATAATAACCTGCAAAACTAAATTAAACCAATTAAATCATAAACAACAATTTATACAACAATGAAGCAAAATGACAATTCATGTACAGAAAAATAAATAAAAAGACAACTACACTATTCAATTCACAAGCAAATTCATTAGATACTCACCTAGACTGTTGATGGGCCCCCCAGCAAGTTGTGGTTACTCTTCAAAGGTGAACCACGAGCTTCAACAACATGAATTCACCATTAAAACTAAAAACACAGTCTTTACACAGTCTTAGCAAAATGAAAATAACATAACAGAGCAAAAATTGTTTTTTTCTCTAACTCTCTATTTCTTAACAATTGTCTGACCACCGAGGTGGTATTTATAGGTTTACATACTGAGAGGTTGACCACTAGAAGGGTCAACCTTCTCTAAAAACAACAAATCACATTTAATTCGCTCTAACTGTGGGTGGCTTCTAGAAATAAGGCGAGCCAATAATTGCCCAACATAACAACCCAAATCGAGTTGTCAAGATTCCATTAGCTAGAGGCCACAAGCACAAGAAAAACCCATGTCTTTGATTCGCCCATTGTTGGCTGCCGATATACTAACCGCCAAATCGCCCATGGTTTTTGTGCAGGGCGAAGTGTCGGATGGAGTACCGGACTGAGTGTCGGATGGAGTATCAGACGGAGTGTTGGATGCAAAAACAAGCTGCGATTTATCCCTGTGACAAACAAAACTCAAATTAGTTTCCTGGAATCATAAAAACATATTGATTTAAACTCAAAATCATCACAAAACATGAATTATGCATACTTGGTGTGAATCATAGCGATTTGACACAAAATCTCTTCAAAAGCTCTTCAAAACAAGAAAAACGCATATACACATTTGGAAAAATGGATCTAATTAACCTCATAAAATCAATCATATCATGGGTCCAACATTACCCCCACACCTAAGTATCTGCAAACAAAAATAAATTACCCCTCATGACTAAGCTTGTTGAGGAGGATTAGCTTTAGAAGCTTCTCCTTCTCGTTGTGAAGACTTTGCCTTATGCTTCTTGTGTTGCTTCAATTGTGCCATGTCAATTGTACACGTCCGTATGGGCATGCTCACACTCCTCTCTCGTGCTCTGTGTGTCTCGAACTCTGAACCAGAGAGCCCTTCTTATACCAATACTTCGGTGGTTATGCAGTAATGAGGAGGTTGGTGAAGTGGTTAGCGAATGCTAAGTTAGAGCATTGGTTGGCGGAGGGCTAAAATGACATATAGTTTTAAAACTTGAAGGAAATTCTATATTTGGTGGCAGATGGATAATCCCCTAGGTTGGTGGAGGCTACGGTCATATGGGTGCAACATGTAATCAAGGGCTAGGCTGAAAGCCTAGCCCCTTTTCTCCCCCCATTCGAAACATTTCTTTAATTTAAATATAATGTTCACCACTTTGCAAAAATGAAACATATGTGTGGTGTGTTGGTAGCATAGATTTGTGGGGCCTTTGGGATAGTGAGAGGTCATGAGTTCAAATTCGGTGGATTGAATAAAATTTTGGTCATGCAAACCATTGGAGGGGTTCCACTGGCACCATATAACTTGTCCACAAAACTGCCACTTGTCACAATCTGATTTGCCCATGAAACTAACACATGTCATCACCTAACTTTCCCACATGTTTGGAATCCTTGCCACATCATCCCACTCCAAATCAGTTGTACAGATATGCCACGTGTCACCCTTGCAGTGGTTCCATGTGTCACTTTGACTTTTTGACTTTTGACCAAGTTTGACTGAATTTTGACCACTTATAACTTTTTATCCGTAACTTTGTTTGATGATCCGTTTGTGTCGTTAGAAATCTTGTGACGCGCTCTTCGAAATCATGCCCTTTTCACTAAGTTTTCAGAACTTTGAATCTTTTCCCTTTTACTGTCTGCTGAAGCCATTCTGAGCGTTCTAAATTGCTTAATTGTTTTCTGAGTTGTTCTTAGCCTTCTCTGGATCCTTTTTGGATCACACCTTCCCACTATGATCTTTTTGGACCACCAAAAGCTTTCATTAATCAACTAGTAAGTGAGGGAAGAGTTCCCTCACCTTATCCTTCTCAATCTACTTTTCTTTGATTGGATGTCTGGCCTTTAAGCCTACTCAAAGATAATCAACATCACCCCTCGTGAAGTCGTCGTCCTTTTGCCTAGGATGATATATTCCTGTAACTCATCCAAGTACGCAGGTGCAGACTCATCAATTGAAGGTATTGAAACTTCATCATCCTGATCCATGATCATGGGAGGCTCAAAAAGTTTCAAGTTCTCTACATTCACAACTGAATATTAAATCTGCGTATATGGTGGAATATCTAAACGAAAAGCATTAGTGTCACTCTTCTCCAAAATAATTAAGGGTCCATATTGGATGGTCTTGTGTTTCTTTTCTTCACCCTTCAATCATTTCTTGTTGATGTGAAGCCATACCCAGTCTCCAACCTGGAACTAATGATTAACCTTGTGCTTTTCATGCCGAGCTTTATACTATGCTTTACTCTTCTCCAATTCTTCCCTGGCTTCTTGGTGTATCTGTTGAATCCTCTAGATGAACTTGTGGGCTCTGTACTCTGTTCGTTCTTCATTCACATCGGCATATTTCCCATACATCAAGTCCAAAGGAACCTTTGGTAGGAACCCAAAACATGTCTCAAATGGTAAACTCTGAGTGGATGAATGTAAAGCTCAGTTAAAGCATGATGTACATAGGGTAATTGTTCATCCCACAACTTAGGATGCTTGTTGCAATAGCCTTGAAGAAAAAGTACCATTGTTCTATTTACCACCTTTGTCTATTCATCAGTCTGCGGATGAAAAGAAGTTCTCCTCTTCAATTTTGTGTCCATCATTCTCCACAATCTAGTCCAAAAATCCCCAAGGAATTGATTATCTCGACCCGAGACAATGGATGTGGGTAACCCAAAGTGAACCCAAACATGTTGAAAAAATAGATTAGTAGTCTTCTCAAAAGTGATCTTCTTTTTACATGGCATCAAGATACACATCTTGTTAAACATATCCAATACAACATACAAATAATCATGACCCCCTTTGGTCATGGGTAAACCCCCTACAAAATCCATGGAAATGATTTCCCATGGATGGGATGGAACAGGAAGTGGTGATTATAGCCCCAATTTCTTATTAGTGGGTTTATAAGTAGAAAACATCACACACCCCTTTACATATTTTGTTACAATTTCTTTCATTTGAGGCCAATTACAAAACCTCTGCAAATGAGCCATAGTTTTTCCTACCCCAAAATGCCCAGACACAAGAGAAGTATGAGCTTCTCATATCACATGGACTCATTCACTTGTAGGAATACATAGCTTCCCAAGATGATAGCGTAACTTTCCCTGTAGACAATAGTTCTCTACCTATGCACCAGGGTTAGATTTACATATAATTCTTTAAAATCTTCATCAATGGCATATTGTTCTACATAGCTATCATGAGATAAAGAAGTATTCTTCAAAATAATAGAAGCAGAAATAGGAGGTCTAGAAAGAATATCGGCTACCTTGTTACTTGTACCCTTCTTATACTTGATTACCAAATGAAATTGTTGTAGAAAAGTCTCAGAGTGGTAACACATAGGCTTACGATATTGCATCAATATTGCACCCATGGCGTATCCGCTGGCATCTGTCTCGATCTCGAATGACTGTTGAAGATTTGACAGTGCTAATACTAGTGCGATATTGATCTTCTCCTTCAAAATGTTGAAATACTTTTGTTTCTTTCCTCCCCACTAAAAAGTGTTTTTCGCACTGGTTAAGGCATGCAAAGGAGATTCTATAAAGAAGAAGTTGGGAATGAATCTCCTCCAATATTGAACTGCACCCAAGAATATCCGATCTTCAGTCACACTCTTTGGCTCAGGCCAATTTACAATTACTTCAATTTTGGAAGGATCAATCTTCAATTTTCCTCCTCCCACAATATGACCTAAGTGTACAAGTGCAGTCTTGCCAAAATCACATTTCGACATTTTCACATACAACTTTTCCCTTTGCAAAGTATCCAATACATGTTTTACATGCCTTATATGTTCATCCCAAGTCCTGCTAAAAACAAGAATGTCGTCTAAATATACAATCACAAATTCATCCAGGAAAGGCATGAATACATCATTCATCACATGCATGAAAGTTGTCGGAGCATTGCAAATCCCAAATGACATAAATAACCACTCAAACTATCCTTGTTTGGTTTTAAAGGAAGTCTTCCATGCATCATGTTTTGCAACCCTAATTTAATGATATCCACTGTGCAAATCCAACTTAATGAAATAAACAACATTCTTCAATTGATCAAGTAAATCATCTATGCGACGAAGTCGGTATCAATTTTTCACCGTGATTTTATTTAAGGCTCGGTAATTGACACACGTTCGCCATGTGCCATCTTTCTTTGGAACCATCATGATCGAAGAACCACAAGGGGATGAAATAGGCCTGATGACCCCTTGATCAAATAAGCCCTTTACCTGCTTCTTGATCTCTATCATCTCCACAACTGACATCTTGTACATACCCACATTAGGAAGAGGAGAATCATGTTGAAGATATATTTCATGTTGGATTTCCCTCTTAAGAGGTAACCCATCTGGTTCCTGAAAAATATCATCATACTTAGAAACAATATTAGTTAATTCTTGTTTATGAGATGGATCACACCCTTGGAAAGCGTCAGATGTCCTAACATATTTCTTTTTGGCGACCATGAGTACATATATCTTATTAGTGGTTATGAGTCTTTTCATTTTCCCTACACTAACAAGTGTTGTATTTACCCTCATGTTGTGAGCTCTAACAATATATTCCACTCCCCCTTTCATAAGGTGGTATTTGTTCTCATGACGAAAGAATATTTATTTTCTATCATAAAGATAAGGACTTCCCAACACTATGCCAGATATATCAAGTGGTACAACATCCAAATCCACTTCATCAATCAACTTTGAAGCAATAGAAAATCTGAACCTACATTGTTTGGTGACATAAAGTTTTGCTTTATCACATACCCAACCAAGAGGGTAATTCTTTGGATGTGGTTTCATTACAAAACCCATCTTCTTGACAAGTACTTCAGATATTAAGTTTACATGGGAACCCATATCAAATAATGTATCTATCTTAGTATGTTTAGATACAGCTTGTATATGAAATAACTCATTCCTCTTTCGTTCATCAATATAAGATTCATCAGTGGAACTTGAACTAGCATGAAGAGAATCTTTACCTTGTACTCCAGTCATTGTGATCTTTCCTTCATCTCCTGATTTGGAACCAAGATCTTGTTGCACTATAGCAACAGTCTTTGTCTTCCCCTTTCCACCGAACTTTTTTGGGTTCTTTTCTGGATGTAGTTTCCAACAGTTTTCTTCATTGTGACCTCTCCTCTTGCAATGAGTGCAAGATGGTTTTCCTCCTTCTATCGTCACTATAGTGGTCTTCTTGTCCTTCCTTTTGAACTTCTTGAAAGTCTTGTGTGGGAAATTGGAAGGTTTCTTCGTGGGATCTTCTTGAACATGTTTCCCCCTGTTCTCAAGGTGAGTGGCTTGCACACAAACTTTGTCAAGACTATTGGGGTTAAAAAAGAGCAAAGTATGATGAATATAACTATGAAGTGCATCAATATAATTCATTAAAGTTTCATAACAATCCAAAGGAATATTCAATTCTAGATATGTCTTCCTAAATTATTCTGTGAAACTTTGTACAATCCAACCTTTACTCTGTCTCAATGTTTGACATTCCATCATTGCATTATGTAAATACCCTAATGGATAGAACTGCTTATTTGTCTCTGTTTTAAATTCCAACCATGAGGGAAGAAGATTACCGCACTTACGTATGTCCTGTAGCTTGCTCTCCCACCATACGAGAGAAGTGCCTTCCAACCGAAGAGAAGCTAGTTGCACTTTAACTTCCTCTTTGTCAATATGCTGAACATGGTAATATACTTCAACCTGTCAGATCCAATTGTCTAAATTTTCAGGATTAGCAACTCCCTTAAACATAGGTAAATAAAACTTTACATCAAGATTTAATAATGGTTTCTTAAAAGAGGCTTTATGGTTAGAATGTTGAGAGTGATGAGAATGCTCAGAGGAAGAAGAACAAGAACTTGAAGGCGAAGATGGAGGCTCAGGAGGATCTCCTCCAACCCCTTAGTTTACCAAAGAATCATCATCTTCATGTGCTTCTTCCCTTTCTTCTTCATCCTCTTCTCATAATCTCCATACATTCATTCGACCATTTTTGACATGCGATAAAAGACCATGTGAATTTTTTTCTCCTGTTCATCACGCTTATCCTCTTCTGCCATCTTCTTCCTTCGGGATGCACGACCAAGTTCAGGATTGAAATTCCTAAGTTTTCCTTCACCTTGATTATGCTTGGCCCTAGTAAGCATTCATACTCAACAATTCAAGTCAAATATGACTCCTCTGATACCAACATAATCCAGGATCTTTTCATCACGTGACTTATGAAAGAACTATATTAAATGAGCATAAACTAAAGTACACCATAAAGAAGGAAAAGCTCAAAAGGAAAGAGACATAATCATGTAATATGAACACAAAAAACTTGATAATGGAGTTTTTCCCTAGTGGACTATGTCTCTAGATCCTGCTCTCAAATGAGTAGGTCTTTTCATTAACTCCAAAATTGGGCAAAATACATAAGTATACCTCATTCTGGAGTTAAGCTATAGAAGATTTGCTCAGATCAAAAAAATAACACCACCACTGTGTTCATGGCATCATTTTAACTATAAATGACTATCTCCATGCCTCGACCCGATTCTAACACTTTTTGGCCCAAGGGGCACCCTTGCCTCGATTTATGTGCCACTTCTCCTACAATAAATGTTGATAAATCTCAAAAAGCGTGCCAAAATCTGTACTAGTCCATACAAGTCCATATGATTTTGTATAGGAACGCTCATAATCCTCTCTCGTACTCTCTGTGTCCAGAAATCTGAACCGGAGGGCCCTTCTTATACAAATACTCGAGTAGTTATGCAGTAATGAGGAGGTTGGCAGAGTGGTTAGCAGAGGCTAAGTTAGGGCATTGGTTGGCGGAGGGATAAAATGACAAATGGTTTTAAAACTTGGTGGAAATGATATATTTGGTGGTTGATGGATAAGACCCTAGGCTAGTGGAGGCTATGGTCATATGGGTGCAACATGTAATCAAGGTTTGGGTTGAAGGCCTAGCCCCTTTTCTCCCCCGCCCATTCGAAATATTTCTTTAATTTAAATATAATGTTCACCACTTTGAAAATAAGAAACATATGTGTGGTGTGTTGGTAGCACGGATTTGTGGGGCCTTTGGGCTAGTGAGAGGTCGTGAGATCAAATTTGGTGGAGTCAATAAAATTTTGGTCATGCCAACCATTGGAGGGGTGCCACATGAAATCCCATGACTGTGCCACGTGGCACCATATAACTTGTCCACAAAACTGCCACTTATCACAATTTTATTTTCCCATGAAATGAACACATGTCATCGGATAACTTGCCCATGTGTCTTCCATCCTTGCCACGTCATCCCATGAAAACTCAGTTGTACAGAGATGCCATGTGTCACTTTGACTTTTTGACTTTTGACAAAGTTTGACTGAACTTTGAAGGCTTATAACTTTTGATCGATAACTTCGTTTGACGAGCCATTTGTTTTTTTAGAAATCTTGCGATGTGCACTTCGTGATCATGCCCTTTTCACTGAGTTTTTGGAACTTTGAATGTTTTCCCTTTTGTTGTCTACTGAATCCATTCTAAGTGTTTTAAGTTGATTTTGTGCGTTATGATTTGTTTTTAGCCTTCTCTAGATCCTTTTTGGATCATATACGCATGGCTTCACTAGAGATAAACTGTAATTTTGAAGGAATAAATTAATGTACTCATGGTTAGGAACTAACGGTGAAGTATCACCCGAGGTTTATTGAAGGATTAATCTACGTACAACAATTTGGTCTTCAAAACTTTTTGGAAATCACTTGTTCTCTGAAAGATTTAGAGAGTTGGAGTTAACAATCATGGATGGCTTATGGGAGAGTAGTTCCTATAACTGTTTGTTTAATGGATCAGTCCAGGATGAGATAGATAGCCCAATGTAGATTGTTTTAATTCAAACCAGATTCAAATTTGAACTCGAGTTTCCATAGGTCAACATTAATGGATCTTTTATATGTATTCTCTGGTTCTAGAAGAGTCTGTTGTTCCCAATTATCATAAATACAAAGCCTCAATCATGACAGAAAAAATAAATTATGTCAGTGAATTTGAAAAGAAGGTCAAACAGCTTGAACATTTCAAATCCTGAGGTTCAAGAAAGGGATCTAAGAAGAATTAATCTAATAGAATCCATGAGAAATTGAAGGGGATAAAAGTGGTAAATGATTAATGTTAAGTACCTAATATATGAATAAAAAATACACCAGAATAGATCCAAGAAGAATATATGAAAACCATACTTTATTATAGAAAACCCTTGAGGTAGGGCAACACCATACAACGAAACCTATTATGGAAGGGATCCTCTCATGTTCACTTTCCTCTTCGAGGGGGAAACCTCCTAATGATATTCAACTCCAAATACAATAATTCTCTTCATACCTCATTACATTGTTTGAACCCCTTTATATAGTGCTACCAACCACCTAAGAACATTATAGAGGAGGAACCTTCTATAAGTAGAACCTTCTAAGTAGTCCTCTTACATTTATTATATCTAACTACCATAGTGGGCCTTATTTAATACTATAGTGGACCTAGTCCACCTTACATTGAATGGCCTCTACTATTATAAATATGGGCCCTTCGGGCTCCCCACTACCTCTATAGCTACCTAACATTCCATCCCCCTAATGAAAGCATTGTCTTCAACACTTGATGTACAACCATATACCAGGGTTCGATGGATAAGTGTGGACCATAGCGCTGAAGTAAACTAGAGAACCAGGGTCCCATGAAAAAATGAAAACCATCATGCTGAAGTAGTCCAACTTCCATTGTGAACTGAGGTCCCATGTCCAAGTTCTCATGTGAACTCCACGTAGAAGATATTTGAACTCAAGAACCAGCTAAAAATGATGCTCCAAAGATCTACATTGATCATGGGGATCCAAATATGTAGATCCCTCCATATCCACAAAATCATTTGAATAACACACTAGTACTGGAGAATACTAAAAAATAGTGTGCATAGAAGGTACTAGACTTCTCTCCATAATGTGCTCTACATAAGGTGGAGTAGAGTCATCAAATAAAAGATTAAAGTAGTTATCATCCCAGAGATTACAATTGTCCATATACCAATCCTCGCAATCTTCCTCGTAATCATACCAAGAACACATTTTTGAGTATATTCTGATGTGATGTCGATGTACATGAGATTCATAATATATCCCTCATGTTCTACAAGTCCGATCTCTTCAATAGCTTCAATATCGCGTTGAAATTTTGTGTTGGAGGCTTCCAGTTTGCATAGACATGTCTCGGGGGATGCAAAATTATGTGGAATTTCCATGAGAAATTCAATATTCATTGCAAACACCACATATAATGTATCAAAATTATCTATCCATTGGCACGTATCTGGTAGCAATCTGAGCACACTGTGAAAAATGATGATCTCTATAGTTTCGTTGTCATCACGAAAAACCCCCAAAAATGGTTGATTTTAAATCAACGATATATTCACTTCTGGAGATCCTATTTGAGTGATTTTTTTTTTTAATCAACTATTTTTGAAACAAGAACTTGGATCTATAATTTTTTTTAGCAAATCCAATGTCTAGGTGCTACAGAAATAAAAAAACTCGCGTCGTCGTCCATGGAAAAATCACTGAAAAATTGCATATTTTAAAATCTCTATATATTGACTTCCCGGACTTTGTTTTGGATGATTTTTTTTTTAATTGGGTTTTGTTTCTGAAAGGAACTCATATCTACAACCCGTTTTGGCAAATATTGCACAAAAATATACATAAATTTTCCAAAATGCCGCAGCCCTCTTTTTCTTCTTCGAAAAAATATGCAAAAAAAAGAAAAAAAAAATTGCCCACACTTCTTGCCAAGGAAAGTTCTTTGATACCACTTTTTAAGTACCTAATATATGAAAACAAAATACACCAAAATAGATCCTAGAAGAATATATGAAAACCACACTTTATTATAGAAAACCCTTGAGGTAGGGCAACACCATAAAATGGATCCTATTATGGAAGGGATCCTCTCATGTTCACTTGTCTCTTCAAGGGGGAAACCTCCTAATGAGATTCAGCTCCAAATAAAATAATTATCTTCATATCCCATTACATTGCTTGAACCCCTTTATATAGTGCTACCTACCACTTAAGAACATTCTAGAGGAGGAACCTTCTAGAAGTAGAACCTTCTAAGAAGTCCTCTTATATTTATTATATCTAACTACCATAGTGGGCCTTATTTGATACTATAGTGGACCTATTCCACCTTACATTAAATGGTCTCTACTGTTATAACTATGGGACCTCCGAACCCCCACTACCTATCTAGCTACCTAAGAATTACGGATCAAGTCAATTATGTTTTTAAAAAAAATTGTTCCATTTAACTCTTATTGCTTATTCATCTTTATTATTCTATGCATGTGGTTGATCCAATAGACCTAATAGATGCAACAATGTCACACATGAAAGAAAGTAGTAAATCACACTTTATAATTTACATAAAACATAAAATGAAAGGCACTTAAAATTTATAACCATCATCGAAAACAAATTGATAGGTAGGGATTATTTGAAATTCCAGGCCTGGTCACGAAGCTCTCCATTGTTGATATTAGACTTCATGAAAATAAATGCCCTCCAACAAAATCGATCTTCCTACATTGGAGTTTGAGTCGTGGAGTGATATGGAGATAGGAAGATAATCAAACAGGGGTGTTCCTTCCAAAATCACCAAGAGCTCACCTATCTTTCTCAAACTGTGAAAATGGAGCCAAGCCATACCTTGGCTCGAACAATAATTTCTTGAGATGCCCAATGTTTTGATTGCTTCAACGATCTCCTCTACAAAGAATCCACTCTCACATTTTGGCAGACTCTGTGTTTAAGTGCACACTACTTTTTTACTCCAAGTGCGCTTGTAACGTCCCCGACCATCACTACCACTGCCTAGCAATGCTATCAAAACACCTCGTCTTCATCAAACTAACTCTGATACCAAACTGTAACATCCCTGACCATCTGCAGCCTGGGAAATTCCACTGTGGAACATATAGTATACATAACATGCATATTTAACGAATTTAAAACCATTATCACAGAGTTACAACTATTGATTAAGGTTGGTTGTCATTGATGTCAACCCTTGAAGAAAGCCCCATACCACAAAGGTTTGGTAATGGACCCAAGATTGTTTGATGTAAAGATGACTCATTATTTTCTTGTCATGGTTTATAATAATTAGAAATGGATGAACTCCAAAGTGGTCCCCTTATGGTGAAATCCCTCACGAGAAGACACTTTGCAGATTGAGTTATCCTAGAAGTATGGTTAGAGAACCCATGCATATTTGTGGAATAATGAGATGAAATCCAATGAATTTGTCAGTGAAACTATCCTATATGGATAGTTCTTGTCATGCCATTTTCATTGGTATGTGGAACGTCACATAAATCTTCACGGTTAGAGAGTTATGGACATGTGAAGTTGGAGAACCCAGGTTTGGGTAATGGACCCAAGTTTTTTTTTAGGATAACGGTATGATTTTTTTTATATATATAGGTAATACTATTCTATATGGATATTAAAATTCATTCCATTTCTAGTGGTATGTGGAACGTCACATAACTCCTCACGGTTTGAGAGTTATGGCCTTACGAAGTTGGAGGACCCTCATATGTTGGCTTGAAGCCCCAAAAGGTCAAAGTAGTCAAAGTGGTTTAGGAGATTTTAGAAGGTAAATAATAAAGTTAAGTGATGAGTGTACTATAATTAAAATTGAATAGAAAATAAATTATTTAAATAATAGATTTAATGGAGAAATTAGAAGTGGGTTAACCCTAAAATAAGGAAAGTGGGCAAAGTGACCTAGAAGATGTTTTTAAGGAAGCTACTTGAAGAGTATAAATAAGAGGCAAGGCTCTCTCATTTGAGACACACTTGAGCATATTCAATACCTATAGGTGTCTTAGGTAACCAAAGGGTATCTAAGATGAATTTCTAAGCAAAGTGAAGAAAAGAAGGTCGAAATTCAAGGAAGGATAAATTCTTTTGATGATGTTTTCTAAGGTATGTTTTTTTCAGGTCATCTCAACATTTTCGCAATAACTTGTTTTCTAGAATGATTCAGACCATCAAATTTCTATGCTATTGAGGAAACATATCCAAGTATCTTTGGTAAAAAAATCAGCTTGTGGGTCATTGTATGTTTTTAGTTACACTCCGTGGAAAATAAGGTTTGTGGCTAGTCCTGAAACTAGACAAAAACAAGTGTTTCGGGTAAACACGTCATAAATTCTTCATAACAGATCCAAATTCAGTAAGACAAAATGTGTTGGTTAGAGTATAGTCTTTAGTATTCTATGTAACATTTTAAGATTAATTCAACAAACAGTCCATCCAGTTCACGCACTACAAAGTCGCTCTCTAGAATAAGACAGAATTCAACAAGGTATGCCATTTTTGTTATAACTACTTTTATGAGAGGTTACAAGTAGTGAAACCTGGAGAAATTGCATAAAACACACCGAAGAAAATTGTGTATCAGTTTTAGATCTTTATTCATTGCAGGTACAAAGTTATGATTATTTCAATTTAGGGTTGTTGACTAATCCAAAACTAGTCATGTGAGACAAAAGAAAAGTTTGAAGTAAATGATAGTCTCTTGTTGTTTAAATTTAAGGAAGGTTTGTAGGTATGTGATCATATACACTAGGTCTATTACAGATTTATAAATCATATTTGGATGATGAAATTGATGAAGAATTTTGGTTGAGGTACAAGTTGGGTACATGGTTGAGACAAGTAGTTGATGAGTTGGCACATATATGAGGTGTATAGTTGATGATGTTGGTACATATTAATGAGTCATAGTTGATGAGTACTTGAAAAATTATTGGTACATACTTGGTACATGGTTGGTTGCACTTGTTTATGGTACATGTTGATTACAGATTGTTTGGTACAGGTTGGTGCATGGTTGATGCAATTGTTTATGGTACAGGTTGGTGCATGGTTGATGCAATTGTTTATGGTACAGGTTGATTAAAGATTGAGCTACAGGTTGATGCATGGTTCAAGTTATTGGTACAGATTTTTTGGTACAGGTTGATTGGTACAGGTTTACAATGATATATCTCACAGTGATAGTGTGACAGTGGTTCCATCATTCTACTTCTACTTCAGGGTGGTTGGACGGGGAAAGGACAGGTGGTTGTAGTCACCTTCCGATTGTAGTCGGAGAACATAGGGGGTTGTAGCCTCCTTCTGGTTGTAGCCAGAGAATTGGGTATTTGGAGCTTCCCTCAGGCTGTAGCCTAAGAAACTAGGGGGTTGGAGCCTCCTTCCAGTTGCAGTTGGAAAATAAAGGAAGTTGGTGCTTCCAATGAATGTAATTATTCAAGACATATAAGATAAATCATTCAGTGGTTTTCTCCCGATTTGGGTTTCCACGTAAAACATTGGTGTACTGTGTATGTGTGTTATTGTTCATTTCTTATTGCTCATTATTGGATAATAATTCTTCATTGATATAACACTTGGATCTTGGATTATTTGGAGAAAAAGGATTATAATTACGTTATTATTGATTCACCNCCCCCCCCCCCCCCCCTCTCAGTAATCCAACAATTGGTATCAGAGCAAGTTCCTTCAGAAATTAGTTTAACCACTGAAAGATAGATCATGGAGAGTACCAACTCATATAAAAATGGAATACCACACTTTTATGGACAAAAGTATGCTTTTTGGAGCATAAGGATAAAGACATATATACAATCATAGGGGTTTGAAATTTGGAAATCAATTGTAGATGGATACACAGTACCAGAAGTTCCACCAACAAATGACAAAGCAGTGAAACTTGGTCTGAATAATTCCAAAGCTACAAATTCACTTTTGAATGGTCTCAGTGAAACAGTATTCACCAAAGTTGCACATTGTAAATCCGCCAAAGAGATTTTGGACAAGCTTCGAAATATTTATGAAGGAGATACAAAATTCAAAGCAACAAAACTTTGAACTTACAGAGGTCAGTTCGAACAAATAAAAATGAAGGAAGATGAGAATATTGCAACCTACTTCTTAAGAGTTGACGAAATAGTGAATACAATCATGGGATTGGGAGAAGAAATCGAAGAATATGTAATTGTTCAAAAGGTACTAAGATCTCTTCCTATGAGATTCAACCCTTAGATATCAGCACTAGAAGAAAGATTGGATCTGAACTCAATACACATGGACGAACTGCATGGAATCTTCACAACATATGAAATGAGAACTGAACAGGAAAATCCAGATGTAAAAGAAGCAGCCTTCAAAGCATCCAAAAGATCAAAGCAAAAGAAAAAGGAACAAGAAGAATATAGCAGCAGCAGTGACGTCTCGGAAGATGATGAAGAAGTGGCCAACTTCGACAAAAGACTAAACAAGGGAACCAATGGTAGGTATAGAGGTAATCTTCCTTTAATTTGTTTTAATTGTGATGGTATTGGTCATTTTCCTAACAAATGTCCTCATAAGAAAATGATAAATGATGAAGGTTACTCAAAAGGAAAACACACATATAAAGGCAAAAGAACTACAAAAACAGATTTGAAGAAAAGCTTATGCATCAAAAAAGACATCCCATCATCAGATGAAGATGAAATCAGTGACAGTGAGACAGGAAGAGTTCTATTCATGGCAGTAAAAGATTCTGACAAAGAATGCTCTGAAGAAGAATATGAAGAAGCCAAAAAAGTATATGAAGAAGTCAAAGATGAAATTGAAGAGACAGAAGTTGACTATCGAGAAGAATTAATGTGTTCCATAGAAGTTATTAGAAGAGAAAAGAAGAAAAAAAAACTACAAGCAGAACTAGACAAGAAAAAGGATACTCGAGAACTAGAACAAATGATCACAAGATTGAAGGTTCAAATAGAAGAAGATAAAATAATTGAAGAAGCACTCAAAGAACAACTAGAAGAAAATGACAAGATCATTGGAAACTTGGAAGCAGAGAATGTCACACTAAGAAAGGATATTCAAAAGAAAAATATGCAGAATAGCTCAAAAGTTTTGGATGACATTATCATCAGTCAAAATTCTCATCTTGACAAGTCTGGACTTGGATACAATCAGACGGGAAAGGGATCAAGCTCCAAAACAACAGAGCAAGAAACAAATCCAAAAATCTATGCAGAAACAATCAAAGGGGATAGGAAGATGTACAAGGAAGATTACAGGGGCACTCCTCCATCGAGAAGATTCAGATTTTAGAATCAACAATAGACATATAGGCCTCAAGAAAAAGAAGGATTCATAAGAGCACCTTCTTTTAGAAGATCTTCAACTCTCAGGTATCAAGCTATATTTTTTGGTTTATGTTATGGATGTAATAATTTTGGACATAAAACTATGAATTGCAGAGCTAACAATAGGAAAAATAACAACTTTGAGAGTCATACACAAAGGGGTTACTCAAGAAGACCTAGTGAAAAATAAAGAAGAAGTTACAACATGTTTGAATCTTTGAGCACTGAAGTGGAATGTTACAAATGTAACAATTTTGGACACGTGGCCAAAAATTGCAGAATGATAGTCGCTCCTAAATAATCTCAACAGAATAACAAGAGTCACATACAAGAACCTCAGAAAATGACATTTATAAGAAAGCAAGATCAGTATAGCAATGAAGAATGCATAGTCTCTCTACAATCTAAGCAGGAGAAGCACTGTTGGTATGTTGACAGTGGGTGTTCAAAACACATGACAAGTGATAGAGACAAATTTCTTACATTGCGAAAGGAAAGAAATGGATAAGTCTCCTTCGGAAATGATAATTCAACCAAAATCATTGGAGAAGGCACAGTCTGAATTGCGAACAAGAATAAAAAGGCACAAAATGTTCTACTAGTAGAAGATATGAAACATAATCTTCCAAGTGTGAGTCAAATGTGTGACCAAGGTCATAAAGTTACTTTTGATTCACAAAAGTGTGAGATAAGAAGAGAAGGTTCAAGGAAATTGGTCAGTACAACTGCAAGAGCTTCAAACAACATATATTTGTTAAGTAAAATTGGAAATGAAAAGTGTTGTATAGGAAAGGAAGATGAAATTTGGCTATGGCACAGAAGAATGGGTCACATGCATTTTGATAACCTTCTCAAAGTCAGCAAAAGAGAAGCAGTCAGAGAAATTCCCCAGGTCACGAAACCAACTAACACTTTATGCAAGCATTGTCAACAAAGAAAGCAAACAAAGACTAGGTTCAAATCAAAGGAATATTCAACAACAAGACCACTGGGAATTGTGCATACTGATCTCATTGGACAAACTACAACAAAGGGCTTAAAAGGTTAGAGATACTTTATGTTATTAGTTGATGATTATACAAGAATGACTGCAGTTTTCTTTCTCAAGAACAAGTCTGAAGCTTTTGAAAACTTCAATATCTATAAGGAAATGGTTGAAAATGAGATGGATTCAAGAGTCAAATGCTTGAGATCTGATAATGGAGAAGAGTTCACTTCAAAGGAAATTATGGACTACTGCAACAGTCATGGAATAAAAAGGCAATTCTCCGTTGCTAGGACACCTCAACATAATGGAGTTGTTGAAAGAAAGAACAGGAAAGTATAGGAAATGGCTCTAACAATGTTAATGGATTCCAAATTGACGGATATATTTTGGACACAGGCGGTGCATACAACAATTCACATTCAAATTTGAGTAATGCTCAGAAACAACACTGATAAAACTCCCTACGAGCTATGGAAAGGAAGACCAGCAAATGTGAAGCACTTAAGAGTTTTTGGAAGCAAATGCTACATCAAAAGAGAAGATGGAAGAATGGGAATGTTTGACTCTCGTGTGGACAAAAGAGTACTTGTTGGCTACTCAAGTACAAGGAAAACATACAAGTGTTACAATCTAAGATTGAACAAAGTTGTGGAAAGCATCAATGTAACAATTGATGAAACAGGCAGACCAGAATCAAAGGAGAAGAAAACAAATCAATGGAACAAATTTTTGAAGAAGAAGAAGTAGAAGATGACATAGAAGAGGAAGATGAAGAGAATCTGACATAAACAGAAGAGAAATTTCAGCAAGTATCTCCAAAGACACCTAGAAAATGAGTACAGAAGAATCATCCTTCAGATCAGATTATTGGAAACAAAGATGCAAGAGTTGAGACTAGAAGAAAAATCCATTCACCAGAACAAACACACCTAGCACTCTTATCTACAATTGAACCAAAATGTTTTGAAGAAGCCAACAAGGATGAATTTTAGAATAAGGCCATGAATGAAGAATTGGATCAAATAGAGAAAAATGACACTTGGGAACTGGTTCCAAGGCCAAAGAATAAGAATGTGATCAGCACAAAATGGGTTTTCATGAATAAATTAAATGAATATGGACAAGTTACAAGGAACAAATCTAGATTGGTATGTAAAGGATATGCACAGATTGAAGGAATCGACTTTGAAGATACATTTGCCCCAATTTCCAGAATGGAAGCAATCCGGTTGCTTTTATCCTATGCATGCTCCAAAAATGTTAAAGTATATCATATGGACATAAAATCATCTTTTTTGAATGGGGAAATTAAAGAATAAGTCTACATTGGACAACCAAAAGGATTTCAGTTGTCAGAGAACGCAGATTATGTGTGTAAATTAAAGAAGGCCTTTTATGGTCTAAAACAAGCTCCTAGAGTATGGTACTCTAGACTGGATAAGTATCTGCAACAAGCAGGGTTCGGAAAAGGAAGTGAAGACAACAAACTCTACATCAAGGTAAGTGAAGGTAATATTTTATTAATTGAAGTTTATGTTGATGATATTATTTTTTTGTAGTGGTGATGACAAGTTAAGCCAAAAATTTGCAAAAGATATGAAAAATGAATTTGAAATTTCATTACTTGGAGAACTATCCTTCTTTTTGTGACTTCAGATACATCAAAGCAACCAAGGAATCTTTCTTTCTCAAACCAAGTATACAAGAGAAACGCTAAAGAAGTTCGGAATGGAAGATTGCAAACCAGTTATCACTCTCATGCAAACCAGTTGCAAGTTGAGAAAAGATGATGATTCAAAGTCTACAGATTAGAGGCAATATAGGTTAATGATTGGCAGCCTACTATATGTGACAGCATCCAAACCATATGTAATGCAGGCAGTTGCATAGGTGGCATGATTTCAAGCAGCACCAAAGGAGTCACATGTGTTAACAGTGAAGAGGATTTTCAAATATCTCAAAGGAACAAAAGAGTTTGGATTATGGTATCCAAAAGGAAAGGACCTATCACTTATTTCCTAAACAGATGCAGACTGGGCAGGTTGTATTGATGACCGACGAAGTACCAGTGGATCATCGTTCTACTTGGGTGAGTGTTTAG
Organism: Picea engelmannii; assembly: GCA_009831015.1. NCBI lineage: Eukaryota > Viridiplantae > Streptophyta > Pinopsida > Pinales > Pinaceae > Picea > Picea engelmannii. The sequence goes on along the minus strand of ML786689.1, from coordinate 200,390 downwards.
TATTATGGCTAAGCAAGAAACAATCATCAATATCTTTATCTACAGCCAAGGCAGAGTATATTGCAGCAGCATCATGTTGTACACGGGTTATTTGGATGAAACAAACTCTGACAGATATACAGGTTGATCATGATGATCCCATTCCAATATATTGTGATAATACAAGTGCCATCAGTATCTCAAAGAACCCGGTGATGCACTCCAAGATGAAGCACATTCCAATAAAATATCACTTTCTACAGAAGCAGGTTGCAGAAAAGAACATCGGAATTGACTATGTGAGAACAAAAGAGCAAGTGGTAAACATCTCAATAAAACCACTTCCACGGGAATCCTTTGAATATCTTTACCAGAGACTTGTAGTTATTTCTACTCCAAAATGAATGCTTTTTTAATTCTTATCTTATATGTCTTATATATACACGAGGAAGCACCATAAGAGGACAGTTTAGTCAGGGGGAGAAACCCCGGATGGAAAGATACCTTTGCCATTGATGAGAAAGGGGGAGAGATTTATTAGATGAAGAGGATAGAGGCATGGTTCCAAGGGGAGCATGAGTGATACGATTTAAGTATTGCATCAGAGTGTTTCCATCAATGCCAAAGGGGGATATCGTTGATTAAAGTTGGTCGTCATTGATGTCAACCCTTGAAGAAAGCCCCCTAGCACAAAGGTTGGGTAATGGACCCAATATTGTTTGATGTAAAGATGACTCGGTATTGTCTTTTCATGCTTGATAATAAGTAGAAATGGATGAACTCTAAAGTGGTCCCCTTATGGTGAAAGCCCTCACGGGAAGACGCTTTGTGGATTGAGTTATCAGAGAAGTATGGTTAGAGAACCCATGCTTATTTGTGGAATAATGAGATGAACGCTAATGAATTTTTCATTGAAACTATCCTATATGGATATTTCTTTTCATTCCACTTCTAGTGGTATGTGGAACGTCACATAACTCCTCACAGTTAGAGAGTTATGGTCATGTGAAGTTGGAGAACCCAGGTTTGGGTAATGGACCCAAGTTTTTTTTATGGATAACGGTATGTGTTTTGATACATTTTTCAGGTAATACTATTCTATATGTATAGTACATTTCATTCTATTTCTAATGGTATGTGGAACATCACATAACTTCTCACGGTTTGAGAGTTATGGCCTTACGAAGTTGGAGGACCCTCATATGTTGGTTTGAAGCCCCAAAAGGTCAAAGTAGTCAAAGTGGTTTAAGAGATTTTAGAAGGTAAATAATAAATTTAAGTTATGAGTGTACTATAATTCAAAGTGAATACAAAATAAATTATTCAAATAATAAATTTAATGGAGAAATTAGAAGTGGGTTAACCCTAAAATAAGGAAAGTGGGCAAAGTGACATAGAAGATGTTTTTAAGAAAGCTACTTGAAGAGTATAAATAAGAGGCAAGGCTCTCTCATTGGGACACACTTGAGCATATTCAATAACTATAGGTGTCTGAGGTAACCAAAGGATATCTAAGCCAAATTTCTGAGGAAAGTGAAGAAAAGAAGGCCGAAATTCAAGGAAGGATAAATTCTTTTGATGATGCTTTCTAAGGTATGTGTTTTTCAGGTCATCTCACCATTTTCGCAATAAATGTTTTTCTAGAATGACTCAAACTGTGAAATTGATATTCCATTGAAGAAACATATCCAAGTATCTGTGGTAAAACATTCAACTTGTGGGTCACTGTATTTTTGTCGTTACACTCCGTGGAAAATAGGGTTTGTGGCTAGTCCTGAAACTAGTCAAAAACAGGTGTTTCGGGTAAAAACATCATAAATTCTTCATAACAGATCCAAATTCAGTAAGACAAAATGTGTTGGTTAGAGCATAGTCTTTAGTATTCTTTGTAACAGTTTGATATCAATTCAAAAAATATTTTGTGAGGGGCACGCTCTACAACGTCGCTCTCTAGAATAAGACAGAATTCAACAAGGTATGCCATTTTTGCTATAACTACTTTTCTGAGAGGTTACAAGTAGTGAAACCTAGATGAATTACATAAAATACACTAAATAATATTGTGTATCAGTTTCAGATATGTATTCATTATAGGTACAAATTTATGATTATTTCAAGTTAGGGTTGTTGACTAATCCAAAACTAGTCATGTGAGACTAAAGAAAAGTTTGATGTAAATGCTAGTCTCTTGTTGTTTAAATTTAAGGAAGGTTTGCATGTATGTGATCATATACACTAGGTCTATTACAAAGTTATAAATCATATTTGGATGATGAAATTTATGGGGGCTTTTGGTTGAGGTACAAGTTGGGTACATGGTCTAGACAAGTAGTTGATGAGTTGGCACATACATGAGGTGTATAGTTGATGATGTTGGTACATATTGATGAGTCATAGTTGATGAATACTTGACACATGATTGGTACATGGTTGGTTGCACTTGTTTATGGTACATGTTGAATACAGATTGTTTGGTACATGTTGGTGCATGGTTTATGCACTTGTTTATGGTACAGGTTGATTACATGTTGAGGTACAGGTTGATGCATGGTTTATGCATGGTTCAATTTATTGGTACAGTTTGTTTGGTACAAGTTGATTGGTACATGTTTACATAGATATATCTCACTGTGATAGTGTGATAGTGGTTCCATCATTCTACTTCTACTTCAAGGCGGTTGGACGAGGCAAGGACAGGTGGTTGTAGCCACCTTTCGGTTGTAGCTGAAGAACATAGGGGGTTGTAGCCTCCTCCTGGTTGTAGACAGAGAATTGGGGATTTGGAGCTTCCCTCAGGTTATAGTCTGAGAAACTAGGGGGTTGGAGCCTCCTTCCAGTTGTAGTTGGAAAACAAAGGAAGTTGGTGCTTCTAATGAATGTAATTCTTCAAGACATATAAGATAAAGAATTATGTGGTTTTCTCCTGATTTGGGTTTCCACGTAAAACACTAGTGTACTGTGTATGTGTGTTATTGTTCATTTCTTATTGCTCATTATTGGATAATAATTCTACATTGATATAACACTTGGATTATTTGGAGAAAAAGGATTATAATTATGCTATTACTGATTCATGCCCCCTCTTAGTAATCCAACAACTACTACCATACAGACTCAAATGGAATCAACAACAATTCATACATGCAACGGAATACATGATAACATTAAAGAATCACAGACATGCATAACATACATGATTAAGAACAGAATGATACTTATATTTTAACTGGAGTAAATCCATGAACTACATGCAGACCTTCCATGAACCTCCCAGCATTTGACCACACTGTTCATCATTCTCAACAGTAGGTCACCCTCGATCTAGGACTAAGCTCCACCGGGAAATGGATTCCTAGGCTAGGAAAGGTCAATAGGAAGTCACATAGTTTATGATGAAGGATTCTCTCCCAAGAGCCACTTACATCCACTGCTCATAGACTCTCATTCCCCATGTGCCTATCCCACCCCAGGAGTATACACCTTCACTGTCTCACAATCCTTCAGTTTCTTAACCTCCATTGCCTTGGGCTTCAACAACAGGTCAGACCATAATTCTCATAGCTCTGTAGCAGCTACGGGACCCCTTCTAGGAGAACTCACTTCCTCAACACACTCTCTCACCTAGAGAGAGTTGCCCACAGGCCTAACAACCTACCTCTTCAACCACATGCCTGACAACCTACTTCTTAAACCAGATCTTTGACTCATTTCCAACAAGGTATAGGTGAAAACAACAACAACAACAACCCTCAGTTATCTCACGGGTGACATCAGTAACAGGGAAAACGGGTATGGACACCCAAAATGGTAATCAGTCAAACACTAAGACATAGCAAGGCTCTGGCGATTACAAGATGTTTGAGCTTCACAGCAAGAAACATAGGTTGACTTCATGGTTTCAAGTTTCAGATATGTGTGAGGGTATGCATAGGTCAACCACAGAGGCAAAATGGGATTGACGAGAATGGCTAGCCGCAATTTCATGCGAAGGATGGAAGAATGGTCCAACGCACCCTCATAGAGAATGGCCAGTGAACCCCCAACACGATCTAACTCTTCAGATTTAACTACACGCTCCCAGGTTGACACCTTTCTTCCTGGAGCTGCATGCACTCCACTTAGCATACATTCCTTTTCTAGGAACTTAGGACAACACTTGGTCAATTCCCACCTTAGCCTTTTAGGAATAATAATTATTATTATCCTCTTTAGAGGTACGCCCCCTAGCTTAGCCCCTAGGCCCAAACACTTAGCCTCCTCCCTTACCCAACCTTGTGGAAGCTTAGTCCCCCATCACTCTTTCTTCTTATTCGGTCTACATGCAGTGATGTTTTTATATTAATAGTGTGCATAATTATATCTACAAAAACATGCTCCTAGCCTTTAACACCTAGGCTCTCCGGCCTATTAACACATAATCTTACCAGCTTATAATTGCTCAGCTCACCAGCCTACAAAACATGTTTACAATTCATAATACAACTAGGATACGTCCTTGGGGTATTACAATTTACCCCCATTATTTTTTCACTATCCTTAGTGCAACTTTTACACAGCATCAACAAGATTTCCAAAATCTTCAAAAAGATGCAGGTATTCTTCCTGCATCGCATCCTCATGCTCCCATGTCGCATCATCAGGACCGTACTAGGTCCACTGGACCTTTACAAGCTCTATGGATCGATTCCAAAGCTTCTTTCTTTTTCGGTCCAATATACACACCGGATGCACTTGCAAGATGCCTTCTTGCTCCACCTGAATCACATTCCAATCAATTACATGATTAGCATCAAGTATATATTTCTTAAGCAATGAAACATGAAACATGAAGCAACATTTTTTCTTCCATTTTCTTGAGCAACTCTGGCCCAACTATTGCTTTGTCAGCTAGGTTATCCCAACTTACTGGGGAGTTTCACCTTCTGCCATATAGTGCTTCAAATGGGCTCATCTTTATTGATTCTTGATAACCATTGTTGCAGGCAAACTCTACCAAGTGTCGGTAGTCTTCCCATTTAGATGGGTTGTCCATCACATACATCCTTAGTATGTCTTCTATCACTTGGTTCACCCACTCTGTCTTCCCATCAGACTCAGGATGATATGTTGTGCTAAAGTTCAAATTCGTTCTGAACCCTTTGAATAACCCCTTCAAGAACTTTGATGTAAATTTTGGGTCTCTGTCAGACACAATTGTCTTTGGAATACCATGCAATATTTCTACTTCCCTCATATAGATATCGGCAACATGAGATGTCTTGTGAGTAGTCTTCAATGGAATAAAATGTGCATCTTTCGTAAGCTTATCCACCACCACCATGATGGAATCATGATGCTTGTTTGTTCTGGGTAATCCTGTGATGAAATCCATTGTCACCACTTCCCACTTCCACTCAGGAATGGGAAATGGTTGTAGAAACCCTAATGGGTGCCTATCCACAGCCTTGACCTTCTGACAATCCATACATCTAGCGATGTATTCTGCAATTCCTTTTTCATACCTGGAGAAAAGTAATGCATCTTTACTGTTGCCATTGTTTTCTAATATCTAGGGTGCCCAGCATATGGCACATTATTCATTTCCTTCAAGATCATAATTCTCAATTCCTAGAAATTAGGTACATAAATTCTATTTTTATACAGGAGTTTTCCATCAGCCTCCAATTTATAATTTATAATGTCTCCATTTCTTTAGAGCGTGCACTATGGATGCCAACTCGAAATCATGAGTTTCATAGTTATTTTCTTGCTCCTTCAATTTTCTGGATTCATAACATATTACAAATCCATTCTAGCTGAGAAATATTCCCAGTCCTTCTTTGCATGCATCTGTTTAAACCACGAAATCCACATTTGGATCTACAATCCTCATTATTGGAGCACTGATTAACAGTTGCTTCAATTGTTGGAAGCTTCTCTCACAATATTTTGTCCATTGAAATTTATTCTCCTTCCTTTGCAAGGAAGTGATAGGGTGAGCTATCGTTGAGAATCCTGCAATGAACCTTCTGTAATAGCTAGATAGAACCATAAAGAATCTGACTTCTGTTACATTCTTCAGCACTGACCACTCACTAATGGCTTCTATCTTTTCAGGATTCACAACTATCCCATCTTTTGAAATGATATGCCCCAAATAATGGATATGCTTTTGATAGAATGAGCACTTGCTCAATTTGGCATACAGTTGGTGCTCTCTTAGCACTTGCAACACCATCCTTAGATGGTGTTCATGCTCTTCCTCCAACTTGGAATACACCAAGATGTCATCCAAAAAAACTATGACAAACTTGTCCAAATATTCCCTGAATACACCATTCATTAAACACATGAACACAGTGGGTGCATTTGTTAACCCAAATGGCACAACTGTGAATTCGTAATCACCAAACCTTGTTCTAGAGGTGGTATTTCTGATGTTTTCATCTTTTATTCTTACCTAGTGGTATCTTGACCTGAGATATATTTTTGAAAATATCTTGGCATCCTTCAATTGATCAAAGAGATCATCGATCCTTGTCAAAGGATACTTGTTATTAATGGTCACTTTGTTCAGTTGTTTAAAATCAATGCACAATCTCAAGGTTCCATCCTTCTTCTTCATGAATAGGACCGAGGAACCCCAAGGTGACACGCTTGGGTGTATATACCCCTTCTTCAGAATCTCTTCAAACTGCAATTGCAATCCTTTCAAATCTCGTGTACTCATTCTGTAAGGAGATTTTGATACTGGAGTTGCTCCAAGCATCAATTTTAAAGAGAAGTCAATATCTCTCTTCGAGGGTTGTGCGGGTACCTCCTAGAATACATCTTCAAAACATTTTAGTACCGCATGGTCCTCGAGATTTGATACTTTATTCTTAGATGCTTCCTCCATGTGGGCTGCAAATAATTGGCAACCTTTCCTGTAGCACTTATTCAACTACATTGTTGAGATTTCCCTAACAACAACTTTTTAAGAAGCAAATATCAATATAGCATAGAAAAACCTCATAATAAGTACTCAACACCTTGAAAAAGAGATAGTTTCAGGTAATAAGCCTCTTCAAGGGGGAAAACTCCTTATACCCCACATAAATGTCCAAAATAAAACATGATTCCAAATGAAAATGTCTCCTTGGTATATATAGGAGACTAGGAGGTACAATTACAACTAATGGAATAAATCCGACATAAATAAAATAACGTTATTAATGTAATATGCCCCAATTAAGGGTCAGTGATCCATTATTTAGGTATTAACATGCCCCTCCCCTTGAGACAAGTGTTGTCCGCAATATTTGAGTAACTCTGGATGCTTCTGTATAAAAGACTCATCTTCCCAAGTGGAATCTTCAGCTGGTATTTTCCTCCATTTAGTGAGATACTCTGAAATGGATCTATTCCTCAGCTAGCCAATTATTATGTCAGTGATGGCTTCAGGCTCCAATATAATTTTTCCTTCCTCATCAAGTTTTGAAAATATAGTTTGAACTGGGATCTTGTCACCTATAACCTTCTCTAAGCATGAAACATGGAAAACTGGGTGTACTCATGAAGATGAAGGCAACTCCAATGTGTATGCCATAGTACCAATATTTTTCAACACCTTATAAGGGCCATATTACTTTGGTGATAATTTATTATCCTTCTTGGCTTGCTTGAGGGACATCTATTTGTATGGTTGTAGTCTTAAAAACACAAAATCCCCTACTTCAAAACTTCTTTCACTACTATGTTGATGTGCTTGTTGTTCCATGTGATTTTGTGCCATGGTCAGGTTGTCCTTTAAGATTTGGAGAACTTGTTGTTCATTCTCGATGTGATCTTCCACTGTTTGAACATTAGATTTTTATTTTAGAGAAGAAGTGATGGAAGGAGGGCGGTATCTATAGAGTGCCATAAATGGTGTCATTTTTGTTGCAGTATGAAAGGAAGTGTTATACCACTATTCTTCCAAGGGTAACCATTTGAACCATTATGTTTGTTTATCAGAGACAAAGAAATGAAGGTAGCCTTCCAGAAATTTGTTGACTATCTTGGTTTGTCCATAAGATTGAGGATGTTAGGATGAGCTATGAGCCAATTGAGTACCCAAACAAGAAAATAATTATGTACAAAAATGTCCAGTGAAGATGGGATCTCTGTCACTTACAATAATCTTTAGGCTGTCATGTAGCTTTTGAACTGTCTCCATGAATGCGGTGGAAAATGTATTGGCTTTGAAGGGATGAGAGAGTGCACAAAAGTGTGCTTATTTGGTGAGTCTATAAACAATCACCATGATGACACTCTTTCCTTCAGACTTTGGTAACCCTATTATGAAATCCATGGAAACCTCCTCCCAGTGCTAACTTGGGATGGCTAATGGTTGTAAAATACCTGGGGTCTTAATTGTTTCCACCTTATTTTGTTGGAAAACCAAACATTCTGCGACAAACCTTTGAACATTAGTTTTAAGGCCATCCCAAAAAAAAACCTTCTTGACCCTATGGTATGTTTTCAAAAATCCCGAGTTCCCTCCTACTGGAGAGGTGTACAATTCCAATAGTACCTTTTGTTTGATTTGGGAGTTCTTACATAAATATAAGAAATCTTTTTACCATAGTGAATCATTTTTACATGTAAATGTATCTGATGCACTGGAATCCTGCTGCAACCTTTGAATGAGAGTCCACACTTTTTCATTATTCTTCCATTCATCCCTTGCTTCTATTATCCAATCATGTTGCATGATCGAGATAGCATAGAGAAATGCCTCAACAAATTCATCCTTTCTTGAAAGTGCATTTGCCACAACATTTTTCTTCCCTTTTTTATAGACAACTTCAAAATCATAACCCAATATCTTGGTCACCCATTTTTGTTGTTCTTTTAAAGATAGTCTTTGTTCCAATAAGTATTTAAGACTATCATGATCTGTTTTGACCTTGAAGTGCCTACCTA
>ML786689.1:137038-153426 GCA_009831015.1 Picea engelmannii | reverse complement strand
CCCCCCCCCCCCCCCCCTCGTTAAATGTCGACCGCCCGGGGGGGTCCGGAATTGAACCTGGATCATTGATCTGGATGTTCATTTGTGAGCCGTTCAGATTTGTTCGTTCTTTATTTTAAATTCCGGACCCCCCCCTTCGTTAAATTCCGGAAGGTGAGGGGGGCTCCGGAATTATTTGTGCGCATTGATTAAGTTTAGGGTATGGTAGATGGGGGCGCGTGGTATAAAATATGCGTAGGATTTATGTGTAGACGGGAGTTATGGTGGGAAGTGACGTAGGGGAGTTGGGGAGTGGAGGGTGAGGTGGGGATGGTGGGGAGTGACGTGAGGGGGGGGACATGAGTGGAGTGTATGGGGTAGCGGATAGGTTTAGGATAGGATGTTTTATTAATTTATTAATTTTTTGTTTTTTAAACATAATATGTTATGTATTACGTTTTTCTCTTTATTTTTGTTTTATTTAAATGTGTATATAATTTGTATTATATATATTATGTTTTTTTGTCGTTATGTATTTCTTTTAATTTTTAATATAGTTTATTACTTTTTGTTTTTTATTGTTTTTGTATATTATTAATATTTTGTGTTTATTCAATTTTTTATAATTGTTTTTTATATATGTTTTTTATTTTTTATTTTGTTTTTAAATTTAATTGTTTTATTTTAATCTAAAACTAACCCTAACTTTTAACTTAGTTACTAACCTAGATACTAACCCAGGTTCTTAATTAATAATTAATTAATGATTAATTAATTATTAAATAGTCCTTTATTAATTCATTTTAACCTAGTTTAGCTTTATTGCTATTCTTATTTATCCTAAGTCCATTTATTCAGGGATAGAAGGCGGGCGAGATGTGGTCAATGGGGCAACAGGACAAGGGAGTGAGGGCGCAGCGTGGATGAAGGATGCAGCAGGGTGATGGAGGATTGAGCGACAAGAATGGAGGGAGGAAACGGAATCACCTGAGCCATGCTTCGTCACCGGGAGAGATGCCAAATCAACAGTCGAAGAATCGACTCGCCTATAATTATAGGACCCCTAACACATCATACCTTTCACTTCAATCATGTGTGATTAAAACTTAGCTTGGTTATTGTCCAGGGATGCATAGATCCTTGTTATTCTACTGCCCATATCTTCCATTGTTTCTACCTGCTAAACATTGTGGACAGTTATCATCTTGTCACTTCTGTGGGGGAAATCTTTGTACCTATGATTTCCTTTACAACCCCAACATTCCATAGGTGTTTGTCTTGGCATTTTACAACCTACTTCAGCCTTCCTGGGCTCTCTAAAGGATGGTTGTCCTTGAGGACTGTTTCTAAAAAAAGGATGGATTATCTCCCTTCTTCCTCTGATCCATCTTTAAATTCTTCTTGTCTTCCCAAGCCATTTCGGAAAGTGGTATTTTCACTTTGTTGCTCATATAATCATGTTTCTCTCCTTATGGTTTCTTCCATAGTCTTAGGATCATCATACTGGATCTTCTCACCGATGGAAGGTGGCAGTCCACTTAGATACCTTTGAATTTTGACAGTCTCATCCTTGATGAAAGGAACGTACTTCAACAATTCCAAAAACCTGTGTTCATATTCATCAATGGACATGCTACCTAGCTTGAGTTCAAAGAACTCTTTCATATTTCTATCATAGTATCTCTTAGTCAAGTATTTCTTTTCGAAATACTTCTTGAATTCCTTCCAAGTAATATCTTTCTCTTTAATGTGTTGCACCTGCACAAGTTGATCCCACCACATGGATTATTTTCCTTTCAGTTAATACATTACAATTCTTCCTTCTGCATGAGGGGAATAAATTCTACAATTGGAAATGATTCCTCATGCCAAGCAGTCATGTCTCGACATCCTCCTCCTTCTTGTGCTCCCCATCAAACATAGGAGAGAATCCTTGAATCTGAACATCCTTCTGCAATATTTCAATGATTTTCATCATGTTTCCTTCCTTATCTATCTCTTCTCCATGCCCATTGGAGTTCGATCCTTAAAATCCCAAATGGACATCCATTCCTCTTGCTTCATTCTCTTAGCTAGAATCATTATGTGCCTCCTCCATTTTTCTACACTCTGTGGCAATTCAGTTCGGTTTTGACAATCGTTGATTATGCAAACACAATGTGCAGACAACTGAAATTTGTCAGGCCATCATCCCTTAAAAAATTTCATGGCATTCATAAACCATTATAATTCAAGAAAACGTTCAATTTTCATTCTCTATGATTCTCGTTCAATCAAGAATACCCATAGATCTCTTCTTTCTGATCTCTACTCTGTTATAATTTTCAGGCACTAGTCCCTTTCTCTTAGATCCCAACTCATGCGATCAAGGGTTGTGACCAAGCGCTAGATCGAAAGGCGCTTACTCATAACTTTGGGCCTACGGCTTCGGAAGTCTTCAAAGCATATCATAACAACTTTCTGAGCTTCGAACTAACAAACTTGCGAAGTAGGGTGGATCAATAGTCCACATATATCCAACATTCAACGGTTGATACCCACTATGGACTTCCGTCATCAGAGCTTCGGGACTTCGGAGCTTCGGAGCTTCGGGACTTCTGAGCATCAGAGGTTCGGAACTTCGGGTTTCAAAAAAATTCTTGCTTCCTTCCTTCCAATCTCTGACTTACGAACTTACGGACTTCTTTACCCTCTGGGTCCATAGAGTATATATGTCACCAACCTAGGTGGTGGCATGTGGCATGCCTAGAAATTTCCATGTCACCCTTGGTAACATCATTCGGCCCCACCACTTTTTCTCTTTCACGTCAGAACTTAGGACTTCGGAAGTTTTTGCATCAGTACATCCCACTTCTCCCGAGTTCTGAAATTACAATCTATCGTGAGATCTAACAGTAAGGATTCTCCCCATATATATGGTGTATGTCTCCCTCGGGAAATCGGCCCTTCTCCTATTTTTGCATCAAATTCATCGACGTCGTGAAGTCTGAAGGCTTCTAGGTTAAACCTTATGCACCTTCTCCATATCTGGCAATCGTAAAGGATTTCCCTTCCTTTCGAACAGATCCTACGACCCACATTATTCTGTGGCCCAATACCTCCTAAGCTTCATAACATGACCAAGGAAACCTCTTGGCACTTAAGAATGTTCTGAGGTTCGAAACTGGTTCCTCCAGACACAACTTCCACTTGAAACCTTGGGTCCAAAGACCACTTATCCAGCCCATTCGGGCTCAATGCTTGAACCTTGGCCCTGACTTTGGATCTTTTCTACTTTGATAACAATTATTTCCAAAACTTTTGCTTCAATTTCCACTAACATGGCCCATCTAGGCTCAGTGTTGAAAACCTTGGCTCTAATACCAATCTGTAATGTCCCCAACCATCACTAGCATTGTTGGGCAATGCTACCAAAACACCTTGTCTTCAACAAACTAGCTCCGATACCAAATTGTAACATCCCCGACCATCCACAGGCTGGGCAACGCCACTGCGGAACATATAGTATACATAACATGCATATTTAATGAATTTAAAACCATTATCACAGAGTTACTACTACCATACATACTCAATTGGAATTAACAACAATTCATACATGCAACAGAATACATGATAACATTAAAGAATCGCAGACATGCATAACATACATAATTAAGCACATAATGATACTTATATTTTAACTGGAGTAAATCCACCAACTGCATGTAGACCTTCCACGAACCTCCCAGCCTTAGACCGCATTGCTCATCACTCTCAGCATTAGGTCACCCCCGAGTTGGGACTAAGCCCCATTAGGCAAGGGATTCCTAGGCTAGGAAAGGTCAATAGGAAGTCACACAGTTTACGAGGAAGGATTCTCTCCCAAGAGCCACTTACATCCACTTCTCATAGACTTGCACTCCCCACATGCATGTCCCACCCCAAGAGTATACACCTCCATTGTCTCACAGTTCTTCAGTTGCTTAACCTCCCTTGACTTGGGCTTCAGCAACAGATCGCACCTGAATTCTTAGAGCTCTGTAGCAGCTATGAGACCCCTTCCAAAAGAACTCACTTCCTCAACACACTCTCTTACCTGGAGAGATTTTCCCACAAGCCTGACAACCTGCCTCGTCAACCACAAGCCTGACAACCTACTTCTTCAACCAAATCTTCAAGTAGTTCCAGCAAGGTATGGGTGACAACAATAGAAACAACCCTCAGTTAGCTCACGGGTGACATCATTAACAAGGAAAACAGGTATGGACACCCAAAATAGTAATCAATCAAACACTAAGGCATAGCAAGGCACAGGCGATTATAGGATGCATCGGATTCACAACAAGCAACACAGGTCAGCTTCACGGTTTCAGGTTTCAGAGATGTGTGAGGGTATGGAGAGGTCAACCACAGAGGCCAAACGATATTGATGAGAATGGCCAACCACGATTTAAGGTGGAGGATGGAAGAATGACCCAACAAACCCCCATGGAGAATGGCCATCAAACCCCCAATGCGAGATGAATCTTTATCTTTAACTGCATGCGCCCAGGTTGACACTGGTCTTTCTGGAGCTGCATGCACTCCACTTAGCATATGTTCATTTTCCAAGAACTTAGGACGACACTTGGTTAATTACCAGCTTAACCTTTTAAGAATAATAATTATTATTATCCTCTTTAAAGGTAAGCCCCCTATCTTAGCCCCTAGGCCCAAACACTTAGCATCCTCCCTTACCCAACCTTGTGGAATCTTGTTCCCCCATCACTCTTTCTTTGTGGTTGGTCTACATGCATCGATGTTTTTATATTAATAGTGTGTGTTATAACCCTATAATTTATAGGATCAACTGGTGACTGAAATGTCATCTTTTCACTGTGTTTGGTTGCCAAATAATTTTCCATTCTGTAAATTATTTGAGAAAGAAAAAGAATAAAAGAAAAGAAAATAAAGAAAAAGAATAAAAGAGGGCATAAAAGAAATTGAATAAATCCCCATGCAATAACAATGACTTGGTCCATACATTTTAAGCATGACCAAGTCCTTTTAAATTGATGTTGATAGGATTAGTCAATAAACTTGGCTAAACTGTTTAATCTTAGCCAAGCTAATTAGTTTAGCTAGTGGATAAATTTGACCAAACTGCCTAATCTTGGTCAAATAACCCTAGGATAGAGTAATTTCTTAGTCCAATAGTTTAATCTAGGCTAAATGTCATAGGTAAGTAGGTTAGAGCATAGGTTAGTGGCCTTTATTTCAATAAAATATGCATGATGATCAATGTTGAAACATACCTTTGATGTTTGAAAAGTGAATGTCTAACCCCCGTGGTGATACAAAGTAGGGGAAAGCTGGTAAATCCTCATAAAGCACTTATCCTAAGTTTTCGGAACAAATATAATTTTGCGCTGACAAGTTAAAGAAGGTGCACAGGTGAACGGTTGAGACGATGGTCCTCAAATATACGGTCAATAAGCTTTTTCGGACCCCCCTAACCATTCTACCTTTAACGGTGGGGGGGGTGGGGGTCTGGACTCTTGGATAACAAAGGCGCACATCTGAACGGCTGAATCTTCAATGCCCAGGTATACTGTTGAGATTAAATTCCGGACCCCCCCAACCAGTCTGCCTCTAATNTGGTTAAAGGTCACTCTCAGATCTACGGTCCAGTAGCAAGCGCACCGATGGACGACTGACGATGTATTTCGGACCCCCCCCCTAACCATTCTACCGTTAACGGTAGGGGGGATCCGAAATGGAATGGTTTTCTGTTAGGCCCCCTCCTCTAACGTGGCAGGAACCTATTGCTTCAAACTCCCACCATTTACCGCAAATCACTTTTCCACTTACCATTTTCCTGATATACCCCCACCGCCCCATGACATCATTTTTTCACTATATTCTCCTAATGTTCACATCCCATAACTCCGTCAGTTCATTCCCCCTGTTCACCCATCATAGGTCCTTTCACCATGGTCGGTCCCTAATCAACACCCTCCACATCACTTGGTCATACTCGTCACTCATTTCTACCTGCCATCTTACGCTCAAAAGGACATGTTGGTTATTTATTATAGGTTAACTTATCCGTTAGCTTGTTGATCTATCTCCCACCCCCAACGGGTATCTGTTTGCTCAAAATCGACTACCTCCATCATTCACCCATTGCTTATCTTATCCTTGCACCAGGAATTTTATCCTTGTCCTCTTCCAGATTCAGTCAGTAGCCCAAAAACCACCACCATTCCCTCTAACGTTTTTTGTTTGAATTGCATGTATTTTCCACAGTGATGGCGCCAAAGTCCAAGAAAGTGGGAGCCGAGGAAAATCCTTTCCTCCCACCTCCTGTCGACCTCGACAGGATCCCATTGGCTGATAAAGATCACCTAATCGCAGACACAAGATGCGAATTTGACTTCATGGAGTTGCAGTCATGGCTCAGAGATACTTTCTTAGATCAGAGTGATGAGATTGGGCTCTAGGAGTCCAACCTTCCTCTATATATTTTCCCCCAGGTCCATCTTTTCCCTGAATTTTCCCTCAAATGCCAAGCTCATTACCTCCCCGACCAGAGAACCATAGTCTCGTCATCAGGAGACACTCTGTTCTTCATCACACCAGAAGCCATTGATCAGATGATGCAGATACCCAAAAATGAATCTGCCTCTCCTTTTAATCTTGAATTCATAATAGAGTTGTACCAGAAACTATCTTTCTCTCAGAGAGCCCAGATTTTTGAGCTTTTCCTCCCACAGGATGCTCAGCTCCCCAAGACAAATCCCCCGTATCCTTCCTCCTTGTTCTAAGAGAAGGGAAACCAAGTCATTTCATTGCTCTGTTCTCTGCTTGGTTATTTTTCGGACCAATGGGTGGATGAACCCATATTGGGTTTTCTGTCCATTTTCTCTACAAAGGAAAGGCCCACCACTCAGTTTGACTACATCACTTTCTTGGCGAGCAGTATTCACGAGCAGCTTTCAAATTTTGCCACAGAGGGCATGTTCCAGTATTCCTCCATACTGGCTTAAATGTTCACTTTCTTTCAAGCAAATGGGTTCTCTTTCTCAATGTATAAAATGGACAAGGACGAGAAGCCACAAGCGGTAACATCTTAGACTTCCCTGCTCAGACAAAATTCCACAGAGTTTAGTTTCAAACAGTTTATCGAGCAGTTTTACCACCCAATGGTGAGCATGCTCAGTGGCAGACCATAACCAAGAATTAATGAGGAGATTAAGAGGATCTTACATCTTTCAAACCTTGCAAAAACTGGAGATTGGTACAATTACCAAAATCATACCGAGATCAAAGTATATGGATGTGAGTTGGCTCCATACAAACTACCCAAGTATTTAACCGTGAGGATATTTTCTCTGGAATACATAATACAAATGATAAACTTAGACGACATACACTTTGTGTCTCTGAAGAAGAAATAGTAGCTTAGAATTAAAGGGAAAATTGGGTCTTTTATCTATAATAGTCGAGGCGTCGGGGAAGAGGTAGACAGACTACTGAGAGAAATGAAGTTCCATGTTAGATTCCTATGGCACTATGATCCATGCGGGATAATTTCGAAGATGAGGATTAGGAATAAATATGTTCCATATGTTCATACACCCAAGCCTGAGATAGAAAATTTCACAAATCAAACAAAATGGGAGATGAACACTCTGGTAGAGATAGAATAGCAATATCCTTCGGTCAAGTCTCACAGATAGCTACACCATAGGTTCCCAAGGAGAAAATATCCAGGAAGGATACTTCACCTTCCGTCACCGAAGTCTCGGCTGAAGATTTCCAATTACACACCAACAGGCTAAAATCCAGTCATACAATTGACACGGCTGCTAAAAAGGAAACCCAATCCACTACTGCTAGGGAAGGTGATCAACCACCTCTTATCACAAGCAGCAAGTAGATCATGTCCTCAGTTTCATCCAAGAATTCGACAGATACTTCACTAGTTGACCAGCCGAGTAAAGGAGGACCAAAGTTGAGTATTTTTTAGAAGTATGATCTGATTAAGAAGAGGAATCAAACGCTGACTAGCAACACTTATGCTTAGTTTTGGAAACAGACATCAACGACATAGCATAGACTATTGTCCACATTCGATACTGAGAAGGGTAGAATGCACATGGCTTTTCTATAGGCACAGGTGCCTAACCCGAAGGTAATCATTGATTACAAAAGGGCGACGTTCGAGTTTCATACTAGGGATGTGCACCCTGCTAATCAAATGGATCTGCACAGGCAAACTAGAGAAATGGTTTTCTCCACTCTGGAAAATGCTTCTACTACAACTACTAAACTATAGGTCTCTCTGAGAAATGTTCAGACACAGCTAAAGTTAGAGAAAATATCATCCTTTGCAAAGGATAATAAAATTAAAATATTGGAAGAACTGGTCCTCAAGATCGGTTACGACCCCTCGAACGTGAAAGTAGTCGAGGAGATGCTTAAAAAGAAAAATTTTGATATAGCATCTCTGAGGAAACAGCTGAAACTACCACCAACGAAAGATTCACAAGCAAAGGAGATAGCTGAAACAGAAGGTGAGAAGGACGAGATGCTCAAGTTGATCATGGAGCAGAATGCACAGTTGAAAGAGATGGAAGCAGAACTGGAAAGGTTAGTGAAGGATAAGGAACAATCAATGCCTATGGAAGTCATTCCATTGAGCGCAGTTCCACTTACAGGAGTAAGCACAGCATCTGTAGCAGGAACCCCCTCAGAAGAGATTCCCTCAGCAACTCCACTAACAACTCTGGAAAAGACAGTAGAACTGGAAAAATCCATGGAGGAGATGAACTTGCAAGAGACGAAAATTAGCAGACTAAAAAAGGAGGTTGAGGACCTTTAGGAACTTAAGTCTTCTTACCAAACTAGCTACTCCATGGAGAAACAAGCATCAGACAAGCTCAAACAAGAATTGTAGTAGCTTTGAAAGTAAACAGTAGCAGGCAAGACACTCGTTGAGGCCAAGGAAAATATCTGGATGGATATCTCCAAATCCATAAATGAAATATGGCCTATGGTGCAAATCATTTTCGAGCAAAATGAACTAGTACAAAGGAGCAGGTAGGCTATTGAGAAAATAAGAGGATAACTGGGAGAAATGCCCACAGAAGCCACTGAGATCATCAAATTCCTGAATTCAAAAACCAGGGAGGAGTTGGAGGATTTGAAGTTTGAAGATAGGATGGAAACAATCCTCGAGGTCAAGAGGGTTCTGACCAAAAGGGGACTAATGCTACAGTTGGAGGAGAAGGTCCAGACTATGGACACAGGAGTACAAAAACTTTTTCGTAAAATCAAAGCTCTGCAGAAGAAAGGTCTCCCTAATTTAAGGGTCTTAAATGACAATTTAATGACCCTTCCTGATTATAAACAAAGGCTGGCCACAGTGGCCAAAGATAGTTCAAAATTTTTGGGAATACAGGGCAGCGTAATGGACAGGGCGTTCTTAGAAACCTTGCAGCCAGACATCAGCATACAGCACAAGATCCAGTATATTTTCATCGTCAAGCCAACTTTTTCCAAGTACACAGAGATGGATGAAATATACCGAAGACTACTCAAAGTCATCATTCCCAGTCATCTTCGGTGGGAAGAGCTATGCAATCTGATCGAGTAGGCGATGAGGTGTCCAAGCCCTGTCAGCAATCCGGTCAGACGAAGTCGTGCAGATGACTCACCAACGGTTTTCCTAGAAATCAGCATGAAGATTTCAACACATCATCAACAGTTCCTGAATTTTTGTATCTTGTTGAGTTAGTTAGCTAAATTTAGAATCTGTCATGTCTTGATCTTTAATGACAGGATCGTATGTAAATTTTGATTATAAATACTCCAAACTTTGAAGTATGAAGTGTTGATCTTTACGCCCTGTAAGCCAAAAGACTGTAATTATTTATCAAGAGATCTTCCAGTAATACAAAGGGATGTTTCACAAAATTCTCGTGTGTTATTCATTGGTGATGTTTATCTTTCTATGTTAAATGTTTTTCGCGCTCAGTTGTCATATTGTTTTCTAATGTGATCTTTTAAAAGTAGCGCATGTTGTAGGATTTATGTTTGTATACCTTGTCTCTGACTTTATAGATCTTAATGTTTATCTTCTAATATTATAGTGAAGAAAGTCTTAAATGCTTCTTTACTTTAATTGACATTCTCATCTTTTCTGCTATCCATCACTTTACTGCTAAAGAATCCAATGAATGCATTATCTTGCCTTGTGAAAAGAATCTTTTAGTTCATATTTAGATCTCTATCCTTATAATACAGACCCCATAGCCCAATGGATGCATAAACTCTCTTTCAACCAATTTTATAAAGAAAAAACAAACCATTCGATCTTACTCTACTTAACTACCCTAATATTTTGAAGTTAAAACATATCTAAATCTTACAGAGAGATCCCTCTCTGAAACTGGCAAGGCTAGATCCCAGTTTCGAAGTGGTTGGATTAAGTTACCTCTAGTAAATTTATTCTACCCTGACAACCTCTGGGAATTTACAGAGCGATAACAGTGTGTATAATTATATGTACAAAAACAGGCTTCTGGCCTTTAACACCTAGGCTCTCCGGCCTATTAACACATAATCTTACCAGCTTATAATTTATCGACTCACCAACCTAAAAAACATGTTTAAAATTCATAATATAACTGGGGCACGTCCTTGGAGTATTACATTTCTCTTAGCGCCAAACTGATCTACATGTCTCCTTCACTACAGAGACTACTGGGCTTTGCCTCAACTAGGCTATTCCTATTTTTCGTCAGCTTCTCTATAGAATTTGGCCACCAATGTGGTGATTGGCTCATTGTCAATGTGATGTTCCAATGCAAGGATCTCTCACATACACCTCTGATAGAGCCATGATCAAGTGGGATTAACCTCTCGATCTGTCGTCTCCTTCTACATTTCTGATAGTGATTTTCTCAACCTCATGCAACGTAGTTCCCACTCTTACACTTTGTTTTTCACACTAACCTCAACAATATTTCAAAAAAAATATATACACTTTCTATGCTAAGATAATCCTACATCTACATAGGCTTAATAATCATTCCTTTGTCATGATTCTAGACACTCTCATGATGGAGTCACACCCATTCCTCCTGCTCTGTTAGCATGATAAAGTTTAGAGAGGAAGAAACATAATAGAAATGAAGGATACACTCTATATGTAGTTTCAATACCCATCTATCTATTATATAGTTGCAATGATACAATGAGGATCCAACGAATCTCTACTTAACACTACAATCAATTGATACTGAACACAATGACTAAAGTGCACTTGACTAGGTGACCTGGCAGACATCTTGACAGGAAGGTGGACAAATGTAGATTATCTCTAACAGTATGACCACGATAAATTATCAAATAATTCTCATAAGTGTTGATTATAAGACTACTATTGGACTTAGCGGCCATGATGAGGTTAAACTTGAGGTCATATGTTTATTGCTCTCTCCAGGGTAGAGTAATTTGGGATCACAATGATGGTGTCCGACAGTCTTTTCCCATTTATGGTAACGTAGAAAGCTTTCGATTTAGATATATTTAGCTTCTCTATCTATGCAAAATATAATAAAAAGAGTCGTTTGTCTACATAGGTTGTTCCCAGAGTGAATTCAAAGTCTCCTGTGTTAATAACACACGTCATTTGCAAAACAACCATGCATGTTTTTTCTATTGTCTAATGAAATGGGATTTTGGGAAGTTAAATTCTGTACCATCACTGAATTTTCATAATATTTATTTGTTGACCGCATGCAATCAAATTTGTCTTTGGGATACTTGTTTAATTCACCATAGCAAGCTATTAGGATCATTGATTAACAAAAGAATTAGAATGGATATCAATGAATGTCAATAGTGTTGCTAGTTTATTAGTCTAAGAGTCATGTCTGTAAAACATATGAAGTTCAGAATGCTCACCTAACTGTAGGCTATCCATCAACATTAATGGAGATACTTCACACACACATAGGAATTATTTTTCCTAAGGTTTTCCCTATGTTTACAAGTCATTATTCAATCTCCTATAGTCTAGGGACAATATTCCTCTAGGAGAATATTCTCTTTAGTTCACACTTCAGTTTGATAATTTGAGTGGAGTCTAGAAGCAACATTGGGATCATCACCATGCAACATTGGGATCATCACTAGCTAATGGTCATTGTCCTTCATATTTTCACTAGAATAGTGATTTACTCATGCTTCCTTGTTCTCCTCCTCACTTCACTCTGTTTCAGTCAGTTAACTGAAGACTGGGAGACTAGTTAACTCATACTAGGTGGTAGTTAATTCCCGTAACTGCCTGAGAGACTAGACTAAGTGGCAGTTTACTCCCATAACTTCCGGTGTGTGTCCATATCACTCTAGAACACCACTATGGTGCATTGGCTTCTCCTCCAATGTGCATTAGTTGAGTTATACAAATTATATCATGTGTAAATTATCATTCATTCATTTTGGTTAATGAGAATTCTTCTATTCTTTCTCTCCTGCTTCTTTTTTCTCATATTCTCTCTGCAAACTGTGTATGTCATTTTCTAGCTAGATATTTTTTGTGCAGGTTCAACACATTTACATGGTATCAGAGCCAACAGACTACTAGGGAAAATACACACCAGATTATTTTTGCACGTCCCGAAGATTGAAGACAGTGGAAAAATGGAATTTCCAAAAGAATTCATTCTTACACCATACAATTTCTTTGCATGGAAAGAGAATATGATAGTGCATATTCTAGGCATAGGATTATATAGATTAAGCATGAACACAAAGACCAAACCCACATAAGCCACAAAAAATACAAGTATCTAAATCAAATGGATGAAGCATTTGGAACTATTCGCAGTATCATTTCTCCTAAACTCATCTTTCACATATCCTCGTATAAAACTCTCAATGAAGCTTGGACCACCATCGAACGTATTTTTGGAAAATGGGATGATATGAGGGGACACATGCTCGAGGTGTAATTTCTCACTTTGGATCCAAAAAACTTCGACAATCTCCAAGATTTATTTACCAAATATAAGGATTTGTTGTCACAACTCAAGGCTTGCGGGCTTGATAAATCTAAGGAGAAACAAATGGTTCTTACCATTCTCTCCAAACTTGGTATGGAATACTCAGTGTTTGTATCCACATTTCATTCAGTTAGGCTCGCCACTAGAGCCACCTGGACGATTCCCTCTCTTGAGGCCTTTATCGAGTCTCTGACACAAGAGCAGAACAAGCTCATCAATATGGGAAAAATCAAATTCCCATTAAGGTGCATGCACTTACTTTGCAAGATGGTAGCGGTCATCAAAATCATAAATCTAAAGACAAAGACAAAGGAAATCACATGAAAATCCAAAAAAGGAAGGGTACTCAAAACCCTTCAACGATGCCTTTGGATCCAAAGGTGGAAAGGGAAGAAAAGGGGAGAAAAGCACTTACTTCCATAAAGGATTCCATCCATAATCCACATGTATGCAGAAACAGATAGATAAAATGGCCCAAATAATTCAACAAAACAACCTTGGAGATCGCATCCCTGAGGGTTCCAAGAAGAAGAATCCTAAAGATCAGAATCCCAAGAAAGACAATTCTATCCATGCTTTGATTGCCATCAACTCCTCTCATGATGCTTGGATCATAGATTCCAGTGCATCATACCAAATGGTAGCCACAAAATAAGTCTACTCTTCACTTGATGCATGTAAAGGTCCTCCTATTCTGATGGGGGAAAACTCTCCAGTCGAGGTCACCGGCAAAGGGAGAATTGAACTCACAAATGAAAGCTTTGAGAATGTGCTCCACGTTCCCAAACTCTTCATCAATCTTCTCTCTGCATATCAGATGACAAAATCTGACACTGTGAAGAGATTCATATTCACACCTAATGCAGTGGATATCTATGACATGCAAACCAATTCCAGGGTTGCTATTGATGAGGTAAATCATCAATCCAGACTCTACACATTCTCTGAATTTATTGAACCAAATTTTGCATTACTGCTTACCCATGCTGATGAAAGCAATAGGATGTGGCACAAAAGGTTCAAGAATTTAAATTTTAGATATATGAAACAACTTATCAAGAAGGGAATGGTTGATGGTCTACTTGAAATCTACTTCTCCAAAGGAATTTGTGAGGGATGTGTTCTTAGAAAACACCCTCAAGAGAAATTCGACAAAGGAAAGACTCAGATGCTTATTTTCCTTTAGATCTGATCCATAGTGACCTCATGGGCCCTTTTCCGCATCAATCAATCAGTAAATCAAGGTACATGCTCATTTTTGTTTATGATTTCTCACACTTCACATGTATTTTCTTTCTTAGGAAAAAATCATAGGTCTTTCAATACCTCAAAGATTTCAAAGCCCTTGTTGAAACACAGTTAGGAAAGAAGATAAAAGTCCTCCGAACAGATAACAGGAGAGAGTATGTCAACCATGATATACAAAAAAAAAATCATGAGGTCGAGATTCAGTTGTAGCACATGGTTCCTTATACTCCACAGCAAAACAAAGTTGTTGATCGGAAAAACATATCTCTAAAAGAGATGGCATATTGCATGCTACATGCAAAGTCACTTCCACGGGGATTATGGGTTGAAGAACTTAATTGTGCAACCTACATCCAAAACATATCTCCACATAGATATGTCAAGGATAATACCCCCTACGAGGCTTGGAGCGGCCTCAAACCGGAAGTGACCCACTTTCATATATTTAGTTCTCGTGCATTGGCCAGGATTCCCTCTGAGAAGAGGAAGGCACTTGATCTACAAAGCACAGAATGTGTCTTTGTTGGATACCCCAATAGTGTGAAGGGATATAGACTCATTGGTATTTCCTTAGACTGGCTCATCATTGAGCGAAGTGTCCAATACAAGGAAAGTGTCTTTCATGTACCTCAACAGCCGCATGCAAACACTTTTGTTCTTCCACCTGTCAGAGATGATGAGCATGCACATGAAAAATCTTCTTCAAATGAGAGTTTTGATTCAGAGGATTCCTATGATATAGATACAGAGTCAGTACAATCAAATGTAGAGCCAGAGCAGAGGCCCAAGTGGGCCAAGACTACTCTCCACGATGCATGAGATCTTGTTGGGGATCCAGTTGATACTAGGAGGAATCTATCTGATTTTGAGGAGCCTTCTATTACACTCACTACCATTGAACCGATGCCACCTAGGCATATTTTGTTGGTTCAGTCTTCATATCTACAGTCTTATGGCTAGGCTACTGGAAATCCCTTTTGGGAATCCACCATGTAGGAGGAGTACAACTCCCTTCTCGAGAACCGGACTTGGGATTTGGTTCCCCTTCCTTCAGGAAGGAAAATTGTTAGGTGTATATGGGTCTATAAGACCAAGAGCATAGCATATAGACAGGTTAATAGGTACAAAGCCAGGGTAGTTTCCAAAGGATTTTAGTAGGTGCACAACATTGACTATGATGAGACCTTTACTCTAGTAGTGAAAATGGATTCCATATGTTTGGCACTTTCCATTGCGACAACCAAGGGATGGGAAGTCCATCATATGGATGTGAAGAATGCATTTATTCACGATGATCTCTCTAAGGAGATCTATATGGAGAAACGTCAGGGATTTGTGTAGGATTCATCTTTGGTATGTCGATTGAAGAAGTCTCTTTATGGCCTCAAGCAGGCCCCGAGGGCATGGTATGCCAAGATGGAATCCTACCTGTTGTCATGAAACTTTGTACGTTGTGAGTTAGACCCGAATGTTTTCATGCTTAGGACGAATGATTCACTTCTACTCCTAGTTTTGTATGTTGATGATTTTTTGATCACCAATTGCTCGACTTCAGTGAATGTTGTAGTCAAGAGGATTGTGCATGACAGATTCTTGATGACAGACATGGGTCCACTACATGTCTTCCTTGGACTCAATATCAACCAGGATGCATCAAGAATCAAACTATCTCAGGCCAAATATGCAGGAGATCTCCTTGAGAGATTTCACATGACAACTGCAATTATGCCCTGACTCCTTGTTGACGGGCGAAATTGTCCGTCCGTCAATTGAGAGAGTGGAACCGGTTCGGGGTTGTCTAAATAACCCAAGCCGTTTGGAATGAACCACCCTGACGGGTTTAACGGCTCCGTTGGCCGCTCTAAGATCCTAAGAAAACCAAAGAGAAAACTAATCTAACTAACTAATCTAACTAAAACAAATAAAACAAACTAAACTAACTAAAAACTAATAAAACAAATTAAACTAACTAAAACCAATAAAAACAAATTAACTAAAAACAAACAAACTAATACACTAATCTAATTAAAACAAACTACTAAATTAAACTAAAACTAAATATAAACTACTCTAACTATTATATACAATCTACTAATTACTATTACACTAACTCTAGCAATTAAA
>ML786689.1:54842-131929 GCA_009831015.1 Picea engelmannii | reverse complement strand
AGTGATGTTCAGGGGGGGTGTTGGAGATACTTCACACACACCTAGGAATTATTTTTCCTAAGGTTTTCCCTATGTTTACTATTCATTATTCAGTCTCCTATAGTCTGGGGAGAATATTCTCTTCGGTTCACACTTCAGTTTGATCAGTTGAGTGGAGTCTAGATGCCACATTGGGATCATCACCATGAATCATTGGGATCATCACCAGCTAATGCACATTGTCCTTGGGATAATCACCGGACTAGTGCTTTACTCATGATTTCTTATCTCC
The DNA here is from genome assembly GCA_009831015.1 of Picea engelmannii. Classification (NCBI taxonomy): domain Eukaryota; kingdom Viridiplantae; phylum Streptophyta; class Pinopsida; order Pinales; family Pinaceae; genus Picea; species Picea engelmannii. The sequence goes on along the minus strand of ML786689.1, from coordinate 131,658 downwards.
TCCTCACTTCACTATGTTTTAGTCAGTTAACTGAAGACTAAGAGACTAGTTAACTTACACTAGGTGGCAGTTAATTCTTGTAACTTCCTGAGAGACTAGACTAGGTGGCAATTAATTCTTGTAACTTCCTGAGAGACTAGACTAGGTGGCAGTTTACTCCTGTAACTACCGGTGTGTGTCCAAATCACTCTAGACCACCACTATGGTGCATTGGCTTCACCTCCATTGTATATTAGTTGATTTATACAGAGTATATCATGTGTAAATTATCAATCATTCATTTTGGTTAATGAGAATTCTTCCATTCTTTATCTCTTGCTTCTCTTTTCTCATATTCTCTCTACAAACTGTTTATGTCATTTGCTAGCTAGATATTTTATATGCATGTTCAAGACATTTACAAACATCAGTTCTTGATACTGAATGCAACATTTTTCCTAACTGTGCCTATTCTACATGCCATCCTAGAGGGTTCTCAACTCTATAGCATTGATAAAGGGATCATCACTCTCTGAAGTTCTAATTGAGAAACTATATAACACTCTAGAACTAACCAAGATTTTTTCATAACAAGCCTCATATGGATATGTGATAATTACATTTTCCATGGCCAACATACTCAGTATCTCAATAGAAAAAGTGAAATTTTATCTGAGGCCATTGTAATTTCCAGCAACAAACCAAAACCTCGAGAGGTAAGGCACATTTGGGGCCACAGGAAAATGATAGCAAGACTTAGTGAAAATATTTGGAAAGAAACATAGATTATGCATTTAAAAACCATATTCTTGTTGAGAGGCGCTCCCTAAATATATTTTCTGGCCAACATCTACATAATCAGAATTAGTGACCCATGCTATATTTTTTTTGTCAGTGTAATTCATTTTCCATCCACAATTGATACTCAAAAATCCTACTACCCTAGAATTTAATTCATCAATGAAATAAATTAGATGAGTCTCCTTTCATCCCATTACCGGCCTCGAGAAAGACAAGAAAAAGACCTTGAGGAATCCAAAGGCATAAATCAAGGAAAAAACTCCCCTCAATCGAAGCCCCAATGCCCCGTAACTGAAATTCATGGCTTTCGATGACTTCCACATCAACCCAAACCGCAGGCCACCATCAAAATATGAAGCCTAATATCAATGGTTTACCTTGAAATATATCAGCTTAAAATGATTTATATGACAATTAAAATCAAACCCAACTAATTGAGACCATGTCCAGAAGAAATTTCCCAAAAAAAGAACTTGTTATGTAGTAAAAAACAACTTTGTTTTTTTTATACTCTATTTTAAAAACAAAATAACAACACTCTGCACATTGTTCAAAACACTACAACACAGATTTATGAGTAAAACAATCTCTATTTTGCATTAAAAACTCACTGCAGCATATTCTATGAACAAAAATATGCATCAAATGAAAAATTACAGCAACCCACAAGAGTCTAATAAAACAAAAATACAACAACACATAGCTCTCTAAAACAGAAAATAAAATAACAGCAATCACAAGGGAATTCGATCTTCTACTCTTCCACACTCTAATAGAAAAAAATGAACTTAAATTCACATAGCAATTGTGTTGAGGGTCATTGTAGTCATTTAGGAAAAAACGAAATGTGGTTGACTAACTCACACTTGGAAGAATATAGTTTTACATCTAGAGTTCATAACCTGGCCAAATTTTCATTGATTTCCTAAAAACTATGCATCAATTATTTCAATATCCCCCTTGATGTCAAGTTTTTTTATTCCCGGCAATAGTCTAAGATTTGTTGATTTATTCTTTGGAAGAGCTTTAGTGAAAACGTCTGCAAGTTGATCTTCAAATCAAAAAAATTCAAAAGAGATGAATTGTTGTTGTACAAGATATCGTATGAAGTGATGTCGAATATCAATATGTTTTCTCCTGTTGTGGAATACATAATTCTTTGTCATGGAGATTGTTCTTTGATTGTCACAATAGACTTTGATTGGCTTATTGATTTTCATTCCCAAGTCTTCAAACAGTCTTTACATCCAAATGGCTTGTGTACTTGTTGATGGCACTGCAATATACTCTCCTTCAATTGTATATAGAGCAATGGTGGTTTGTTTTTTTCTGATCCAAGAAACAAGATTTCCTCAAAATTAGAGAAAAACATATCTAGAATTTCTATTTCGATCATCCAAGCAACCTACCGAATCTTCATTTGTGTATGCTACAACATTGGAATCATTAGTAGCATTATAAAGCAAATCGAAGAAAAAAAATTACCCCTTACATATCTCAGAATTCTTTTGGATGCATGCCAATGAGACTCATGAGGTTGATGCATGAACCTGGAAACCAAACTCACAACAAACATGATGTATGGTCTAGTGTTTTTCTGATACATAAGACTTCCAATCAGATATCTATAAAGTGTAACATTACAAAGTGGAGTTTCATCTTCCTTCATCAATTTACTCCCAACAACTAAGGGAGTACTCACATGTTTACAACCATGCATGTTAAACCTCTTCAACAATTCTTCAACATATTTGGATTGACCAATGGATATACCTGCAGTTGTTTTTTTTATTTGCATACCCAAAATATCTCATAAATCAGACATCTCAAATTCATATTTCATTGCCTCTTTGAACTCCTTCACAAGTGAGGGTGAGGTGCTCATAAAAATTAAGTCATCTACATATAAGAAAACAATGATGAAACATAATCCCACAACTTTTTTGTACAATGTACTCTCAGAAGGACATTTAACAAAGCCATGATTATGAAGATTTTTTTTTATCAATTCTAGAGTACCAATCTCTAGGGGCTTGTTTAAGACCATAAATATCCTTTTTAAGCCTATAAAACTTATCTTCTTTACCTTTAACAATGAAACCTTAAGGATGATCAACATAAACTTCTTCCTTCAAATATCCATTTAAGAAAGCAGATTTAACATCCATGTGATAAACTATTAACTTTAACTGAGATGAAATGGAAAGAAAATTTATTACAGTTTCAAGTCTTGCTACTAGAGCAAACATTTCCTCATAGTCAATGCCTTCTTGTTGCACATATCCTTTTTCAACTAAACATTCCTTATACTTTGAAATACTTCCATTCATATTAAATTTTAGCTTGTAAATTGACTTTACACCGATAGTGGATTTTCCATGAGGAAGATCAACTAGCTCCCATGTATCATTTTCTTCAATCTATGACATCTCATCCTCCATGGCTGCCACCCATGGCTCATCATTGCAAGCTTCTTTAAAATTAAAAGGTTCAACATGGGAATAAGAAAAAAGAACAAAATTATCACCAACATACCTAGATGTTTCATATATCTCCTTCAAACTTCTAGTTTTTCTAGGAGGACTACATGAATACGTTGATTATGTATCAACATGAGATCTTTCTATCATAGAAGATGAAGATGAACTTGATGGATAACTCCTTAAAGGTGAGCCTGGATTTCTTATAGTATATGGTTGCAAAGATTGATCATAGTTATCAAAAATCAAGTTTCCAATATGTGGAATAAGCACTTTATCTTCTCCTTCATTCTTGTAATTACTCCCCCTTCATCAAAGATCACATCTCTTATAACATAAAGTTTATTAACAAGTGGATCAAAACACCTATAATCCTTTCTTTCTTCTAAACATCCAATGAAAATACATTTCACTGATTTTCCATCTAATTTTTGTCTTTGTTGTGTAGGAATGTGAACAAAGCATGCAGACCCAAAATATTTAAGATGAGAAATAGTTGGTTTTCTACAAAACCAAGCTTCATAAGGAGTAAACTTTTTTACCATCTTTGTACGAATTTTGTTGAGTATATATGTAGTTGTATGGACTGCATCTACCCAATAAATGTTTTACAAACTCATTTCTTTTAATATACATCTAGCCATCTCTACAATTGTTCTTTTTTTTTCCGCTACTCCATTTTGTTGAGGAGTATATGCAATAGCTAACTCCTTCTTGATGCCATGTAAGATGCAAAATTATTTGAATACATTTGAGGTGAATTATACACCTCGATCAGTTCTCAATACTTTCAAATGGTATTCTGATTCCTTCTCAACAAGTGTTTTAAATTTTTGAAAGCAACTAAAAGCTTGAGACTTCTCACTTAAGAAATAGACCTAAGATATCCTTGAAAAATCATCTACAAAGAGAAGAAAATACATATTATTTCCAAGATATAAGTTCTACATGGGGCCACAAATATATGCATGTACTAAGGCCAAATTCTCACTTGCTCTAAAATGATGATGAGGAAAGCTATCTCTATTTTTTTTCCCTATTGCACAACCTTCACATATCTTATTATCTGGTTCTATGAATGAAGGAAAAACTCTTACCAAGTTCTTCTTTCGCATGAAATAAAGAGATCCAAAATTAAGGTGCCCAAACCTCTTGTACCATAACCAAGTCTCATCAATTGATGCCTTCAATAAAGCTACACTTAATTCCATACATAACAAAAACATCCTATTATATGTCATAGGAACTTCGGCAACAAGACCATTGTTGTTAAAAATCTTACAAAACTTTCCTCAAAAACAATCTTGTAGTTTTTAGAATGTAGTTGCCCTATGCTAATCAAGTTATGCTTTAAACTTGGAACAAACAAAGTATCATGTATATACATAATACTTTCATTCTTGAATTTTATGGAAAGAGTACATGTTCCCCTTACTTCTGCCTCATTATCATTGCCAAAATTTACTTTCCCTTTCACACTCTCATCTAACTTTACAAACATTTTTTTTGTTTCCTATCATATGATTTGAGCAACCACAATCTAAATACCATACAAAATCATCTTTGGCATCAAAATTGTTACATGTGAGAAACAATGTTTGTGAGTTCTCACCTTCATATTTACTAAAATTTTCTTGAGTGGTGTCTTTTTTCTTAAAACAATAGCTTTCAAGGTGACCATCTTTATTACATTAGAAGTAATGAAAGTTACCTCTCCCGGGGTTGTTGTTTCTTCCTCTACCACGACCTCCTCTTCCTATGACTCTTCCACAACCTCTACCTCCTCTATTTTATGATGAAGAAAAAGTAGAAGCATCATTAATGGTAGTGGAATATTTTGTATTCTTGTCGTCAACCTTCAACTTTCTTTGGAAAGCTTGATCCTGAGTTTTCTCATTCTTTTTTAACCTGTCTTCATGTACTTGAAGGATTCCAAATAGATCAACAAGGGTTAGTTGTGATAAATCACTTGACTCCTATATAGAAATAGTGTCGGGATCAAAAATTTTAGGAAGACTTCTCAAAACTTTTTCAACGATCCTCCTATCTTCAAGAGATTTACCATGAGCATGAATAACATTCACAATATTTTGAACTCTAGTAATAAAAGATTCAACACTCTCATGTTCTTTCATAGTAAGATATTCAAAATCTCTTCTCATCATTTGGAGTTTGACGAATTTTACCATAACAAATCCCTTGCATGCCTTCTCCGAGGTTTCCCAAGCATCATGGGACTTACTACATTCTGCAATCTTTGGAAACATAGTGATGTCAACTCCAATTTGAAGGATGAATAGATCTTTGGCATTCTTTTTCATGTTCTCCTTCAATTCTGGCTTTTGATCAACAGAGGGAGCATTTTAGGCATCCTGATCAGTTGGGTCTGTGTAACCTACAGAAACAAGCACCCATAAATCTTGTGAGATGAGAAAAGTTCTCATCTTCACACACCAATACTCATAGTTTTCCCCACCGAAAAGAGGAATCTAGTACTGTACTGCATTTGAATTTTGGGTCATTTTCTCCTTCCTTCTCCAAAATTAAAAAAAAAAAAAACATTGTAATCAACCTGCTCTAAAACCAAATGAAATATCTGAGCTTAAAAGGAGTTATATGATAGTTAAAATCAAACCCAACTAGCTTAGATACTCTGTTTTAAAAAAAATATAACAAAAACACTCTACACATTGTTTAAAACACTACAACATGTATTTATGAGGCAAATGATCTCTATTTTGCTAAAAAAAACTCACTGCAACATATTATGTGAATAAAAATATGCATCAAATGAAAAATTATAGCAGCCCACAAGATTCTAATAAAACAAAGCTACAACAACACACAGCTCTGTAAAACATAAAATAAAATAACATAAATCACAAGGGCATTCGATCCTCTACTCTTCCACAGTCAGATAGAAAAAAAATGACTTTAAATACACATAGCAGGTGCATTGAGGGCCATTGCGGTCGTTTAAGAAAAAATGAAACGTCGCTAATTAACTCACACTTGGAAAAATATAGTTTTACATCTAGAGTTCATAAACTAACCAGATGTTTGTTGATTGCTTAAAATATAGGCATCAATTATTTCATACCTGCTTTTTTTAAAGATCCACTCATATTTTGTATTATACATAGAGAAAAAGCGATCATGGATTTGTAGTTGGCTACCGAGTTTTGACGGAAATCAATCGGTATTGGCACAAGTCATCTAAGTGGACTATAAGGTTCTTGAACTAGGAATGGCGTATGTCTTCAAATCTTGGGCATTTGGGGGTTAACTAGTGAATGCAACATTCAATTCCCGATGTAGATTTCCTTGATTCCCCATGTGGATTTCTCCGAATAGAAGTCCTAAGCAAGAAATTTAAGAAAAAATTAGTTGGCAACTACTAAATATAAAATAAATATCTCATTTAGGTTAATTAAAGGTTTTTTTTAATGATAAGTTTAGATCAGAGGAGGTCAAAAGTAAAAACTAGTTATACTAAAGGTTTCAGGAAAGTATTATCCACCATGCACTAAGCCAGTGATTGGCTTAGTACATGATTTCCTAGATAATAAAAAGTACATGGTACAAATTATGCAGGTTTCATGCCCATCCAAGTTGATGGTGATGCCTTGGTCATCCATGCGAACTCCAACAACTCAGTTTCTGACCACCCTCCCCTGGTGTGGTCCTATTGATTACTCAGCTAACAATCACTCCCTATCACCACCCTTGATTCCACATCCAGTGTTAATTACTTGATGTGCCTGCAGACTGAGACTTAAATTGTAGTTAACCCCTGAGGAGACGTGAGGTATAGTGAGTTGATTGACGAGACATGAATTCATGCAACATTTAATGTTGTGTTTACCTTATTTACTCCCTACGTGCCCATTTTTTAATTTGAAAATAGTTTCCTTGATTTCCTCATTCATAGATTTCCCTCGGTTGTTTTGTAATTGAATTGAAGCATGACAATGGAATCTAGTGGAGAGGAGGTCCAAGTGAAGCTTGTGTGATACATGAAGAGGCATCCACCCATGTTTTCATGAAGAAATAAAAGTTTTCGGTTTGTGTGATTCGAATTCAAGCAATGGTGCTCCAGGAAAAGAAAAAATTGCTTAAAAGAAGAACTCGTCCCATCGCAAATAAATCTCCCACTTCTTATTATCCAACTACTCCTCAGCATGGACTAGAGCACTACCACAATCATGGTCATGAAGGGAAACTTACCCATGAGGAATATGAGCAACATAAACACACGAGTTTGTTGGGAAAACTTCACCGCACACCCAATTCCATCTCCAACACCATAAGTCTCTCTCTTACTAATTATTTTACTCATTAATCATTGCTCCATTGCTTTATATGTGATCTCCTTCCTTCTTGAATATATATATATAATTTCAGTCTAGCGATGAAGAGGAGGAAGGAAGAAGAAAGGTGCAAAGGACAAGAACAAGGAAAAGTTCCCCGGCAACAAACAACATTCTTCATATCAGTATGCGGGTGAAGAGGAGATGAAGGCAAGTCTACTAGATAAAATCAAAGAGAAGCTTCCTGACCACCATAATAACAACAATGAAGAGGAAGAAGAAGAGAAAATGTAGCACCATTAAAGTTATTGTAAACTCTCGTTCATCCATAAATATGTGTTTCACTTCTCCTTCGCTTTGCCAATGAGCATTGATGAAAATAATCATATGTGTGTGTTGTGTGGAATGTGCATTTGTTAGAAGAGGATCAAAGATATCAATATGATCTTATCGATCTGCATTTCCATGTTTAGTATATAACTTAGTTGGGATTTGGAGTAACCAGTTTGGGGATAATTTAATTGAACGCCTCCATATCTTTCAAGCTCAATATCCATGTGTACTTAGTAAACTTTATTGTATATTTATGATAAAAAAAATGTCTCATTGGTTATCTGTTTAAAGCTGGATATCGGTGTGTAAAGTTGTTGCATATTTATACAGAGTTATATTATTTTTGGACGAAAATTCTTTACCGAACAAGAATAATATACTTTAATTTAATTTAGCTATATTATTTTTTCCATTAACAATTCTTTATGGAAAAAGAGCGATAGACTATTTTTTTTACTTGAATTTATGTAATTATATTGAAAAGTTGTTGAAACAATAGTTTCACAAAAGATGGACAATAATAAAACTAAGTTTATTGTAAGAGAAACAACATAGTATACGCTAAACTATAAGGATGTGTATCATTTTAAAGACAACGTTTAATGCATCTAACTAACATTTAGATATCCAACAACAACATTGATAATCATGAACATCATCATGTATTGTATAATAACCATTTTGTTGAGAATGATTTTGGATCAAAATTGTGTACTTGGTTTTGAAACGTCCTCTTCATAATAATAACCATTTTTCCTAAATATAAAACTAAAAACATATATTAATAATTATTTTATTTTATTTTTAAATTTAATTTTTAACTTTTTCTTTTTAAAAATAATCTTGAAAGAAGCATCTTAACAATTCTACTCAACTAAAAAACAATTATCATTTCTCTACACAAACTTAAGTGAGCAATAAGTAGTTATCATTCTCCTCTTTGTCTACACTTACAAGTTCTTACATTTTTTTACCACAATAAACTTTTCATAATTAAGCTTCTATCCCAAGGATCGAGATGTTGCAAAAATAATCCATCACAAAATATTGAAAATAATAAAAATGTGTTTTATTATAAGAATAATAGAATGTCAAATTCATGATTTAGGTCATATCATAATTTAAGTCATATTATATTTTAACATAAAATCTAAGTGGATTCAAAAAATATTAAAGTCCAAATGAATTAGTTTACTTCAAGAATTGTAATGGATGTGTGATCTTTCATAGCATATTTCATGTCTCATAATTGTAATGGTTGTGTGATCTTTCATAGCATATTTCATGTCTCAGAATTGTAATGGATGTGTGATCTTTCATAGCATATTTCATGGCTCTTGTTGGCTATTGGCGGAGATTTATTAAGGTATTTTCCAAATTCAATACCAGATTACTTGTTTGCAAAAGAAAGAGAAGAAATTTTAATAGTCCCAAGGATGCAAGAACAACTTTTAGCTACTGATAAAGTTTCTCACAAGTACCCCAAATCTGAAAATTGTCAATCCTCACGAGGATTTTGATATGTGCACTTGTGCTTGCATTAAAGGAATTGGTGGAGTTCTTATGCAAGATATCTATGTAGTATGTTGTGATTCAAGGAAACTAATTGAGCACAAGAAAAAATATGTTACTCATCACTTGTAACATGCTACAATGGTGTATGTTTTAAAAATATGGAGCATTCATTAATGGGGAAAATATTTTAACCCAAAACTTGATCATAATAACTTGAAGCATTTATTTGAGAATCTAGCAAGACGAGTATCATCACAAAATCCATTGATACTTTCTTCTTCGAGGAAATTTGGGTTCATTTTGGACCATCACAAACCATTGTTTCAAATAGGGACATCTAGTTCCTAAGTAATTTTTTGATCTAGCTTGTGGTCTATGATGGAACCAAGATGATCAAATCAACTTATTTCCATCCCTAGAGAAATGCACAAACGTACGTATCCAAAATTATAATTGTGCATATCCTATGAATGTATAACTCAATGAATCCACATACATGGGATGAAATCCTCCCTTATGTTCAAAGTTATAGTAGAGTCCTTCATAATTCTATTTTCCATAGATTTTTTCAGGTGTGCCCAGGGTTCTATCCATTCTCCCCAATTGATGTAGCTCTGCTTGTTGCCTCTACACAAAAATATTCATCTCTTTCTCAAACTGAGGGAGGCTAAAGCACCCAAATCTTTTGAATGGATCGACAATTTTCAGATTTGGGGTAATTCTGAGAAACTTTATCAGTAGCTGAAATTTGCTCTTGCATCCTTGGGACTATTCAAATTTCTTCTCTTTATTTTGAAAATAAGTAATTTGGTATGAAATTTGGAAAATACCTCAATAAATCTTTGACAATAGCCAATAAGAGCCATGAAATATGCTATGAAAGATCACACATCCATTACAATTCTAAACCATGAAATATGCTATGAGAGATCACACATCATGTTAGCACTGGAAGTCACACCTAGACTATTGTAGGTGTAACCCTAGTACCCATCAAAATATAAATGGGTTAAATTGGTTTGAGTAGGTGGATCAATAAGACTGGAAAAGAAAGGGAGAGAGAAGAAAAATGTTTGTAGAGGCATTCCATTGGGCACAAAGTCATAACATCCTACAAATCAAAGGCAATCAAATTGTATATCAGACAAAATGGATATATAATTAGGAGTAGAAGCATAGTGAATATGAAAAAATGAAGAACATCCATTTTAAAAAGATCCTTTATGCAACAGATTAAATATTGCTTAAACAATGAACAATGATTTAATGGGCAAGTTAAAACAAATCCTCCATTGTTCCTGAATCCATCAATAAATGACAGTTATGATCCTCAAAACCTGAAATATATTCAAGAAAGAAGATAACAAAGAAATGGGAAAACAAGAAGACAATATGATAACAGCTCTCATGAATCTTTAATGGCAGAAAATGTCATTACAAAAAGGCCCTCAGTCTTACAAATGAGCAACTAAACTTCTCCTCCAGCTCTCTCCTCTCTTGGATCATGAATCCAACCCTTTCTTTATAAAATCCACTTTCATATATAGTGAATGATATCTATATATGCTAAGGAGTTTGAAACCAAGGAGGTACATCATATCCTCCTCCATTTAGGAGTCTTGTTACAAAAGATTCCAACAAAAACCTAACAAATTCCTATTTTTTGGGATCTTGTCTATTGTGATAAATGCCTTTTGAAACATGTCATGTTGTTTGATATAGATATGGAACACATGTCCCTCATGTCTGACTAACTCCTAGGAGACCATTTGAACCTTCTCTGACAACTGGAAGCCTTCCCATAACTCGAATTTGTCAAACTGTTAGAGTTTGCAACGCCTTTGACAAGATGCATTGTGAACTTTCATTTAGGTGATGATTTTGACTTTTCTCCCAAAATAAAAAGTGGGTCGAGCTAATTGTTTGTCACAAAGTCAATGGTAATATGATGCTTCTCCATACCAAATTTCATAAGAACACATATTGGAATTCAAAAGTTATGATCAAAACAATCTTATGTTGTGTGTTAATGCTTACAAACTGTCATAAATTACCAATTTGCAACGCCAACGAGTCCAGTCGCTAGGAAATTTCCGGTAGAATCCCATTTCACTTTTACAAATCTTCAAAACCTCAAATATTATGTCAGGATTCCAGACATGCTGCAAAAAATTCATAATCTTGATATATAACTGGAGGAAAATACCAAAACTGTTAATTATGGTTTTAAACTCATGGCCATCACCAAAATGTTGTACAGACATATAGCATAAACTTTGACCAAAAATTGATGTTGGATATTTGTAAGATCAATGTAATTATCCTTTAGTTATGGAGCTTCTTCTTGTGTTGTTGACTATCCATAACTACTACTGGCAAAAAGCTTTTTGCAATTTGTTATGATAGCTAGGTGTGTGAAAACAGAGTACACATGAAATAAGAGTTGTAAAGACAAAAATGTTTTCTAAAGCTCTCCTTGCCAAAGATTTACATACACCACTTTATGCACATCAAGGGTATGAGATAGAACATTCTTCAAATAGGATGGATAATGGAACAACCACTGGGATTTGTAAATCAAAGGGAGACAATTGAAGCTTCTTGCTAATAATAGGGTTTCAACATCATAGATATTAGTTTGCAGCACTAATGAAGTATGCAATTTCAGGCTAGGTTTTCCAAATAATTTGACCATACACTTCAAGTTTGATAGAGGTATCCTTCAATGGATTAATATTACACTTCAAAATGATGCATAAAACGAGAGTTTCAACCAATTTTGAAAACAGAGGGTTCGTAGTGCCAAGTTCAAAATAAAATAGTGCACTTCAAGGAAACTGTTATACATCTTGTGACAAAATCCTTGAAAATATAATTAAATGAAGGAGTTGAAAATCATAAAATCCCCTTGACATGTTTCTTAGTTGCAATAATGAAATATGAGTGCATGAGGTACTCTTAAGTATGTTGCGAACTTTCATGTTGAGTTGGAAGCAAATAAACATGATCTTTGACTCAAAATAAAACAAAACCAAGGTGTTTTATACTCCCTTCACATTCTATGTGATAACATCTAGCTCGACAGGGGATGGAGACCTCCCTGTGAGGATCCAAGAACATCTAGTTCCAGTGCCTTATCCATTGGGATACGTAGTCATTCACCTTCTTCCAAATTTCTGTAACTTATTCAAATTTTGAAAACACACTACTAAAAACAAATCTCACACGACAATCCAAATGAAAATTCAAGGTTTCATTCAAACTGAAAACCAAATGCTTGCATGGCAAGATTATTTATATACATTCTTACTTCTAACTGTTGAAAAATTGAACCTTCAAATATATACAATTTTCCTCAGTAACCATAAAATTGTGACTGAATGATCTTCATCCTCATCTCGACAACTGAGCACTAAGTAACAATAGAGACATAATGAAAACCACACATACTTCCTTGAAAAATCATAGTTACAATCCAGGAACTTTGTTCTTATGATGACAACAACTGAAAATCTATTGTTGCAAAACATCTCCATATAAATAGCAACAAGATCTTGAAATCCATACAAAACTTGTTGTGCCTCATCAATGAATTCCTCCTTGGTTGATTCAAGCATGGGCTGGCTTGAAAACTGTTGCAATATATTTCCACTCTTTTCACTAATTTCCAGTGAATATGGGTGAATACAAAATGGGATCTCAAGATCTATAGTTGGGACTAGCTCATTTTTACATTCATAATAATCAAGCTGAAAATGAGAGTTGTCAACAAGTAGTGTATCAGAGACATGTTTATCTGCTTCTAGTCCATTTTCTTGTGAAGGCATATCATAATTAAGATCATTCAAAACCTCTTGATCATCATGAAAATTAATTTATGTTATCACTAGAAGAGTCACCCTAGACTGTAGATTAGGTAAGCTTGGTAACATACAAGAATTTGAATTTAATCTTGAAAGATAAGCTATAAAGTCACAGGTATTTGACCATGAGAACAACCAGATTCATCTACTGTACACATTCCCAACTATATCCTTTAGTATAAGTGGCCTTAGTAACTTCATACCAGACAATGGGCTTAATAAATGAATGAGAAAACAAAACTGTTATCTGAACATTTCAGGGATACTTCCAGCACTTATGATAGTAAACTCACAGTGAAAATCTGTGTATTAACAAATTCTACATCACCAATGCAAAGAACGAAGACCTCACTCAATCATCGTATGAATAAGAACATGAGTAAATCAATCACTCATTAATATTAGTACACAGAGAAAGACAGAAATGAAAAGGAAAATCTAATCTCCATTGATAAGGAATCACAAGTCTGAAAAAGTCCAGAGAAAAGAAAAGAACACAGTGATAACCACTATGAATTCCTTTGGGTCAAAAGCCTCCTTCCCCCTAGCTCATTCTAACCCTTTATCAGACTTATAATATTATTTTTATATATTTTTAATGTCAGTGATAGCACAATCATTCGAATAAACATCCTATCATAGGATTCTTGTGCCCTCAAAATGGAAAGGCAACATGTGGATAACAGAAAATAACTAAAATGCCAAAAACTAGGATAATGTTGGCCACGCTCCTAACAATTTATTTATGTTGATGAACTGTCATATTTCAGCACTTATCCCTTTGAAAGGTGGCCCTCCAGCTCATAACTAATCTTCTAACAACTCGAAAGATCCATCGAACACCTGGTAGATGCTTACTCCCTTCAAAACTTCATAACAAGAATTCGCAGCACATTCTGTAGCAAATTTCGTAGTGAACTTTCCATAGATTTCTGAAAATCCCCTTTAACTATTCACTGTTTTCCACATGCTTTGTTTTCATCTTGAGTTTCTTTAACACCTTGAAAAGGTTTTTGGATATTAACACACAAGGTTGTAGAAGGTGTCATAATTCAGTGTTGAGCTACTTCAACTGCCATAACCCTGTTTCTTCATCATTTTCTTTTAGAAAAAATTCAAACTCCAATAGAGTTGAGATTCATTGCAGATACTTGGTCTTTAACATATTCAAGGCATTCTTGATATGAAGTGTGTCCTTGTGGTAGGTATGACTTGGATGGGTCAAAAAATAATATTTCAAACACTAATATGCACACACCACCCTTGTTTCGAAAATGTTTTACCCATTTTTTTTTAATAACAAAATTGATTTTTTGTTAAAACATAAAAATATAAAAATCTAAGACCTGGGAAAAAGTGATTAATGAGAGATAGTCAAGATTTGATGGAGAATTTGGAGGCTTTGACAAATGAAAAAATACCTAAGGATTTGGAAATTTTAGCACCAATTTGATGAAGAACTTTAAAATTTTGATGGTGCGCTTTTGAGTGCTAACACTGGCTCCAACTGGGATGGAGGCCTCCCTGTGAGGCTTCCAAGAACCTAGCAGTTATAGTCGCCTTATCCATTGGGATATGGAGTCAATTATGCAACCAATCTCTTAACACTATAAAAAACTACCACTTATTCAATAAAACTGAAAGACCCGCTACAAACTGAAGGAAAGAAATGATCGGGAAGCGAGCTTATTTACCTATGCTACCCTACCCTAACCAATTTTGGAACTTGGTCAAGTAAAAGAAGATTTCCACAGTAACCATTCAAGTAACTTGATGACTAAAATGATCTCATCTACGTCATTAATCAATGAATAATAACAAAAATATAGCAGCAACGACATAAACTCCTTCAGAAAACCATTGTTAGGGTCCTAACCCGCATATAGGTAGATCAATATATTCGTATGTAATAAAGGTCAATATTAATAAGGCCTTTCAATAAAATAGAATAAGGCGGATGTAAGAAGACCTAATAGAAGCTTCTGCTTCTAGAAGGATCTTCCTCTAGATGCTTCTCTTGATAGACATATTTAGTATAAATAAGGGTCGAGGGTATGAAAACCCTAGCTTGGAGATTATTGTAACAGAGCATTGCTCGACTGGAGGTTGCCCCCTCAAAGAGGCCCATGAACATTTCTTTCTGAATCAAAGTGCTATTTATGTTGTTGCTCTTATATCATTTCTGTGTTATTATGGAGATTACGTTGGTTATATTACTATTATTCTGCCATTTCTAGCATTTTATTTATGTTCTGCATACTTTTTATATCTATTATATTACAAGTGGTATCAGAGCACTTTCCTTGGCAGAAATTGTGGGAAATTTTTTTTTTAGGGTAGAGACATATTCTGGAGTCTTTAAGCCACAGAGATCTATCGTTATGCGCATAAACCCGTGGTTGAAGGATTCATACACACAAGAAATACAAGTGGTTCTTAAGTGAACATCTGTTGGCCACCCTTGTAACCCCTGTTGGTACCCCTTTGAGTGGTAGCACATCAGACAACACATGTGTACGGAATCAGGCTAGATTTTCTGAAGCCCTCTTTAGATAAATCGATCGGCCACCTGACTACTATAGTGCCACCGAGAACAACACTCGGGAAGATACTCTCTAGTACCTGGGTAGTCGGGTATTACGGCTAAGGGTATGGTCTATCCTCCTTAGTTAGTGCCCTAAGATATTGGGCCGAGTACTATTGTTGAACCCCGCACATATATTAGAGAGCTATAGCACAGGGCAAACCCTTGTCTATAGAACCCTTGAATACCTAACCCTTGGGGGACAGAAACATAAACAAATTAAAACAGACAAGATCTGTTGCCGCGCAACTGTGTTCTGGATGCCAAATCACTACACTTTTCTTATTGGTTAAGAATTTGGGGATTTCATCGTTNAAAATTTTTCACCATTATTTGAGACCTATTTCATTGGATCCATGTCTTCGCCCTTACCACATTCATCCATATCATTTTTCGGAAAAAAATTTGACCCCGCTCGCCGCTTTTCAGTTCACCCATCCTCATGGCCCATACCCATAGCCATGACCTAGAAGCTCGCTTCAACACCTTGCAATCTAGTTTCCTCGAGACCCAAAAACAAGTGAAACAACTCAGTGCCATTGTTGCCTCCATCGATACATCCATCAATAAAACCATAAATACAACCATATAATCCTCAATGGAGGAAGTCAAACAAGAACTGACCACCCAGCTTGAATCTATCTTTGCATCACTCTGCACCAAACTGAAGATCCCTACAAATGACCCTTTCTTTGACGCCCCTCCAAAGACTAAAGGTGAACATTCCTCCCATTCCCATACCTTTCAGCCCCATCACTTTCAACGTGACCTACGCCTTCTGTGGGTGGATGTGAATAAATTTGATGGCTCGGACCCCACTAGTTGGGTAACCCAAATGGAACATTTTTTCTCTTTATACAGCATTACAGACGACTTGGCCAAACTCCGGTATGGTGTTCTCCATTTAGATCAAGAACATTGGCAATGGTGGCAATGGAGAAAAACTTCCCACCAAAGGTATATTGCTTGGACCCAATTTGTGACTGAGCTTTATGAACGCTTTGACACTGACACCAACCATTTGGCCTATTTGACAAAGTTGAAACAATCAGAAATAGTAGAAGACTTCATAGCTGCCTTTGAGCGCCTGGCTTTTCGAACAGAGGCCATGACTAATGCTTTCTTTCGAGGGTGTTTTATCAGTGGCCTCAAGGATGAGATTCGGGCCCATGTCCTCATGGCTCCACCCTCGAGTTGGGTGGAGGCTACTAAAAAAGCTAAAGAATCACAACAGGTTGTATCCTCTCAAAACCGTAAACCCTCCTTTATCCCTCGCCCTAAACCCGTAAATCCCACTACTCCCTCCACCCCATTAAAGATCCAAAAATTGACCAGGGCTGAAATGGTTGAACACCAACTCAAAATCCTTTGTTATAATTGTGATGACAAATATTTCCCAGGCCACAAGTGTAAGGAACAAAAGATTTTTATGGCCATCTCTGAGGATATTTTGGAAGAGGATGTTGAAAATCCCCTTTTGTCTGAGTCACCTGAAATCACTGACATAACCCCTCCCTTAGACCCTCCCGAAAAGGAACCGATCATTTCCCTCAATGCTCTCACTGGCTTCTCCGCCCCCCAAACCCTCAAGTTAATCGGTTACATCAAGCATCAGAAGGTCATCATTCTAGTTGATAGTGGAAGCACCCATAATTTTATTCATCGCCGCATTGCCCAAGAAACTCATTGCTACATCCATGCTGTCAATAATTTCCAAATCATGATTGCCAATGGTGGTTCCATGAAATGTGGAGGGCGCTGTGAAAATGTGTGTCTCCAAATCGGTGACTACAACCTAAAATCCCATATGTTTTCTATATACATGGGCAGTTGTGACATTGTGTTGGGTGAAAACTGGCTAAGGACTTTGGGTCCCATTCTCATGGATTTTAAGGAATTAACCATGAAATTCGACCAAGAAGGCCACCAATATAATTTCCAAGGCATCATTGTTGGTTCACCTGAGGTCATTAGTTCCCATCTCATGGAAAAGCTGCTAAAAAAAGGTCATTCTGGTGTCATTGCCCAACTCCATGCCATACAAGCAACAAAGACACCCTCAGTGCCACAAGACCTCCAAGCCCTCCTTTCTAAACATCAAATGGTATTTTCCACTCCCCAAGGACTCCCTCCTTCCCATGGTGTTCATGATCCTTCCATTCCCCTTGTACCCGGAATCCTTCCTCCCAATATCCGTCTGTATCGCCACCCCTTTTCACAAAAAAATGAAATTGAGAAAATGGTCTAGGAACTCCTTAATGCAGGTGTTATCTGCCTAGTACGAGCCCTTACTCTTCTCCTATAGTCATGGTCATGAAGAAAGAAGGTTCTTGGAGAATGTGTCCTGACTTCCGTGCCCTCAACAAACTGACCATTAAAGACAAATTTCCCATTCTTATCATTGATGACCTCTTGGATGAATTGAGTGGCGCCCAATTCTTTACTAAACTTGATCTTCGCTCGAGCTATCACCAGATATGTATGAAAGAGGAAGACATTCCCAAGATGGTCTTTCGAACTCATGAGGGCCACTATGAGTTTTTGGTCATGACCTTTGGCTTGTGTAATGCCCCCTCCACCTTCCAAAGCCTCATGAATCATGTCTTTTGTCCCTTTCTCTGTCATTTTGTCTTAGTTTTCTTTGATGATATCCTCATCTATAGCAAAACCTGGACAAACCATCTTACTCATGTGGATCGAGTTCTCCATCTACTCTCTTAGCACCAACATTTCCTAAAATAGTCTAAATGTGCTTTTGGTGCCTCAGAAGTAGAATACTTGGGTCATCTGGTTGGCAAGGATGGTGTCAGGGTGGATCCAAAAAAGATTGAAGCTATGCAAGACTAGCCGCACCCAAAGACTCTCAAAATATTGTGTGGATCTCTGGGCTTAACAGGGTATTATCGCAAGTTTGTTAAGAATTATGGAAAGATTGCAACACCTCTCACTGCTCTCCTCAAAAAGAAATCTTTCACTTGGACTCCATTCATTGTTGAAGCTTTCCA
Organism: Picea engelmannii; assembly: GCA_009831015.1. Taxonomy (NCBI): domain Eukaryota; kingdom Viridiplantae; phylum Streptophyta; class Pinopsida; order Pinales; family Pinaceae; genus Picea; species Picea engelmannii. Next base: position 112,788 of record ML786689.1, on the reverse strand, counting down.
AACCTTGAAGATGGCCATGTGCACCACTCCGATTTTGGCCCTTCCTGATTTCACAAATACCTTTGTGTTGGAATGTGATGCCTCAGGGAAAGGAATCGGTGTTGTCCTTATGCAAGAGGGTCGACCTTTGGCCTTCACTAGCAAGCAACTATCTGAAAGCAATCTGGGAAAACCCATCTATGAAAAGGAAATGTTGGCTATTCTGCATTTCATTGATTTGTGGCGCCCTTATCTCTTGGGGCAACGTTTCCAAATTAAGACAGGCCATCAAAGCCTCAAGTACTTTCTGGAACAACGCATTTCCTCCCCGGAGCAACAAAAATGGGTGACTAAGCTCTTTGGATATAATTAAGAGATCATTTACAAAAAACGCAAAGACAATGTGGTGGCAGATGCACTGTCCCGAAAATATGAAAAAGAAGAATCCATTTTTTCTCTTTCCTTCATTATACCAGATTGGCTCCACGCTGTTCGCCGGGAATGGCTACAAGATCCCAAAAGTTTGCATATGATCCAGCAATTGCAGACCAATGCTCTAGCTCCCCCAGGGTACTCTTGGCTCTGGCATGAGCTTCGATACAAAGGGCATTTGTATTTAAGTAAAAAATCAAATCTTAAATCCACGGTACTTTCTGAGCTTCATGCTACACCCACAGCAGGGCACTCTGGGTTCACCAAAACCTATGACAAGGTCAAACGTTTTTTTTTTCTGGGATGGTATGAAATAGGACATCCATAATTTTTTCATTGAATGTGATGTGTGTCAACACAACAAGGGAGAAACAGGTAAATCTCCGGGAACACTACAACCGCTTCCGATTCCACCTGCTATTTGGAAGGATATCTCTATGGAATTTATTACCGGCTTACCCAAATTGGGAAATAAATCATTCATAATGGTGGTTGTGGATCGCCTTTCCAAGTATGATCATTTCTGCGCTCTTCAACACCCATTTACTACATCCATGGTGGCTCAAATTTTCATGGACCAGGTCTTCAAGCTTCATGGCATGTCGCACTCTATTGTTTCTGATCATGACCCAATTTTCACAAGCAATTTTTGGCAAGAACTGTTCAAGCTATAGGGCACCCAATTGCATCTCATCACAGCTTATCATCCCCATACTGATGGTCAAATGGAATTTTTCAACAAGTGTTTGGAAACATATCTGAGGTGTTTTTCCTCTGAAAAGAAAAATCAGTGGGCTCAATGGTTACCCCTAGTTGAATGGTGGTACAACACTTCCTACCATACAACTACACGCATGACTCCTTTTGAAGCGGTATATGGATAGAAGCCACCTTCAGTTCTCTCATACTTACCGGGTACCTTGAAGGTCCAGGCGGTTGACCAAACACTTACAGTTCGAGAGGATATTCTCCATACCCTCAAAGAGAACTTGGTCATGGCACAGAATCGCATGAAGCAACAAGCAGATCAAGGTCGCTCTGAACATCAATTTGCAGAAGGGGATCAGGTTTTTCTATGACTGCAACCATACAAGGAAACTTCCCTCAAGGCCGAGCATTTTCAGAAGCTAGCACCCAAATTTTATGGTCCTTATATAGTTCTCAAGCATGTGGGACAAGTCGCCTATCAGTTAGATCTGCCCAGTCATTCGAAGCTACATCCTGTTTTTCATGTTTCATGCTTAAAGAAGGTGATTGGAACTAGGTGCCAAATTCAAACCAACCTTCCAGAGTTAGCGGAAGAAGGATCCATTTGGCTACAGCCAGAATCAGTTTTGGACCAGCATGAGCATCGCCTACATCAGAGAACCATCAAGGAAGTACTAGTCCAGTGGAAAGATACAACTCCAACAGATGCCACTTGGGAACCAGCTACCATTCTGCAGCGGTTTCCACATCTCAAGCCTTGAGGACAAGGTTGTTTTTAAGGGGGCGGACATGTTAGGGTCCTAACCTACACATAGGTAGAGCAATATATTCAGATGTAATAAAGGTCAATATTAATAAGGCATTTCAATAAAATAGAATAAGGTGGATGTAAGAAGACCTAATAGAAGCTTCCGCTTCTAGAAGGATCTTCCTCTAGATGCTTCTCTTGATAGACATATTTAGTATAAATAAGGGTTGAGGGTATGAAAACCCTATCTTGGAGATTATTGTAATAGAGCGTTTCTCGACTGGAGGTTGCCCCCTCGAAGAGGCCCGTGAACATTTCTTTCTGAATCAAAGTGTTATTTTTGTTGTTGTTCTTATATCATTTTTGTGTTATTGTGGAGATTATGTTGGTTATATTACTGTTATTCTACCATTTCTATCATTTTATTTCTATTCTGCATACTTTTTATATCTAGTATATTACAACCATACTCACCCATGAGTATTGGTGAAATAATGTAATTTGAAATTTTTAGAAAATATAAAACATAAGACTCTAACAAGGCTGCAAATGGATCTTTAAAACCAAGATCAGGAGCATGTTGATCCATAGAAAATAACTGCTCATTCATAAATTCCTTTCTGCTTGCAAGTATATAACCTTCTTGTTCCCTTGTGAGAAACTCTTGATCATCAACAATTGTAGTCTCTTCATTTTCAACATGATGATCACAAGATAATGGTATAACAGGTTTTAAATCACACTGATAATTATCAACTAGGAACATATAATTATCTATGCAATCATCAGTTATAATATGCTCAACATGTTTTGAAAACTAATCATAAGCATGACATGCATCCCTGTCCATAGAAAAATCTGCTAACACTGAAGAATTTGGTTCCAAATGTAAAACATACTTACAACCTTCCTGTTGTTTCAGATCTGATTCATACTCACTGTCTTTTTGCTGCAAATCTAAAACATATTGACAGTCCTCTTGTTGTTCATCTTGTGCATGCATATTTTTAAAATATACTCGATCTCGAATCTTCTTGTTGTAAATGTGTTGAACCTGCACAGAATAGATCTAGCTAGAAAATACTACACATATTTGCAAAGAGAATTTAAGAAAGAAGAAGCAAGATAGAAAGAATGGAAGAATTCTCATTAACCGTATTCCACACCCAAAGAGTGAATAATTTACAATAGATATAGGATACATGAGTAATTAATGAGTCATAGAGGTGGTCTAGATTGATCTGGACACACACCAGCAGTTACAAGAGTAAAATGACACCTAGTCTAGTCTCTCAGGCAGTTACGGGAGTGAACTACCACCTAGCTGAGTTAACTAGTCAACTAGTCTTTAGTTAACTGACTGAACAAAGAGTAGTGATTTGGTGAGGATCCCAATGTTGCATGGTGACAAAACCAATGCAACATCTAAACTCAACTCAACTAGTCAAACTGAAGTGTCAACTGAAAGAAGATATTCTCTAGGTGGAATATTCTCCCCTAAAATATAGGAGACTAGATAATGACTAATTATGACTAATAAACAAGTAAAAACCTTAGGAAAAATAAATCCTAGGTGTGTGTGAAGTAACTCCAACACCCCTCCTGAACATCACTATGGTGGAAAAAAAGAATGGGTCCCGGCTACGAGGCCATGTTAGGTACCCAAATACAAAAGATACACTGAACTAAACGAGGAAAGAGGGAAATCCTCATGGGAAAAAAACCCCCCCTCAAATTACAATGCATAAAATAAAAAATGATAAGGAACAAAAGGCACTTGCTAAGCAACCATGTCCTTCACTCCAAGAATACCTCGCAACTGTGCAAGTTTGTGCTCTTTGAAGATTTTGTTGAAGATGTAGATGTCTTCATGGATCTGATGAAGTATGTGCATCATTGATATTTCCACACATATCCACTTTATCTTCTTGTAATGAATAATATCCAAATAAATTTTGGATGAAATTTTGAAAACCGTGTGGCCGTTTCCAGAAAAATGCTAAAATTTTGTTGATTTTAAAACAATCATAACTTCACTTTCCGGACTCCATTTCAGACGATTTATTTTTTGAAATTGGATATTTTCCCCAGAAAAATTCAAATATCCAATTTGTTTCTGCATTTTTTTCTCAGAAAATATCATAATGGCGTCTGATGTGCGCGGCTCTCTTTTTGTCTCCTGACATGCATGCATGGTGCATGCAAAAGTGTCTACATGTGACTCCTGAGATGCATGCCTGCCATATATCTTCCACATGAATTTTAGAAAATAAATCTGAAATGGAGTAGACATCATCTTCAATTAATGGAATACACATTTCTGCAAAAACGTTTGTAGAAGACTCTTCATAATAAGAGGTTTGATCTTCTGATGGCTTCTCTTATGGCTCTATCTATTCGACCTCCTGCATGAAATATTCACAATATTCGTTATTCCCAAATAGAACCTCCAATCTGGTCCATAATTCATTTGGAGTTAATCCTTGTGATTCTTCATATACTTGATAGAAAAGTTCGGGAGAAACAAACATGTCGATACTTCCTATGGCCATATCTTGTCTATTGAGAAAGTCATTTTTCTCATTGACAGAATCAGGCTCTACTTCCATTTCCATGGTTATTTGGTATAAGCCTCTACATCTAAGAACAAGTAGAATCTTTGGCTTCCATTCCAAATAGTTATGAGGCGTGAGAAGTATTTTCGGCGAATAATCCATCTTTTTGTTGTCTTCAATCTTTTGTACCTGCAAAAAATGATTTGGTGTAGCTTTTGCTTAGTAGTCCGTCGGCTCTAATACCATGTAAATGTGTTGAACATTCACAGAATAGATCTAGCTATAAAATACTTCACACATTTGCAGAGAGAATTTAAGAAAGAAGAAGCAAGATAGAAAGAATGGAATAATTCTCATTAACCGTATTCCACACCCAAAGAGTAAATAATTTACAATTGATATAGGATACATGAGTAACTAATGAGCCATAGTGTTGGTCTAGATTGATCTGGACACACACCAGTAGTTACAAGAGTAAAATGCCACCTAGTATAGTCTCTTAGGCAGTTACGAGAGTGAACTGCCACCTAGTTGAGTTAACTAGTCAATTAGTCTTCAATTAACTGACTGAACAAAGAGTAGTGAGTTGTTGATGATCCCAATGTTGCATGGTGAGAAAACCAATGCAACATCTAAACTCAACTCAACTAGTCAAACTGAAGTGTCAACTGAAAGAGAATATTCTTCTGGTGGAATATTCTCCCCTAAAATATAGGAGACTAGATAATGACTAATTATGACTAATAAACAAGTAAAAACCTTAGGAAAAATAAATCCTATGTGTGTGTGAAGTAACTCCAACATAACATGAATGTTCTCCTCGAATTCTTCAGCATCTTCAAATAAGCATTTTAAGGATGAATATTTCCTTTCTCTCAAGTGAAGGACAAGCTCTGAATGTTGAGTCATTACATAGTACATAATGGCAGCAGCCTCAAAATACCAAATCTCCAAAGGCATGTTATGATAAACACTATAAAACCACTTGTTGAAGAGAACCATAGATTCTTCCTCTCCTCTCCTCAAATCATGAAAAACAGCCAGGTATTGGTCAAAAGACATGTTCTCACCCCAATACTTTAAAAAAACATTGTATAGCTTGATCCACGAAACAATGGAATCAACTCCTAAACCACACAGCAACATCTCCAAATAAGGATTTGGAGAATAACCTCATGGTAACATCATCATGTACTATCTCAAACTGATAAATAAAGTTCTCAAAGACTACCAAATGCCTCTCAAATGTAACATGATCCTCTCTAGAAAACTGGGAAAGATACTCAAAAACTTTAAGAGGGTAAGGATGAAGGTAAGATTGCAGCCTTAAACGTTTAAAAATCGTGTCTCTGATCTTATTTTGAACAGTAGTGGTTTGAATTTGAGGTGTCACAAACTGATGGCAAGACTCAACAGTAATAACAGAAGGTGATGAGATCTTTGAAGGATTTGAATCAACTTCATCACTCTCATGGTTACAAGGTTGATTATATTCAGGAAGGATTGAAATATAAACATCATTCTTCACAATAGGTTGAAATGAAGGTTTAGGACCAACTTCAACAGTACAAGCAGGATGCAAATTTTCTTCTTGGAAGGATGGATATATAAAAGAAGGCTTATGATTATCTGAATAGACAAAGCACAAGATGATCCTCTTTATATGTAAAGGAAAAGATAGGAAAGAGTTGATAAAGAAGAACAAGACTTCATGTAGAAAACTAATGAAATGATACTTGGTTTTACACTTCTACCCCTTCATCTTTCTGTCAACAGGATCCTCCCCAGTGGAGTCTTTGATTGTGGAGTCACCAGGTAGATAATTACAGTCGATTTTTGTTTCCTTCTATTGTCTACCACAGAGAGATGGATCTATGTCATTCTCCCAGGGAATCTAGCTTCACACTTTGTTCCTCGGCAGCGATGCCATTTATGTTATCACTCTGAGAGTCACCCTAGACTGTAGATTAGGTGATCTTGCTAACATACCCGAAATTTAATTTAATCTTGAAATATAAGCTATAAAGTCACTAGGATTTGACCATAAGGACAGTCAAATTGATCTACTGTACACATTCCCAACTATATCCTTCAACAAAAGTGGCCTTAACAACTTTAGATCAGACAATAGGCTTGATAAATGAATGAGAAAATAAAACAATGATCTAAACATGTTAGGGACACTTCCAGCGCTTATGACAGTAAACTCACAGTGAAAATCTGTGTATTAACAAATTCTACATCAACAATGCAAAGAACAAAGACCTCACTCAATCATCGTATGAATAAGAACAAGAGCAAATCAATCACTCATTAATATTATTACACAGAGAAAGACAAAAATGAAAAGGAAAATATGATCTCCATTTATAAGGAATCACAAGTCTGAAAAAGTCTAGAGAAAATAAAAGAACACAGTGATAACCACTCTGAATTCTTTTGGGTCAAAAGCCTCCTTCCCCCTAGCTCATTCTAACCCTTTATCAGACTTAAAATAGTCTTTTTATATCTTTTCACTGCCATTGACAGCACTATCATTCGAATAACCACCCTATCATAGGATTCATGTGCCCTCAAAATGGAAATGCAACATGTCGATAACAAAAAATAACTAAAATGCTAAAAACTAGGATAATGTTGGCCATGCTCCTAACAATTTCTTTACGTTGATGAACTATCCTATTTCAACACTTCTCCCTTTGACAGGTGGCCCTCCATATCATAATTTATCTTCTAGCAACTGGAAAGATCCATCGAACACTTGCCAGCTACTTACTCCCTTCAAAACTTCAGAACAAGAATTCGCAGCACATTCTGTAGCAGATTCCGTAGTGAACTTTCCATAGATTTCAGAAAATCCCCTTTAACTGTTGACTGTCTTCCACATGCTCTATTTTCATCTTGAGTTGCTTTAACACCTTGCAGAGGTTTTTGGATATTAGCACAAGGTTGCAGAAGGTGTCATAATTCAGTGTTGAGCTACTTCAACTGCCATAACCCTGTTTCTTCATCATTTGCTTTTAGAAAAAATTCAAACTCCAATAGAGTTGATATTCATTGCAGATACTTTGTATTTAACATCTTCAAGGCATTCTTGATCTTCTACATTCACTAACTGATGTAGTATGCACATGCTAACTTCTGCAACACATTTCTATATATGCTTAGTTGAGTTGCCATGCTCTGTCTCCTACAAGAAAGTTTTCATTGTTATGATGCTTTTAGATAGCTCCAATACTTTGGCAATGTTCTTGAAGGTTAACACAAGGTTGAAAAAGGTGAAGTGAATTTGCATTGCTCCAGTTGTTGCCTCCACTGTCTTTTATTCTAGAATAAACTATACTAACCACCTGTTAGACTTTGTTGCAGTGCTATTGGTACAAGACATCAAATTATGTCCCAAAACTTGACTTGGAAAATTTATAGTTGCATAAGCATTTGGAGAAAATTAATATGGAGTACACATAAACCTCCCATCGCATGAAGCCTTAGAATTGCTTTCCTGACTCTCAAAAATTCTTTCTGCCCAATTGTTGCAATGACATTATTTGGAGTGATCTCGAAGATATGAACTGAGTCTACCATTGATGAATTAGGTTTGTGGTTAGATGGATCACCCTTTCCAACCTCCAGAGGTTCTGAATCAACTACCATACTCTGACAATCATTTCATGGCTTAATTTTACATTGATCTCTTATGCTTTGTTTCTACCATGAGACGATTTGCCATGTGATGCATGGAGCACGAAATGAACTCGACCATGCAAAGGCCGAAATGTTGGGAACAGATCTGGAAGAAGACATAGTCACAGTAGCTGAGCAGGTGCTCTTGTGTGTTGGCATCTTTTCTATATCGGATAGATGGAGAAAATGAGCAGAGACGGTAGATCACCATTCAAACGATCCCCAAACAAACTATGTGCCCTATTATTTGCCTTAAAAATAGCATACACCTTCACACCTGTCAGCCTTTGGCATTCATCATCTGATTTACTCTTCGTGGATTGAATTTAGCACCTTCATCATACTTAGATCTATCTTCTAGCAGTTGGATAATCCTTCACCCTCAGACAGTCTTGTCGACATCTACAAAATCTTACTTGACACCTAGCATAAGGGTTTTCATTCTATGTTTTTTTTAATTTTTTATAATGGACATAATCCCACATTGCTAAGGAGAAAGAGATACTTTTCCTTTATAAGCGCCAACAGTTTTAGTGTAATCCGGCGCGTTGTGCACAAAGGCCTCCTCTTGGGCTCCTCCTCCTCCTCCTCGACAGTTTGGTGTTTGGCGTTAGGCTTTGTGTTATGTGTTGGTGTAGGTGCTTGGATTGATAGCTGTGGACACAGATAATTGGGGATTGGGCCTGTGGGCCCAACATTTTTTGGTTAAAATGATAAGCTTGAGAAAAGCTAAAAATCCAAAAAGAAACCTTTTTTTTTTCATGTAAAAAGTTGTTCAAGTGCCCCCCTGGCTTGGCGCATGGCACTTGGTATTGGCCTATATGAAGTGTGTCCTTGTGGTAGGTATGACTTGGATGGGTTAAAAAATAATATTTCAAACACTAATATGCACACACCACCCTTGTTTCGAAAATGTTTTACCCATTTTTTTTTAATAAAAAATATTTTAATAACAAAAGTAATTTTTTGTTAAAATATAAAAAGCTAAGACCTAGGAAAAAGCGATAAATGAGAAAATTTAGCACCAATTTGACGAAGAACTTTAAAATTTAAATGGTGCATTTTTTAGTGGTAACGCTCTCTTCTATGGAAAATTCTTCATCACAAGTATGTTTTTCATGACAAGCAAAGTATTTACAAAGTAAAGAAAGCTCATCAAAACATTTTCCATAAAGATGTTCAGTGAAAAAATACTCCTTACAAAACAAATTAAAAGCAACATGAAAAGCTATCAAAGAGTTGATACTGGAAATTGGAAGAGATCAACACCAACCACGAGTTATTCCCTCTAATGAGTACCTGAAAAGATTGCTATGAAAATCCTCATGCACGATCTGAAGCCGATGAATCAAATCATGGAAATCTAACACGTGTTCAGCTGGTAATTCCCAATCTTCTCCTCTAAATATGGGAAGGCAACCTTCCCATTCATCTCTAATAGGCACTAGATTTGGAAAACTAATTATCTTTGAAAAATCATAGAAAGCATACCTCTGAGATAGGATCTTGTCCATTTCAAAATAGTGGAGTATCCAATAGATCTCTGAACAATGGTGTCTCCATGGTGAAAGATAACCAGTCTAAAAGTGTCTACCTTCAGTTCACCATCCAAAGCTAGATGTAATCATCATAGTTCACCCATGGAAGGTATCTTCATTGTCGTCCTTGGCAACGACGCCAAAAATGTTAGCACTAGAAGTCACACCTAGAATGTTGTAGGTGTAATCCTAGTACCCATCAGAATATAAATGGGTTAAATTGGTTTGAGTAGCTGGATCAACAAGAATGGGAAAGAAAGGGAGAGGGCAACAAAATTTCTGCAGAGGCATTCCATTGGGAATGGAGTCATAACATCCGACAGATCAAAGGAAATCAAACTGTACATCAGAAAAAAGGGATATATAATTATGAGTAGAAGCATAGTGAATATGAAAAAAGGAATAACATCCATTGTACAAAGAACCTTTCCGAAACAGATTAAAGAATGCTTAAACAATGAATAACGATTTAATGGGCAAGCTACAACAGATCCTATGTTGTTCATGAATCCATCAATCAATGGCAGCTATGATCCTCAAAACCTGCAATATATACAAGAAAGAAGATAACAAAGAAATGGTAAAATAACATGACAATCTGATAACAACTCCCATGAATCTTTAATGGTGGAAAATGTCATTACAAACAGACCCTCATGCTTACAAATGAGAAACTAAACTGCTCCTCCAACTCTCTCCTCTCTTGGATCATGAATCCAACCCTTTCCTTATCAAAATCCACTTTCATATATATTGAATGATCTCTATATACCCTAAGAAGGTCAAAACCAAGGAGCTATATAGGATCCTCCTCCATTTAGGAGTCTTGTTACAAAAGATTCCAACAAAAACCTAACAAATTCATATTTTTTGGTATCTTGTCTATTGTGATAAATGCCTTTTGAAACAGGTCATGCTGCTTGATATGAAGATGGAACACATGTCCCTCGTGTCCAGTTAACTCCTAGGAGACCATTCGAAACTTCCCTGACAGCCGGAAGCCTTCCCATAGCTCGAATTTGTTAGACTGTTAGAGTTTGCAACACCTTTGACAGCATGCACTGCGAACTTTCCTATAGGTGATGATTTTGATTTTTCTCCCAAACTATGTACTGGGTTGGGCTGATGTTCTGTCAGCACGTCAATGGTAATAGGTTTCTTCTCCACGCCAAATTTCAGAAGAACCCATATTGGCATTCAAAATTTATGATCAAAACAATCCTTTGTTGTGTGCTAATGCTTACAAACTGTCATAAATTACCAATTCGCAGCACCAGTGAGTCCAGGCACTGCAAACTTTCCTATAGCAACTTGTTTCATTTTTTCAAAGCTTCAACACCTCAAATATTATGTCAGGAGTCGAGACATATTGCAAAAACTTCATAATCTTGATATGTAACTGGAGGAAAACACCAAAACTGTTAATTATGGTTTTAAACTCATGGCCATCACCAAAATGTTGTACATGCATATAACATAAACTTTGACCAAAAATTGATGCTGGATTTTTGTAAGATCAATGTATTTATCCTTTAGTTATGGAGCTTCTTCTTGTGTTCTTGACTATCCATAACTACTACTGGAAGAATGCTTTCTGCAATTTGTTATGATAGCTAGGTGTGTGAAAACAGATTAGAGTTTTAATGACAAAAATGTTTTCTAAATATCTCCTTGCCAAAGCTTTACACACACCACTTTATGCACATCAAGGGTATGATATAGAGCATTCTTCAAACAGGAGGGATAATGGAACAACCGCTAGGATTTGTAAATGAAAGGGAGACAATTGAATCTTCTTGCTAATAACAGGGTTTCAACAGCATAGATATTAGTTTGCAGCACTAATGAAGTATGCAATTTCAGGCTAGGTTCTACAAATGATTTGACCATACACTTCAAGTTTGATAGAGGTCTCCTTCAATGGATTAAGATTACACTTCAAAATGATGCAAAAAACGATAGTTTTAACCAATTCTGAAAACAGAGGGATTACATCGCCAAGTTCAAAATCAAATAGTGCACTTCAAGGAAACTTTTAGATATCCTGTGACAAAATCCTTGAAAATCTAATTAAATGAAAACGTTGAAAATCATAAAATCCCCTTGACATGATTCTTAGTTGCAATAATAAAAGATGAGTACATGAAGTACTCATAAGTACATTGCAAACTTTCATGTTGATTTGGCAACAAATAAACCTGACCTTTGACTCAAAATAAAACAAAACCATGATATTTTTGAGCCCCTTCACATTCTATGTGCTAACACATTCATTACAATTCTTGAAGTTCTTAAAGTGAACTAATTCATTATGACTTTAATCTTTTTTAATCCACTTAGATTTTATGTTAAAATATAATATGAACTAAATCATGAATTTGGCATTCTATTGTTCTTATAATAAAAATCATTTTTACTATTTTCAATATTTTGTGATGAATTATTTTTGCAACATCTCGATCCTCAAGATAGAAGCTTAATTATGAAAAATTTATTGTGTAAAAAATTGTAAGAACTTGTAAGTGTAGACAAAGAGGAGAATGGTAACTACTTATTGCTCACTCGAGTATATAGAGCAATGGTAATTGTGTTTTAGTTGAGTAGAATTGTTAAGATGCTTCTTTCAAGCTTATTTTAAAAAATATAATTAAAAATAAAATAAAATAATTATTAATATACGTTTTTAGTTTTATATTTAGAAAAAATGGTTATTATTATCATAGAACATATTAACAATAAATTGTTGTCATTTGCTGAGATATATTAGTTATTGTTAGGAGACTTATACAATACATGATTATGTGCATGATTATCAATGTTGTTGTTGGCTATCTAAATGTTAGTTGGAAGCATTGAACGTTCTTTTTAAAGTGATGCACATCCTTATAGTTTAGCGTATACTATGTTATTTATCTTATAATAAATTTAGTTTTATTATTGTCCATCTTTTGTGAATCTACCATTTCAACAACTTTTCAATATAAATACATAAATTTAATTAAAAAAAAATAGTGTATCATTCTTTTTATGTAAAGAATTGTTAGTGGGAAAAAATAATATAGCTAAATTAAATTAAAGTATATTATTCTTGTTCGGTAAAGAATAGTAGTCCAAAAATAATATAACTATGTATAAATATGCAACAACTTTACACGTCGATATCCAGATTTAAACATATAACCAATGAGACATTTTTTATCGTAAATATACAATAATTTTTACTAAGTACACATAGATATCAATCTTGAAAGATATGGAGGCATTCAGTTAAATTATCCCAAACTCGTTACTCCAAATCCCAACTAAGTTGTCTACTAAACATGGCAATGTGGATCAATCAGATCATATTGATATCTTTGGTCCTCTTCTAACAAATGCACATTATTAATCAAAACCACACAACACGCACATACGATTATTATCATCAATTCTCACTAGAAAAGTGAAAGAGAAGTGAAACACATATTTATGGATGGACAATAGTTTACAGTAACTTTAATGGTGCTACTTTTTCTCCTCTTCTTCTTCCTCTTCCTTGTTCTTGTTATTATGGTGGCTAGGAAGCTTCTCTTTTATTTTATATAGCAGACTCACCTTCTTCTCCTCTTCACCTGCATACTAATATGAAGAATGTTGTCCGTTGTCGGGGAATTTTTCCTTGTTCTTGTCCTTTGCACCTTTCTTTTTCCTCCCCCTACTTTCTTCTTCCTGCCTTCAGCCTTCCTCCTCTTCATTGCTCGAGTGAAATTATATATATATATATATATATTCAGGAAGGAAGGAGATCGCATATAAAGCAATGGAGCAGTGACTAACGAATACAATAATTAGTAAGAGAGAGAGACTTACAGTGTTAGAGATGGAGTTGGGTGTGCGATGAAGTTTTCCCAACAAACTTGTGTGTTTATGGTGCTCAGCTTCCTCAGGGGAAGTTGCCCCTTGTGACCATGATTGTGGCAGTGCTCTACTCCATGCTGAGGAGCAGTTGGATAATAAGAATTGAGATATTTCTCTACGATGGGACATGCTCTTCGTTTTAGCAAGTTTATCTTTGCCTGGAGCACCATTGCTTGAATTCAAATTGCACAAACCGAAAACTTGTGTTTCTTCATGAAATCATGGGTGGATGCCTCTTCATGGATCACACAAGTCACTTGGCCCTCCTCTCCACTAGCTTTTGTTGGTTGTGGATCCTGATTATCTTCCTGATTCAAAGGTCTTTTGTTTTCAGTTGTGTTTATACCCCATGAACACTATACACCCCTCCATGTAGGGGGGTTGCAGGGGGGGATTTCCTCCCCTGTGAGATCTGGGGGCGAAGCCCTCGAAGAAAAAAATTGCCTTGTAAATGTATATTGTAATTTCATAGTAAATATGGACCGTTCATTATAAGGTCGCATATCTAACGATAGAAGTTATGTTAGGGTTTTTTTCCCTAGAAGGAAACCCTCTTTTATGATGGAATTGTATTGCGGTTATGTATCATAGCAAATATTGTATTATGAGAGAGGAGGTTGTGATAAAAAGAAGAGGAAGTTACAATGGGTGTGTTATAGGTTGTATCCCTTCATTTTGTTGGATAATAAAAAGGAAGGACCTGGAAATTTATCTAGTGGATGTAGCCCACACTAGGTGAACCACGCATATCTGTGTCTCTATTATATTGTGTATCTTCTATGTTTGATTTCCACATTTTATTTTATTTTATTGCTCTATGATCTTGTTTTTCTAACAACTTCCATTGTCCTCACCACTAGCTTCCATTGCCATGCTTCAATTTAACTACAAAAAAATCGAGGCAAAACTTTGAATGAGGAAATCAAGGAAAGTGTTTTCAAATTCAAAAATGGGCGTGCATGGAGTAAATAAGGTAGACACAACATTAAACGTTGCATGGCTTCACATCTCTTAGATTAGCTCATTGTACCTCATGTCTCCTCAGGGGTTAACTACTATTTAAGTCTCATTCTGTAGGTGCATCAAGTAATTAATGCTGGCAGTGGCATCAACGACGGTGATAGGGAGTGGTTGTCAGTTGAGTACTCAGTGGGACCGCACCGAGGGAGGGTGGCCGAAAACTGAGTCATTGGAGTTTGCATGGATGACCAAGGCATCACCATCAACTTGGATGGGCATGCAACCTGCATAATATGTACCATGTACTTTTTATTATCTAGGAAACCATGCACTAAGTCAACCATTGTCTTAGTGCATGGTGGATAATACTTGCCAAGGATTTACAAAAATATCTTAGTGTACGGAAAGTGACACGTCCATCATTGGATGCACTAAGGTACCAAGCATTAGATGCACTGAGTTTCCAGACATATGCAGTCGATGTTGAGGTGGTGAGAAAGGGCAACATAATCCATAATCACTTGGCCACCCACAAAGCAAGAGTCGATGTCTGGAATGAAATGAGAAAAGTATTGACGAAGAATGGAGAATACTAACCAATCAACATTGTTATTAATAACATTACAACCTTCTACACAAAAAAAAAAAATACAAAATCATGTATATTTGAATTGAAGCAAAAATATTTCTCAAAACCATGATTAGTAGTAGCTTTAACCACGAGATGTTTCTGATTGGTTTTAATTATGTTTCAAACTATCTTTGCGGAACAAGTCCACCTTCAATTAAAAAGAATATAAAAACTATAATCACATAGTCATCATGACTAACTCCATGACAAGAGAACTCAAAATAAAATTAGCAGTAAAATAAAATGTGTTAAGAAAATGTGTAATAGCACATATTCATCATGACTAACTCCATGACAAGAGAAATCAAAATAAAATTAACAGTAAATTAAAATGTGTAATGGCGCACATTAGTTATAAATATTTCTCCTTATGTTATTATTCTCCATCTTAGGTTATTAATATGTCCACATGTTTCAATATTGTCTCTGTGCATCATTCCTTGAATTGGAACTTGAATTTGTTGGTTTAGCTTGCCGAAGCTACTTTTAATTATGTATGGCTGCCTTTTTTTTAATATAAGAAAGGTGTTCTGTTATGAAAGATATTAAAAGATATTCCAACTTGAATTTATTATTGCTTTAATCTTGTAGAAGTTATTTTTAATTATGTATGGTGTTCTTTTTTTTAATATAATAATGGTGATAATATATAGAAATGTTTTGTTATTATGTTTTTATGTTGTATTTTATTTAATATTGTGTAATAGGAAATTATGCACAAAATCAACTTGCAATAAAAAAACATATTTCACGAGACTAAAAATTTAAGTATATCAATGGTTTCATTTGAATGTATTTAAATGATAAAAATTTATGAAAATTTTGTAAATATAATTGAGTGTTTGATAATAATAACATATGTGATTAAACATAAGATATGTGTATTATGCTTAATTTTGTTATATATATATATATATATATATATATATATATATATATATATATATATAACATTTTTAATATTACAATGATATGATAGTAAAATATAATCAGGTAATACAAATAATTTGATAATCCGCATAAAAGGATATATAATCAATGTATGTCACTTTTAAAAGTTTAGACTTTGTATTTCATTTATTAATAAATTTTAATAATTTGTAAATATTTAAGGTTTGATTAACTAACAAATTATAATGGTTTATGTTTTTATTTAAATCATACTTAAAAATAATTGTTTTTCAAATCAACATTTACGTTATATTATCCATAATAACATTACTTCCTTAAGTTTTTAATTTTATTTTTAATAAATGGATTCGTCTTCTTACTCAACCTCTGTTTTGTATTATTAATAATATCACTCAATTATGTAGTTACATAAGATGCAAAACATTTATTAGATTTTAAATTATTATTTTTAAATTTCTTAAAGAATAATTTGTGTTTATTTTTTTTATAATTTATTTTTAAAAGAATAATTTAAGTTTACTCTCTTACTTAGTTTTGTGTTTATTTTTTTTATAATTTATTTTTAAAAGAATAATTTAAGTTTACTCTCTTTTAATTATGTAATAAACTTAGTTTTTGCTTGTGTAAACAAAAATTTGAATTAATAGAAATAAAATAAAACATAGAGAAATTATACAAGGTAAAATTTAAAAAATGTTGAGTGTTATAACTTTGCAATTCACTAAAGTTACTATCCTCCTAATCATCAAGATAATATTAATGATTTGATTTTGGCAAACCAATTATCACAAATTCAAAATAACTTAAATCATATTAAGAATTCGTTTTTTAAAAACAATCATCACATTCAAAATCATTATCACAACTTCATATAAAGCTTCAGTTTTTACAAAGTCAATGTATCTCATGCCTTTCCTATAAATTGTTTTAATTTTCTTTAGCAATTAGACAAAACATAAACATAACATTAGGTAAAATTTTAAAAGTGTTATGTTATAGTTTTGCAATTCAATATAAAGGTTAATCACAAATTCAAAATCACTATAACATCTTTATATATAGATTGAATTTTTACAAAGTCAAGGTATCATGCATTCCCAATAAATTGTCTTAATTTCTTTTATCAATTAGACAAAACATAAACATCAACTTAAAACATAGACTAGCTCTTTTACAAAAAAAGAGAATAAAATCATTGTCTTTGTGGTGGAAATAGGCATGAATTAAAACAATATAAAATAATGAGAACTAGTTGATCGTTGTCAATTAATATTTTAAATGCATTAAATGTAAGACAATTTTTAATTTAAAAGTTATTAACTAAGTTGACTATTCTAATTTTGGAGTTTTAAACAAAAAGAGAAATCAATTTAATTAATGAGACTTAATAATTATTACCTAAGTATGGATGATAGAATTATGGATATAAATCTAGGGTTTTGAGAGTGATTAAGAGGTTATTTATTTATTATTTTTAGGGTTTAGTATTATTTGTTTATGATTAAGATGTTCAAGTAAGTTAATAATTAGTGTGTATAAGTATATAAAAATCTAGGTTATAGGAGGTTTTTAATTATTTATTTATTTAAGATTTTAGGTAATTAGGTTTTACTAGTAATTAATTATTTAATAGTGTTAATATATATGTAGTAGGGTTATTTGTGATTATTTTTAATGTGATTAGGATATTAATATCATATGATTACATATGTATATTAATATTAAAAATCAAATAAATTAATAAGTCAATAATTAATAATTATTACCTAAGTGTGGATATTATAACTAGGTGTAAATATTGATAATAGTGTGTATATAAGTATATAAATCTAGGTTTTTAATCATTAGTGTTTTAAAGAAATTAGGTTTTTACTCATAACTAATTATTTGAATTGATAGTGTTTTAATATAAGTTGTAGGGTATATTTATGATTAGGGTATATTTTAATATAATTACATATTATTATCTAATGAGGGTTTAGGGTTTGTAAAAGGATTAGGGTATATAGGGTTTAATTAATAAAATATATAGTGACAAGTTTTACCTCTAAACCTAAGAACGTATTCAAATTAAACCGAAACAAGTAGGGAAAGGAAAGGAAAAGGTCGGTGTCATACATGATTTGGTCCATGATGGTCACTTATTTGGTTGATTAATGGGTGCCAAAAGCTACTTACTTGTCCGTGTTCATGTTGTTGGGGTGCTTGATTATTTCTAGAGCTTCTCTTAAGCGTCTTTTGTAGTATCCATCATATTTTGCTAGTATCTTGGTATCTTCAAGGCAAACATGATGTTTGGTTTTCTGCTAAGGCGGAAGTACAAGTGCGTTCATTTCTAATGTATGCTTCGTGTTCCTTAATCCTTACCTGGAATGATCATCCAGTTTCACCAATATAACATTTCCCACATGAACGAGAGACCTTGTAGATGCCTTTCTCTTGTCAGTGGTTTTTAGGGTCCTTTACAGACTTCATTCTTTGTCTGATGGTAATTAGGGGTTTGAAGGAGGACACGATTTCTTTTATTTTTAATACCTTGGCAATCTTGTCTATGACACCCAGAATGTAGGGAAAAAGGAGGTTTGATCATTCTGTGTACTAGTCCTTCTTTCCTTCTTATCTATTGCCTTTTTTATGTCTCTATCTCTATATCCATTGTTCTGGAAGACCTTAGTTAAGTAGTCTATTTCTTCTTTAAGATGTTCCTTGTCGAAAATTCTTACCACCCTTATTACCATTATACATAAATTATAAATTTATAATTTATGTATTATCTTGATTTGGTTTTAAAAATTCTTACTCATATTAATCACAAAATTAAAATTTACGTGTTCCCATCTTGATTTTCGATTGTAATTGCATTCCATTGAAATTTTGGTAATTTTTAAATGAGATAATGAACTAACTATAATCAAGAGCCATTGAAATGAAATTTCGAGAATTTTTGTTTTCTGTGTAATGTAGTTTAAAATCTTTATGGGGCTGAATTATCATGGGCGATTTGAAGGATTTCTTGGAGTCCCAAGGTGGAAGAAGTTAAAGAGGCTGTCAATATTCAACTTGCTATGTGGTATTCAATGTTGTTGTAACAAAAGATCGTTTGCAGGTAGTTGGATTTAAATCGCTTTAAAATTCAACAAATTCAACAACCTACAAACAACTTGCTCATTTTCAAATTTCATGTCCCATGTTTCTTTTATTTTGTCTTTGTGTTTTTTTAGCTTTCTAATGATTAATCATATAATAATATTAAATATTTAAATGTGAAAATAAAAGTAGGATAAATATTTAATTGGTTAATATTAAAGTTAAAATATAAAATAAAATTAAGAAAAAAATATTCCTCGGATGGGGTGATAAGGAGGGCGATGCAGCCACGTGGAAATGAGTTGGGATGCGGTGGAATGATGCCTACTGCCTCGCATCACCCGCTCATTAACTCAGTTTAATTATGCACAGGCGCATTCAACAGCCGGACCTTCTCGCACAAGGGAAGGGTACCAGCATTATTTCGCAGATTTTAATGGAGGATTTGATGGCTGTAGTTATGTTAATTGGTATGGGGTTTGGGCTCATTCTGCGAATTGGGACTCCAGGTCGCAGAGCGCTCCCGAGAACCTCTGTCTCGCAGAAGCTCAAGAATTGCAGCTCGGGCTCTCTCGTCCCACTGGTGCTGTCGCTCCTCCAGGCCACCACGACCACCCTTAGCAGCAATTCGACTTCAATTGACCGCTCCTGGCTCAAACATCGGACCCTCACCATGCTAAGAATCTGAGGGACACTGCGATGAGGAGCGGCTTGGTATACTGCAGAGTCGAGACGAAAGAGAAAGGCAGCCTTTGAAAAGGCTATGGCAATAGCTGCCAGAAGGCGAAGGGCAAAACCTCGCACACCTCCAATGGCGGTTGTAGAGGAGGAGATTCCGGCAGGCGGCCTGGAAAGCCCTCCCGAACACACCTTGTTTATGGTCCCGGATAACTGGAACCCCCGCTCGAATTTTGGCTTGGTCAGAACTCAGCAGATGGTAAGTGGCACGCACACTCAAGGTGACAGCAGCACAGAAAGGCCTTACTCTCCATGCTATGTGGAGGAAGAAGTTACTCCCGAGGCCACCAGAGGAGCAGCGGGATATAAGACGCAAGGAGCAGCCATGGAGCAGCCACCTTTGGTCGACGCGAGCTACATCAATCTCATCTTTGATATGAGGAACCTGGTATAAGATCAGATCTTCCGCATGGCAAGACTGGAGCAGTGGCTCGACATGTTCTTCGCGATGCACTCTCGAGCCACGCCAAAGAAGCAATGCCCGACTTGTGCTCGACCATATGCATTCCCAGCACGATGGAGGCACACCGCGGTCGACGACACTCACCCTGGCTCCGAGGTTCTTTGATGTTCATACCCAGACTCTGCTTGTGGTTTTGTTCCAAAGGTCTATGTCTTAGAACAACTAGTTTTTTATATTTCCTAGTATTAGATGAAAAAACTAGTCTACTACTAACGCCTGCTAATCCCGGTTTCCTACGGGCGGGAAGTAGCAGTGCGACTTTTGTTAAATTATGCTTATTTTGCAACTATGGTGACACCTGGACATGGATGCCCAGCTGTCCTGATTTCCTGCTCAGGCAGGCCAGCTGGCATCACCATAAGCTCTGTATTTTGCCAATGATAATATAATAGGCTCCAACCCTTTTTACTTAAAAAAAAAAAATTAAGAAAAATATGTAAATGATATTAAAATATGAAAATACAATCTTTCTAATAATTAATAATATTGATATTTAAATGTGAAAATAAAAAGTAGATTAAATATTTATTTGGTTAATATTAAAGTTAAAATTTAAAATAAATTTAAGAAGAATATTGAATTGATATTAAAATATGAAAATATAATAGAAATTAAATGAATATAGTTGAATCATTAAAGAAAAATTATTAGTTTATATTGTAAAAGAATGGAAATTGAATCTAAAGTAGGGAGGATAACCATAATTCCTCTCATACACCTAACATAAACTCTATTGACCATAACAAACTCATATAGTATATATACAAGTTTTTTTTCCACAGGGAAAAGTTACTCATTTATAAACAGCAGTGTATAAATATTTTACAGTGATGCATAGTATAAACTTGCACCGCGAAGATCCGTGTTCACTGGGGGAGCACGAGACCTGTACAGATGCTCTGTCACGCAAAAAACAGACTTGTGAACGAGCTGAAAACTACCATGCCCGCTCACTGACTTTTCATTTACTGAGATAGGTGGTTGTCTGTCATATAACTGCCATGATCAAACGCTAGAAGAAAAGATTGATCAGTGGAAAGGAAAGTGCCTCGATGTCCTCTTCAAAGAAAAAAACGCGAATGAGTCAGCCCTCATGTGTGTATTGCAAGTAAACCCCGAGAGGCCCAGGAGAAACTGTAACCAAAAGAAAACAGAGTCCCAATAAACCAAGTGATCATATGGAGCCCAGATGAAATGTAACCAGAACAGTGGCTCTAGTGCCAGTGGGCTTTTGGATCTGGCTCCAAACACATTAGAGTTTGAGTTGAATGGGGGGGCCCTCTATGCCATCCTCCCAACGGGCAAAAGTAATAAGACCGGGAGGCCGGGTTAGATCCTGCTTTGAGAGTTGGTCCGCTGTGTTGTTTTCATCCCTGTAGATATGGATGGCAGTGAGGCTTTTTAAGAGTCTTGTTGCTACAGTGATTCTCTCTTTCCAGCACTCCAAAGTTGTAGATCGGAGCTCGACCTTATCGTTTATCCAATCAATAATGACCTTGGAATCTCCGAGGAGTAGCAATTCTTCAATGTCCAGCCTTTGTGCCAGGATGAGGGAAGCCCATGCCCCCAAAAGTTCAGCTTTGGTGTTGGTTCCATGACCCCCGTTGAGCGTCCATCTGTAGGAGGTGTGTGCGTTGATGTATATATGTCCTCCTGCCCCACAAAGAGTTCTGTCTGATTGAGCAGCTCCATCGAACCAGGCGATGGCTTTGTCGAAAGGTAAAGTTGTGTTTGGTCTGCGGAATTTCTGGGCCATGTTGAGGGGGGGAGGACGACCGACAGATGATAGGATACGGTGTGTCACAGAGTTTGCCGAGGGAAGTTTATCCTCAAAAATGGCAGCATTCCTTTGCAGCCAAATATACCAACAGATAGTGGCTGGCAGCGAGGCTTAGAACTGTTGTTTCTTGCACCAGGAGTTGAAGCATGCGAACGTCGTGTTACCTTGCCACTGTGTGGTAACTGTTAGTGTCTCTATGACTTGTTTCCAGACTTGTTGAGTAAAGGTGCAGCCCACGAAGAGGTGGTGCGAGGTTTCACTGTTCACCTTGCATAGAATGCAGCAGTTTGGGCCTGACCAACCCTTTTTTTGGAGGATATCCCAGACGAGCAATTTGTTCTCCGTCAAAAGCCAAGTGAATAATTTGATCTTCAGCGGACACTTCCAGTTCCACAGCCGAAATCGCCAGGTCAGATCCCGAGTGGGCCAGATGTCCTCTGTCAATGCTTTGTAGATATTTCAGACTGATATGTAACTAGATTTGTCGTCGCCCGTCCAGATGAGCTTGTCCGGTCTCTCCTGAAGGCAAATGCCCACCTCATTTAGGTGATTTGTGTATCTGATCCATTCCGCCGAGAGTTCTCCGTCTAAAAACAACGAGGATCTAGTTTTCCAGGATTCGCCAAGAGTGCAGCATCTGTGGGGAGCTTTTATGTGAAAGAGATAATGGTGGCCTAAATTATGTAGGCGTTCCAGCAGTCTGGAAGAGAGTTTGGCCTTTATTCCCATGCCGAGAATGTCGTCTTTACCAAGTTCAATAGCAGAACCATTTCCAGGCAGCCAAGCGATCCAATGTAGGAGAATAGGGAGAGATCTTTGTAGGTGTTTCCAAGTCTGTGATCCTCTCTGTGGAGAGGAGGAAGCAGATCTGAGCCAGGAGTGAATCGGCAAGTGTGCAAGGTATTTGTCTTTTATAAGATTGTGCCAGATGCCAGGATCCATCAGAATGCGCCAAAGTGTATTTGCTGAGAGGGCGAGGTAAGATAGATGCAGGTTTCTCAGGCCCCATCCACCTAGTGCTGTTGGTTTTGAAAGAGTTTCCCATCTGCATAAATGGAGACCTCTGTTTTGCTTGCTATTTTTCCAAAGAAAGGCAAAGATCATCTTGCGTAACTTTGAAAGCACTGATTGAGGGATATATGCCAGTGCCATCCAATACACCGGAAGGCTTTCTAGGACAGCCTTTATCAAGGTATATATGTCGCCAATGGACAAACATCTATTGCACCAATGTTGAATTCTGCGTGCAAACTTATCAAATAACCAGCCCCAGTCCTTTGCTTTATAGTTTGATGGTTTGATAAAGAAGTCGAGGTAGGTGAATCCCATCTCAAGATCTCGGGAATCAATGCCAAAGAGTGTTTTTAACTCCGATAGGAAGTCTTCCTTCGCACCTGTGGACAAGAATGAAGACTTTTGATAATTTATTTTTAGGCCTAAAACAGAGCAGAAAGCATTTAGAACAGTGAAGATTTCTTTCCATTCAGCCATGGAAATCGAAGTCATGATTATCACGTCATCTACAAAAAGTAAATGTAAGATTTGAGTCAATCTTGAAACTCTGATTCCCGTTAGATTGTCATCTAATTTTCTTCTTTTTAACAAGATGCTGAGACATTCTAAGACCAGAATGAAGAGAAGGGGTGAGAGGGGACATCCCTGTCGTAGTCCTCTTTCGCTGCGGAAGGTCCTTGTCACCTCGTCGTTGATTAGAACTGCCAGGGAGGCGGAGGTTATGCATCCCAAAATCCAGTTTGTGGTAGCTACCCCAAATCCGCATTGGATCAGGATGAGATGAAGGAAGTTCCAATTTACACAGTCAAAACCCTATTTTAGATCTAGTTTTAGTAGGATGGCAGGAAGGTTTTTTGTTTTTATGCTATGTAAGCACTCCTAAGCAGTGCCTATAGCATCTAGGATCTGTCTCCCCTTGAGAAAGCCAAGCTGCTCTTCTGCCAGTGCCCGAGAGAGAAGAGGACGTAGTCGGTTTGCAATTATCTTGGTGATGATCTTGTAGCTGAGGTTACACAGCGAGATCGGTTGAAAGTCCGAGAACTGACAAGGAAGATTATGTTTTGGAATCAGGACAATGTAGGTACTGTTCAGTTGTTTATTTACCAGTCCTCTGGATCGCGAGTCCTCAACAGCCTCCAGCAGGTCTTGAGCCATTAAATCGAAGTAGTGTAGATAGAGTTCCGTCGTCCAGCCATCGGGACCGGGGCTTTTTTCTTTTTTGAATCCTTTTAATACCTGTAGAAGTTCCTCTAATGTGCAGGGAGCTTCCAGTGCTCTGGCTTCCGCTGCAGTGACCATCTGTGGGAAGAGTTGTGCCGAATCTGCTTGGTCCTATATGGAGAAAGTGTGATCTTCTTTGAAATTTTTTTTGTAGTAAATGTGTGCCTCTTGTTTGATTTCGTCTAAACTGTGGACCGTTCTGCCATTCTCTGATTCAATCTCCCAGATCAGTTTTTTATTTCGCCAGTGGCTAGCAAAACGGTGGAAGAATCTGGAGTTGTTGTCTCCACTGCTAATCTAGGTCGCATGGCTTTTCAATCGCCATCTAATCTCATATGCCTGAAGCATATGCCTTCGGGAAGCCTCTAGCGCAATTAGCTTTTCTTCTAAATCAGTCCTCTGTTCAGATCACGCCAAGAGTCCATGTAAATAAGAAATTTGTGTTTCTAGCTCGCGCATTGTTGCTGTTTCCATTTCTTTTTTCCATTTTAGCCAGATTATAGTATTTTCTTTTAGACTTTTTAGTTTTCTAACAAGATTGCCCTGCGCGTCCTCCGGAAGGGAGAGAGAGGGATCGGTCCAGACTTGATTGACAAGCCGATCAAAATCTTTCTCCAGCATCCATGCCGGATTGAACTTGAACGGGTATCTAGTTCCCGACTTTCCTGTTCCGATTTGAAAACAAATTGGAGAGTGGTCCGACAGGTAGGTCGTATCAACCCAGGTTCGTGCGCTGTGAGTTGAGAGCAGCTCTTCGGAGATCAATACTCTATCAAGTCGCTTTGCAATGCTGGAGGTGCCCGTTCTACCGTTGTGCCAAGTTGGCAGTAGATCGGCTGGTTCCAAGTCGGCTAAGGCATTTTTGGTGAGAAGTGAGTTGAAGAATGTCGCCAATGAATCAATTTTAGCCCTGACGCCCCATATTTCTTTTGTGCTGAGGGTAAAGTTTAGGTCTCCAGCGATTATGAGGTCAGTTAAGGCAAGAAGGCCCAAGCTGTCCAGCCTCTCCCAGAAAGATCTTCGATCCATGCACGGGCCGTAAGTGTTGAGGAGGGCCAAGGAGGAATTGAGTTCATGACAGGTACCTGTTAATAGAATACCACCCGGGCTGAGTGAAGGCGTGAAATCAAAATGAAGTGGATCCTAGGCCACCAGAAGTCCACCTGAGTTTCCAATGGAGCTAGCTGCACACACCATCCAGTCTGGTTTGAGGGCAAAAAGGAAGTTTCTTGCAGTTTCAGCATCTGCAAGCGTTTCTTGTAAAACAATTACAGTCGGTCTGATCTTTTCAAGTAGATGTCTCATGGAGGCTAACTTCAGGAGTCCTCCAACCCCTCTGATGTTGAGGGAGAAAAGTATCATGGTTTAGCCCTGGCTTGGGCTTTTATTCCTCCAAGGGCCCGATTTGAAAGATCAGTAGGAAGTGTAGCTGAGCTAGAAGCCTCCGCGTTTGCTTTTTTCCTTGCGCTTCGAGTTTTGAGAGGCGAGATCTCCAAGGCCAATCCTCTGGACCATGTAGGGACTGTTGCATTGTTTTCAATCATGCCTGTGGTCGGGGAGGAGATACCAGGGGGTCTGATGTGCTGTTTGCCAAGGTAAAGTGGTAGAGGGATAGAATCAAAAGGTAGGGGGGAAGCTGGTGAGGAGGTAAGGAGTAGCTGGTCCAAGTCACTGGCCAAGAGAGGTTGTTCCGAGTAGCCAGGAGGGGGTGTAGGTTCTCTTGCCGGGAGGATTGGGTCTGTCAAGGGTTGAGTGAGGGTGTGTTCACTATGGGGGGAGGGAGTATGCGAGGGTGTGGGAGAGTGGGCGTTTGTGGGCTCACTCGGCTCAGGTGGAGGTACTAAGGCCTTTATCCGTGCAGGTAAGGATGGCTCCAGAGGCAAAGCTGAGAATTCAGAGGCTGGGATCGGATGAGGAGAGAGTGGATCCTGTTGATTAATCTTGAGCCTCTCCCAGGCTGATAGGGTTTTGTAAAGAGATGGACAGTAAAACAATATCTTGCTTACCAGTGAGTTATCTTGTGTGTCAATGTTCAATTCTGGTTGTTGTGTGGGCGACCCACCTGTAGATGCATCAGACTGGGTGTCGTAGCCAGTTATCCTGGCCTCTTCCGATGAGGTTACTTCTGGATCAGTGTGAGGGAACTTGTGACAGTCCCGTCTCAAGTGACCGGTTCTGCGACAGAAGGTGCATCTGAACGGGATGCCCAAGTAGTCGATTCGTTGGGCGATAAGATGACCTCTCCAATCAATGTTCAGGATATCCGGTAGTCCTGCGTGTATATCTAGTTCAACCATAATTTTTGCCATTTTTCGGTCAGATGAAGCCAGGGAGGCTTGGTCCACTGTTAAAAAACGCCCCAAAGAAGATTCGATGAGCTCTAATGCTTGAAGATTCCAGAATTGTAGAGGAAGGCCAGGTAGGAGGACCCAGATGTGTCTGAAGGAGAAGTATTCAGTGGATGGGTTGAAACAGAGTCTCCAGCGCTTTAGCATGAGGCTTCCACCGCCAACCACCCAGAACTTGTCCAGGATTTGAACTGTATCCTCCGATGTCCTGAAAATAAAGCCAAACCAGCCTTGTTGAAGAAAAAGAATTCTGGGAAGATACCCTAGTAGAGGCTGCCATTGAGTTGTTATCCAATCTACCAAACTCTGGTTTCTCTTGTCTTTATAAGAGAGTCTGCCGACCAGAGCACATAAAGCCAAGTTGCAAGCTTCGGTGAGTCCCACATCCATGCCTAGGGTTAGTTTAGGTTGGGTCTGTCTCGGTTTCCAGACTTTCGTTAGCTTATGTTTGTTTGTAGGAGGGGGGCTAGAGGGGGTGCTTTTCTGATTCTTGAATCCACAATATCTGTTTGAGGCGTTGGGCTTAGGTGGAAATTTCTTGGGTAAAGGCTCCAGGGATGAGGTGTCTGCGTCAGTTGAGTGGGGTGTGGATCCGGTCACAGGGTGTAAGGGGACCGGTGTGGGCTGGTTTTTTTTATAGTGATTGTTAATCATCTCGTCTATGGATGCCATGATGTCCGGGTGGTCCCAGGGGTCCCCGGTTTGTCTATCAATGGCTGCCGAGAGAGGTGAATCCATGAGAAAAGCTGCAGAAACCACAAGGAACAGATCAGCCTAAGAAGGCGGGAGAAATGGCAGGGGCCCCTGACAGGAAGCAGTTTAGTTTCAGCCCGTTCAAGAATATCGGGACGAAAAGATAAAAATCAGTAGGAAAAGACAGAAAAACACCGAGATGTCTGTTGTCTTATATGGGACTCTTGTGGACAGGGTCCATAAATGTGCTGGAAGGTTAACAATAGTTTGAAGAAAGGAGGTTGGGGTCTGTGCGGAGGCATAAAAGGGAAAAACTGTCGGAAAAGAATTGGAGCCCCCAGCCTATAACAGTCAGTTGTCTTGTGAAAGTCTGCCTTTGTTGGTAGTGGAAGTGAGTGGTCCCTGTCGCACCGGTCAGTTGCAGCCCATTCAATAAAAGTCGAAGAAAGTGTAAAGGCGGAGCGGAAAGATAAAAACTGTGGGGAGATCGAGGAGAGTGCAGAGGCAAATAAGGCTGGGACCCTGGGGAAAGAGATGTCTAAGGTGGGGCTTTGGGCCGTTTTGGCTGATCTGTGCAGAAGCAAAACAAGATTTAAAAAGGTGCAGAGGCTCGAGACTACACTGTAACCCAGTCGTAAGTTGTAGGGAAAAGCCGCAGAAGTGGAATGATCAAAGATATGTAAGTTCAGGGAGACAGTCAGTACTATGGCTGGTTTAGAAGCAGAAGAAACCGTGTAGGAAGACAGAGCGGAGCCAAGTCAACTGTAGGGAAGTGTGGAGGTCGCTGCAAGAGCCTACACTGTAACCAAGTAGTCAAGGCCTGCGAAAGGAGTAGTTGGAAACGACAATGGCGCATGTGGTTCTACACATGTTCACGCCCGTTTTGGGCGCCAAAAACATTTGTATTAGACCGGTTCAAAAAAGTCATCCTGTAATTTCCGCTGGGGCTTCAACGGAAAAAGAGTTGTACCAAACTGGAAGCAGTGTGGCCGATTTCCGCCGGGGGTGAGTGAAACAACACTTGGTGTTATGAAAGGGGAGAGAAACCTATAAACAAAGAAAATGCGAAGCGGAAGACATAAAATAGAGAAGGTTTAGTAGAAGGATAGTCATCTTATCGTTCCAGTCTGGTCTGGTATAAACTCAATCAGATCGCCTCGGCTCTGGTTCCTCCGAAATCCCGCCTGGTTTCTCTGAACAAAACCTGATTTCTTGTGTATATATACAAGTTATCATAGGGTTACAACTCAAAAGTGAATAAAACAAATGAAGTTTTCTTGATAACTATATTTTTTTCTGGATTTTCTTTAAATTTAATTGAGAAAAATTGAAATTAAATCTATGGACTCACTATTAAACACACAAATAATAACAATATTAAAAATATGTTTTAAATCAATATAATTTGAATTAGTCAAAATCTCAAATTACTATAATCTTAAGCTATGCATCATTTCCTTGCAAATGTATTTCTTTTTAAATTAATTGTTTTTATTTAAAGCAAACAGTTTTTATTATTCATCTTTAAACTAAAATTTTTCTAATTTTTTCAAACTCTTCACTTGTTTTTTTTCCATATTTCTTAGGTTAAGATAAGATCTCGCATCTTCTCGTCCGAGGTGACTCAAGAGTCATCATAGACTGGATTACTCACAAGTCAAAGCTCAACGCAGTCCACGTTGCTTGTTGGAAACAGAAAACGCGTGAACTCTCCAAGGGCTTCTCCAACATCAGCTTTCAGCACTTTCCTAGATCTTTTATTTGTGAGGCTGACGCTCTCTCAAAAAGAGCACTTTTTGAAGAGGCTGGAAAACTTACGCTCTTCCACTGTGATAGCGGACTTGTGAGCTCGCCAACCTATCTGGTCATCTTCTGATCGATGTTTGATCGATGTTATTCGACTCGGACTTCTGCGTTATTGTTTGTTTCATTTCCTGAGCCGGTTCACAGTTCCATTCTGATTGGCATCGACCTGCTGTCTTTGAGCGCTGTCGTTTTTGTATTAGTGTGCTGACCGCTACATTTTGTATTAATGCGCTGACTTCTGACCAATCTTCATAGATTTGCTGCAGCAATTGCTTTGTAAATGATTTTATACTCTTTATAAAATCGAGTTAATTTTTTCATGAAAAAAAAGATAAAATTTCACCTTAAATGAAAACTATAAAAGTCAAAGCTATTATAATTACCAAAGCAGTTCTTTTCATATTTCTTTTATTAAGATAAGATTTATCTCAAAACTTTTGAGTCAAATAAAAACTAATGTGAAAGTCAAAGCTATATAATGAATACCAAAAATAGTATAATAAATAAACCTCCTTATACATCTACCAAACACACATACCAAAGCAGCAGTATAATAAATAAACTTCCTTACCCATCTACCAAACGCACATGTGGTACATACCACGCACGATGTGTTGTCGGTGGAAAGAGATGCAGAATATGTGATCACGGTGAGACATGCGGGACGGTTGTAATTTGTCCGATGGACGTCAATTCCCACTTGTTTTTTATGTCGGTGGATGCCACCTGTTTTGCATCGTGAATTGGCAAAGGAATTCATGCTTGGCCGATAATAAAAACAATTTAATAATAATAAAAGATAAGGATAATAAATTTCGCGACTTGGTTTGTACAACGAAATAAGAAACTCAGAAATCAACGAGTGTTGTTTTGTTTTCAATCGTTTGACTAACTATTGGGGTTTTGATACACACAAAAAAGGCACAGCTGGAAGGTACTTTGCACCTGTGAAATAATTCAGACGAAAAAATATGAGTGTCTGAAAAATGCCTTTGGAACAATTTGTTTACAACATAAAAACCAAGCTTCTTAGAAATTGTATTCTCTTTACAGGAAGGAGGTAGAGGATGAAATAGAGCATCAGGCTTTCCTTTGACGAAACGTTGACCCATTTCATCCTTTAAAATACTAGTGACATAGTAACAATCACATGGTCTGCATCCATAATGGAACCGTCTTCGAAGTCAAGGTGAATAAGCATTTTAGAGTATGTTTCAACCACCTCTATCCATTCAATTTTTCCCACTTTCTTACCGAATTGGATCATCTCGGTTGGAAAAACATTGGCCAAGGATTTCAACATAGTCAAATACCCTTTAGCAATTGCAATCTACCCATCTAGAAACTCTTGGTATTCTTTGTGAGATTAGAAGTCCAGGTCCTGTTGGAAACGGTGACAACAAAACTCATCCATGAATAGGATTCTAGATCCTATAAACCAGGATTGGTTGTAACTTGTAACTAAGGTAACCAAGTTAGAATATTGGTGAATCAAATCAGGATTGGTCGAAACCAATGCACCTAAGTTAAACTATGGATGAGATTACATTTAATGATCAATTTCTAATATATTGCTATAAACTATGGATGAGATTAAATTTAATGATCAGGTCCAACAACGAATCAACGGATGTGTATGTTTGTTCGATGTTTTCGTGGATAGAAAACACACCTTCTTCTAGCTGCTTTTGTTTAGCAGTGAATGCGTTCCCATTACTTGAATATGCAGGTTTAGGATCATTTTCTTAATCGCCCCAAAATTACTTCAATCCCTCACACATGCCCACAATTTATATTTGTTCTCAAGAAGTAGTGAACATTTAATATACTTGTTACTGCAAGATGAAAATGTGTGCAACATAGCCATAGACAAGATCTTGGAGTCAATCGATTATGTCGTTTCATGGAGTTGTAGAATTCGAACTCATGTTCTCTCTTCTACCATGGCCCTGCATCAGAGCGAACAAAGCATTTTTTGAAATATGGTCAAAGGAAAATGGGAGGCAAAACTTTCAAACCTTCAAAAAATTGAATGTTGAAACAATGTTGTAGACGACCGATGGAAAGAAATGGAGAAGGACGAACGTGAGCAAAATTGAGGTGGGAAAATGGGATGAGAATGGCATAGGTTGTCGGAGATGTGTCCGACCACCGAGAAAGTGATGATGTGTGCGAAATTTACCGTAACTTGGAGGTTGGCCGACCAGTTGAAACCTGGACCAATGAAACAGGGAGAGGAATTAATTGCACTTGTTGAATTAGGTGATAGAATTAATGTGCTCTCCGCAGCACCAGAGTTACAGTAGTAGTAGTAAAGCTGGTAGAATCAGGGAGTTGAATACACATTATTATAATTATTACAAGCGGGGTGTTGGCCAGGGAGACCGTCGCCTCAATTTCTTCAAACCCTCGCACCGTGGAAGAGGTGTTTAGAGACTACAGAGGCCGCAGAACCGCCATCGTCCGTGCTCTCACCACTGGTAAGAAGCTCTTCATTTTTATTTTTAAATTTATCCTTTTCTCTCCAAAGCTTCATTAGCTTCAATCGATTTACTTCTCCGCTGATTGATCTTTCGTACATTTTGTCTGCCTTCTTTTTCTTTGGTAGAGGTCGACCGCTTTTTCTCGATTTGCGATCCAGGTCAGTGGACTGAATTCTCGTGTTGTTTTCCGTAGATCTAGGGTTTTCTTCACTATAATTTTTAGATTGGGCGGAGTTTCAGTTTTCTGCGGAACTTTCCATGGTTATGTCCGACTTTTAAAAGATTTTGGCTGATTTTTGAGAAATTTAACCTGAGCTTACCTAAATGTAGCAGCTATTTTTAAACTTAACCGAAGTGGTTGCTTGCGAGCTGCCCTAACTGAGGTAAATTGGCCTGTTTTTATATCCTACTGTTCAGATCTCACCAAAAAATATTTTAATTTTTTAGAGCGGCAACCATGGACTTCGCCTTTAACATAATATTTATTATGGCTGGAATTCGACTTAGGCAAGGCCACAGTCGGTTGACGACGGCTCCGAAAAATATGATATTTGGCCGCATTTGAATGGTCAAGGGGGATTAGGGCCGATATGATTCAGTAAGGGCCTTTTTGCATTGATCTATTATTAAATTGATATATTTCTGTATCAGAATTTGGCGATTCGAGAATTCATGTTGTTACTGTCTTGAGTTAAGTAAGCTAAAGTTTGACTAAATCCTTCATATATTAGTGTCTGAGTAAAGTAGACTAAGATGAATCGAGGTCAACGAGTTTCGGTGATTTTTCAAGGTAGGTTGGCCACATATTAAAAAATTTAGAAGACCCTGTTTATTTTGAAGTTATTATGATCTGGCATTGACAGACTGTTGTTCAGAGGCTGTTTTCCAACAAAGTGATTTTGGAACTGTCGATTTTTAGTCAGTGGAGTAATCTTTAATGAAACAGTCGTTTGGAAGAGGTCTTAAATATTATACTGGACAATATTTTGGCAGTAAGGTTTTCATTCCGGGGAGTTGTCTTTTGTTTAGAGAAAATAACTGGCAATCCTTTGTGACGAGCAGTTGATCTTCTTTGCTTTCCAAGTTTCCATCTTGTATGACCAAACTCTAAAACAGTTGGTTTAATATGGTTGAGGGGATTATGGGATTTTACTCTAGATTCAGCAATATGTCCGTCTTTCCCAGTATTTTTTGGAGAGAACTTTTGCATTCACCCTAACAAAGGTATTTAAACCGGGCATGTCCTAAGTTTTCTCCATAATAATAAATTACTACAATTTATTTCCTGATTTTACTTAAAGTGTGGGTGAGTTTGGGTCGAGCCTCCCATCGCCTTACAGTGGCGGCGCCCCTATTTGTGTTCGAAAATCCAGTTTGAGAAACAAGAAATAAAGTATTCCACAGCTTTTCAAATCAAGCCCACCACAACGTGCCGCCTGGACTATCGCCAAATTCTAGAAGCCAGACTTGATACAGTGCACGGAAAAGTTATTACCATTTACCGACTAAATTATTTCCCGGCACACAAGTTTCCAACGTCACGGTCTATCTCAAATCCAAACGGAACAAGACAAGCATCGACGAATTTGAGGCGTCACCGATAAATTTGGTGGGATTCTTAAGCAAGAGAGTCGATGCACAGAAAAGCTAGTGAAGAGGAATCAACAACGATGGCGAAGTATAGTCCAGAGAATGGCATGCGTACAGGTTACATTGTCAATGATGGAATGGATTAAATGAAGCTCGATTCGAGGTTGCCTCTGCTGCAGGAGGCCGATCTTAAAGACAAAGTCGTCCTTCTCAGAGTCGATCACAACGTCTTCAAGAAAGGTAAATAGACTAGTTCATTCATTTGTTCCTAACCCTAACTGTGTATAAATTCCCCTTCCTTTTGAGGTTTTAAGATCATATATTAGGGAAGTCAACTTCACCTAGAATTTATTCTCCCTAAAGTTTAACCCTTTGACCTATCATACCTACCTCAGCTGTAATTCTAGCTGAAAAACCCCAGGTCTGGAGTTTGCCAATAAAGCTTGGAATGCTTCCATTTGCATTCAGCAGGTTGATGATCGAGGTTCATTACAATTGAATGCATTTTCGAGTAAATAGACTCTGAAATGTGAGTAAATCATGGTTTAGTAGCGGATCAAGGTATCGAATCGAGAATTACTTTCAGAGTGCTAGTTGAATTATTTGGCAACATTCACTAGTTAGATGGTTGGACTGAGATAATAACTGTTATTGTTTCATGTTTTCTTATTTGGACTGGGATTTGAACCTTGTTGGAATGGACATAATGACTGTTACTGTTTCATGTTTTCTTATTTGCACTGGGATTTGAACCTTGTTGAAATGAATAAAAACATTCCATGTTGAACAACGTTACCAACCATCAAGTTTATTGTAACATATGTGGGGTAGTATGGAGTAACTTTCCAGTTTGTAATATAAGTTGTTTGTAACATATGTGGGATAGTATGGAGTAACTTTTAGTAAGCTAGTTTGTAATATATGTGGGGTAGTATGGAGTAACCTTTTGTAAGCCAGTTTGTAATATATGTGGGGTAATATGGAGTAACTTTTTTGTAACCTTTACGAAACATAAATTTACAAAGTTACTCCTTCACAAAGTTGCATCCTCTCCAACTCTCATCCCCAGGTTATCGAGGTAATATCAACAACCACCTACATGACCTTTGTTACAGTAACAAAAAATATTCTCAGTAAAATTTCTATGTTGTTACTTCCAGTTAAATGTTCCTTCAACAACAAATTCACCCTCCCTCCAATCTACCATCATCAATTAATTGCTACCTTGCCCTTAGAGTTTCTTGGTTGCATATTTTCGGGTGTATTTCAACTGAGAGTTTCCTGTGGCACCGAGATTGCTATGAGTGAAACCATAAGTGGCTAGACCATGATAACTCAAAAATTTGTAAGGGATTGGTGTAGACCTTCCAAGAGAATGCAGGTGCCTAATAAACCTGGAATTACATTTCAACCCTGAGCTTTCCCAGATTAAACAAAAAAATCAAAATTTATGTTCTACTTACTTGCATCTATCTTATAGATGCACAATTCCTCTAGTACAAGTGGTTTGTGATGGAACAAAGGGGGCAAACTTACTAACCCTTTCCCTTTGGCCACAACTACCGTGTTGTCTTTGGGATCATTCTCTTGAACGCTCATCATGGAATTAAATCGCAGAGAACCATGGACATATATGTAGGGGTCTTATGAGGAAAAACAAGATTAGGCTCATGTTTAAATAACACAGTTTTACCTTTCAAGAGAATGGTGTGAGATAAAATCTAGCATTAGAAGTATACTTAAGGTAAAAAACTATTGTTAGAATTAAGGAAAAAATAGAAACAATAATGGCCTTTTAATTTTCTGTTCACTTTTTATTGATTAAAATGGTAATAATTTCTTTAATATTTTTTTTTATGAAATGTGTACTTAATTTATTTTTGTCAATTGAAATGTAATTTTTTTTTTTAACTTTTCATTATGAAGGACAACCTGGATATATACCCTTCTCACTGAAATTAGTCCCCGCCCTTCAAATTTGATCACTGGGTGGGGGTCATCGAAGGACAAACGAAGATGGTGGAGGTTGTTGAAGGACGAGTCCCAATGTCGATGAGGTAAAAAAATGGAATAAATACACTAGGCGTTTAAAAAATAGTCTATTAAAATAAAGGAACTTCACTATCCAACTACTAAACACACATGTCATGTGTACCACCAATGATCAAATTTGAGAGGATAATCTTAATTTCAGTTGGAAGGGCATATAATCATCCAACCCTTCAAAATGAGAAGTTATAAAAGTAATTGTACTTTAATTGACAAGTGTAAATTAAGTAAACTCTTCATAAAAAAAATGCAAAAATAAAATATTGTTGGATCCTTTTGAGGAGGAGACTAATATAGTGTACAGGATCATTAAGACCATAAAAAACTTCAAAAGAGGATGTAGAGCCAACATGGAATTACCTTTGAGCTTTGAGTTTCACCAACTCAAAATCCAAAATGCAAAATAAAAGAACCCTGTAATATCTTATTTAGCTATGAGTTTCACCAACTCAAAATTGAAAATGCAAAAGAAAAAAAACTCGTAATATCTTATTTATTGTCTACCTACACCATATGATCTACATATTAGACCATGTTACCCTATTATGAATAAGATTACTCCATGATCTAGATCTTGATTACCATATTCCTAAATCTGTAGGATTTATGCTATAAAATTCGCTCATCATCAAGGCTAATATTTTATCAATAAAACTAGAGTCAGATCCTCACATAATCCTTCCCTAAAATGTTCGCAGATGGCTTAGCTAAAACACATTCACAAAAAAAAAACAACAAATAACACCACTCACATCTAAAACTGCACAAATACCACACATAACTCATCTTATATGAATCTCAAATAACACAAGTCATCAAAGAAAAAAATTGAAACAAAAATCAAATTAAGATAAGGAAACGAAGGGGAACCGTTAGTCAAATAATAAAAAAGGGGATTAAAAGAAGAAGACAAAACTCGGGCATAAGCCATTGTTGGAAAGTGGAAGCCATGGTCGTTCTACAGTAGGAAACGATCAATCCACAACGGACAACCCTTGAGTTTGAAAAAAGCCAGACACCCACAATCCCAATACCCTCAAAATGTGAAGAGCTAGTGAGGTATGTTATTATAATATTCGAGAATATGGTTATTCAAACTCCAAAGATTGTAAAGCATAGACAATCCTTCGATTTTATTAATTGGATTTGGAATAGCTTGAGGATTGCTTTAGGTATATCAATTTGTATTTAATATAACCGGTCATCAATGTCGGCATAGGACATTTATAATGACCCTTTTAATTACTTTTGTGGCTTCAGTCCTCCCTTCAAAGGCAATGGCAATGAAACGACATAATTGCTAGACCCTGTGAGAGGACATTTATAATGGCCCTTTTGATTATTATTGTGGCTTAAGTCCTTAACACAGGAAATAAAAAAATATAATGGTTGATGAATGAGAGATTTTATAGCGCAGTATGTGGGTTTGTGTCATGATCTATTATTGACGATACATGCACCAACACTTTTGTAGTAGTAAGAAAACTATGGAAGAAAGTAGCAAGATGGAAATGGTATAAGAAAAATGGAAGAGATTAACCCGATAATTGTTAATTCAAATTCTAGCAACATTACCTATGAAAAACATTATGAAGTTTCATAGAGTGAGCAAAAGTTGGAAATAAATGTTTGAGTCATTGAAATTCAAGTTAATGTTCACCTTAGCAGTGTCTTCTACTCAATTTGGCAACTATAAACTTATAAAGCTAAACTAGATTCTAGTGAAATTTGAACCTATTCTAACCTTTAAATACTCTAGTTGACAACTATAGACTTACAAAGTTAATCTCTATTTTGATTAAATTTGAACCCATTAGGGCCCTTAAATAAGTAATTTGAACCTATATTTAAAATATACTAGGAAATCTGTAAAATTAATATGGATGACCTATTTACATTGTAATTCTGGTTTTTAAACATGATTATTAATTCTCTCATTTCTTTCTAATGGACCATATAAATTTTAAATATTAATTTTTTTAAGACTGTATTTTGAATAACATTTTTTTGAGCAGTAGGCTATATTTTTTATTAAATGCTGATTTTTTCTGGGGACATTTGCTTAAATCTGGTTAAAAATTGTTAAATTCATAGATTTGAAAAATTATTTCTGTATAAACCTAGATTTGAAAAATTATTTCTGTATAAACCTAATATCTGAGGGTTTTTTCAACATGCTGAAAAATAAATTTTAAACCACAACAAATAATGATTTATATAAATTTATATGGCCAGAATCCCGTAAAACAAATCATTTCATATCATAGAACAAGTAGACAAGCACTTCTTTGACTAG
Source organism: Picea engelmannii (assembly GCA_009831015.1). Taxonomy (NCBI): domain Eukaryota; kingdom Viridiplantae; phylum Streptophyta; class Pinopsida; order Pinales; family Pinaceae; genus Picea; species Picea engelmannii. The sequence continues at coordinate 75,176 of ML786689.1, read as the reverse complement.
CTAGAACTCTTTGAAAAGGGCAGGACGGTTTCATTTTTGAATAACACTTCTTTGACGAGCTATAACTCTTTGAAAAGGGCCAACGGTTTCAAATTTGAACGATGCGTACCACTCATGATGTGTTGTCGGTGGGGAGAGATGCAGAGTATGTGTTTATGGGGAGACGCAAGACGCATCTTCCTCCACATCCACCTCACATGGCAATACCAATAGCAGGCCATATCTACCATCGCCTTAGTGAATATGGACTAAGAGTATTTTTGGACCAGCAGCAATTGCAAGAGGGAGAGAACATGACTCCTCAAATCGCAGGAGCTATTCGAACAACTTCCGTCCATATAGCAATTTTTTCTCTATGTCGATTCACATTGGTGTCTTAATGAACTCCTACTCATGTTGGAGTCAGGGTAAACCATTCTTCCAGTGTTCTACAATGTGAAGCCCTGAGATCTTCGGTGGACGTCGGTCGGAGATAGCCCGAGCATCCTCTTCACATTCCTCCTCCTGTGTGAACCCTTGAGTATCTTGGACAACTACCTACCTACTCGGGCCGAAAATGGAGTGTATGCTCGAGCTCGCATGATGCAAAAAAAAATCAAACCAATAAAAAAAAATCTCAAACCAATAAAAAAAAATCCACTATATGATTCCGACACCATTGAAAAATGGAGGAAAACCCTTTCTGATGTTTCCCAAAGAAGCGGCTTTTACCTGAACGCATGTAACGGGTAAGGACTTCGACTTCTCCCTCTTATTCTTCCCTTTAATTTGCTAGATTTAAAGTTGTATCATACTTTATTTTTGTAGTCGTTTCTGACTAGTCATTTTATCGTGGATACTATTTAGTATGGAGTGGCAGCTTGTCGATAAGGTCGTTCGACAAGTTTTGAAAAAGGTTCCAAACCACTTATGCATGTAGCTGATTTTCCCTCTGGTTTGGATGAAAAAATAAAAGATGTGGAAAGCAAATTGTCATTGCAGCGGCAAAGTTGGAAGCCTAGAGTTCGAATTTTTCAACCGTTACATATCTAATTATGCTCGTTCATGTTTTTTATCTGATGTGAGAGAAAATGCAGCCAAGGGTTCTCTAAATCTCTTGCAGATTACACTTCTGAAAGATTTGGTTCAATTGGATGTGCAAATAAACTGATCAAGGTATAGAGAAGTTCAAAATGTATATCTCATCTTCTCCGGAGGTTCTTATAGTTTTAGATGATATTGATCATATCAATCAACTAGATGCATTACTTTCACCACTTAAAGATGTCATTCATCCATGTAGCTTAATTTTAGTTACATCTCGCAATAAGGATGTGCTTACAAGCTCAGGTATTGTAGAGTAATTCATTTACACCGTGAAAGGCCTCAATCCACAGAACTCTGAAGAGCTCTTTTGCTTGCATGCTTTCCGTCAACCCCATCCTTTTCTAGGATTTGAGGAACTGGTTGAAAAGTTTTTGGGTGTCTGCAATGGACTGCCATTATCTCTTAAAGTTCTTGGGGCGCTTCTTAGTGGGACATATGATTTAGAGTATTGGAATGCTCAATTGCACATAACTTCCAAAATACTTCCCAGCGATATACAAAGCAGACTAAAAATTATCTTTGACTCTCTCGATAAAGAGGAGAAGCATAGATTTTTAGACATGGCCTGTTTTTTTATAGGATAAGACAGGGATACCGCTATGAGAATATGTGATGGATGCAGATGGCAAGGATTTCTGGGTCTTTGAAAGTTGGAAAACAGATGCTTGGTAGAGGTGGAAGTGAAAACTGTCTGACAATGCATGACCACCTTAGAAACCTCGGCAGTGAATTCAGATCCTCAAACCAATAAAAAATAGCCACGATATGACTCCGACACCATTGAAAAATGGAGGAAATCCCTTTCTGATGTTTCCCAAATAAGTGGCTTTGAGCTGAACACATGTAACGGGTAAGGACTTCGACTTCTCCGTCTTATTCTTCCCTTTAATTTGCTAGATTTAAAGGTGTATCATACTTTATTTTTGTAGTCGTTTCTGACTAGTCATTTTATCGTGGATACTATTTAGTATGGAGTGGCAGCTCGTCGATAAGGTCGTCCGACAAGTTTTGAAAAAGGTTCCCAAACCACATATGCATGTAGATAATTTTCCCTTTGGTTTGGATGAAAAAATAAAAGATGTGGAAAGCAAATTGTCATTGTAGCGGCAAAGCAGGAAGCCTAGAGTTCTAGGATTCGTGGATCTGGGCGGGGTTGGAAATAAATTTTCAACCGTTACATATCTAATTGTGCTCGTTCATGTTTTTTATCTGATGTGAGAGAAAATGCGACCAAGGGTTCTCTAAATTTCTTGTAGATTACACTTCTTGTAGATTACACTTTTGAAAGACTTGGTTCAATTGGATGCGCAAATAAACAACATTGATCAAGGTACAGAGGAGCTCAAAATTTAAGTGGGCAGAAGCAAAGGAAAGACAAAAAATAACTCACAGAGTAATTCTATTGCTCGATGATCAACACTATTACATCTACCTCGTATTTATAGAGGCCTTGGAAGGCTCTCGAGAGTCCAGAGAGTTCTCAGAGCGGGAAATATCTGGAAGCGTCGGTGGATTGTCGGTGGAGGAAGAGTTTGGAAGTCGGTGTAAGTTATGGTGGTAGGTAGAAATTAATTCTTCTAACACTCCCCCCTAATTTCTACCAATTACATCAATATTTATAATGCTCAATGCTTCTCTCAAATACTCAAATTGGTCTTGTGCTAAAGCCTTTGTAATTATGTCTGCAAGTTGCTCCTTTGATTTGCGATGTTGTAGGATGAGTTCTCCATTGTTGACAAGTTCTCGAATGAAGTGATATCTAGTTTCAATATGCTTCGTCCTCTTGTGAATTACATGATTCTTTGATAGTGTAATGGTGGACTTGTTGTCGTAGGAGGCTCCTCGGTCCACTCCTCTTCATCTCCTCGACACATCAACCAAAGGTCGCAGGAGGCTCCTCGACACACCAACCAGAGGTCACAGGAGGCTCCTCAACACACCAACCAGAGGTCACAGGAGGCTCCTCAGTCGGCTTCTCTTCATCTCCATGGCATCAGCTCAATGATGGAGGAAGCATCACCTTCGTGCTCACACATTCCTCCTTCCAACCCTCCTTTTCTCCATGGCCTAAGATCGGTTAAGGAGGAGGCGCCACCTTCGTGCGCGCGCTCTCCTCTGGCCACCAATCTCTTGCCCCCTCCAAAACTCAATCCACAGGACCCCTACTACGACGATGGTAGTTGTATGGTGGAGGAATAAATCCCCCCAAGATGGCAAGTGGAGGAAAACGCAGTGGTTGCCAACGAGATCACCACAGAGGTTGCCAGCAAGGAAAAGGAGGACGAGCAGCCTCCGCAATTTGCAAATCGCCTCACGGAGGAGTACCTCCAAATCCTCCTTGAAATCAGACAGAAACAGGACGACCAGATGCACTCTCAGAGCATCCTTAGCCAAAGGATGGACATCTTGTTCGATGCACTAGCGGATTCTCCTGCGTGAACCAGATGCCCAACATGCGACCAACGGTTCACCCTGGTCTACAACATTCATGGACAACCAGGCTCAGCAATGGAGTGAAGTCTCCAGGTTATGGTTCTTCGTCAATTCCAGTTGCAAGATTAATTGCTTAGTTTACCATAACAGCGGGATAGAAGAACACAATTTTTTCCCATATACTATTTAAGTAGTTTTGTTAATAGAAGCTCTGTCAATAGTTGGTCAGAGCATCTGAATATTGTACACACATTTTTGTTTATGCAGATAGGATGCAGAATTTTGTGTAAGCAGTTTTGTTCAAACAACTCTAGCATACAGGATGATGTGTCAGACTCAGGACATCTAAGAGTCACCTGTTCAGCTCACACTTGTCATTTTACAACTTACGGATGTCATTAATATAAGGATCTACTTTTCTTTAACAAAAAAAATAAAGATTGCAAATAACATGTTAAACCGACTTAAAGCTCCACTCTGGTTGGATACATTATGATGTAAACAACATTTGGCAAGTGAAAAATAGTGGAAAGGAGAATAGAACTATTGATGTTGTGGACGCAGGAATCAATGAAAAAATATGAGTGTTTGAAAAATGCCTTGGGAACAATTTGTTTACAACATCAAAACCAAGCTTAGAAATTGTATTCTCTTAACAAGGAGGTAGAGGATGAAATAGAGCATGAGGATTTCCTTTGACGAAGCGTTGACCCATTTCATCCTTTAAAACACTAGTGACACAGTAACAATCACATGGTCTACATCCATAACAGAAATAGTCTTCGAAGTCGAGGTGAATAAGCATTTTAGAGTATATTTCAACCACTTCTGTCCATTCGATTTTTCCCACTTTCTTACCGAATTGGATCATCGCGCTTGGCAAAACATTGGCCAAGGATTTCAACATAGTCAAATACCCTTTAGCAATTGCAATCTACCCGTCTAGAAACTCTCGGTATTATTTGTGGGCTTAGAAGTCCAGGTCCAACAATGAATCAGTGGATGTGTATGTTTGTTCGATGTTTTCGTGGATAGAAAACACACCTTCTAGCAGCTTTTGTTTAGCAGTGAATGTGTTCCCATTACTTGAATATACAGGTTTAGGATCATTTTCTTAATCACCCCAAAATCACTTCAATCCCTAACACACGCCCACAATTTATATTTTTTCTCAAGAAGTAGTGAACATTTAATATGCTTATTACTGCAAGACGAAAATGTGCGCAACATAGCCATAGACGAGATCTTGGAGTCAATCGGTTATGTTGTTTCATGGAGTTGTAGAGTTCGAACTCATGTTCTCTCTTCTACCATGGCCTTGCATCAGTGCAAAAAAAACATTTTTTGAAATATGGTCAAAGGAAAACAGGAGGCAAATCTTTCAAACCTTCAAAATTGAATGTTGAGACAACATTGGAGACGACCAATGGAAAGAAATGGAGAAGGACCAATGTGAGCAAAATTGAGGTGGGCAAATGGGATGCGAATGGTATAGGTTGTCGGAGATGGGTCCGACCACCGAGAAAGTGATGGGAGATGGAGATGGCGAGGGTCATCGAAGGACAAACGAAGATGGCAGAGGTTGTTGAAGGACGAGTCCCAATGTCGATGAGGTAAAGAAATGGAATAAATAGACTAGGTGTTTAAAAAAGAGTCTATTAAAATAAAGGAACTTCCCTACCCAACTACTAAACACACATGTCATGCGTACCACCAATGATCAAATTTGAGGGGATAATCTTAATTTTAGTTGGAAGGACATATAATCATCCAACCCTTCAAAATGAAAAGTTATAAAAATAATTGTACTTCAATTAATAAGTTGTAAATTAAGTAAACCCTTCATAAAAAAAATGCAAAAATAAAATATTGTTGGATCATTTTGCACAGGTGACTAATATATTGTACAGGGTCATTAAGACCATAAAAAACTTCAAAAGAGGATGCAAAGCCAACATGAAATTATCTTTGAGCTTTGAGTTTCACCAACTCAAAATCGAAAATGCAAAAGAAAAGAAACCCGTAATATCTTATTTAGCTCTGAGTTTCACCAACTCAAAATCGAAAATGCAAAAGAAAAGAAACTCGTAGTATCTTATTTATTGTCTACCTAGACCATGTGATCTACCTATTAGACCATGTTACCCTATTATGAATAAGATTACACCATGATCTAGATCTCGATTACCATATTCCTAAATATGTAGGATTTATGCTATAAAATTCACTCGTCATCGAGGATAATATTTTATCAATAAAACTAGAGTCAGATCCTCACATAATCCTTCCCTAAAATGTTTGCAGATGGCTTAGCTAAAACTCATTCACAAAACAAACCAACAAATAACACCACTCACATCTAAAACTGCACAAATACCACGCATAACTCATCATATATGAATCTCAAATAGCACAAGTCATCAAAGAAAAAAATTAAAACAAAAATCAAATTAAGATAAGGAAACCAAGGGGACCCGCTAGTCAAATAATCAAAAGGGGGATTAAAAGAAGAAGAAAAAACTTGGGCATACGCCATTGTTTAAAAGTGGAAGCCATGGTCATTCTGCAATAGGGAAATAACCAATCCACAACAGACAACCCTTGAGTTTGAAAAAAGCCAGACACCCACAATCCCAATACCCTCAAAATGTGAAGAGCCAGTGAGGTATGTTATTATAATATTTGAGAATATGGTTATTCAAACTCCAGAGATTGCAAAGCACATACAATCCTTCGATTTTATTAATTGGATTTGGAATAGCTTGACGATTGCTTTAGGTATATCAATTCGTATTTAATATAGCCGGTCAACAACGTCGACATAACACATTTATAATGACCCTTTTAATTACTTTTGTGGCTTCAATCCTCCCTTCGAAAGCAATGACAATGAAACGACATAATGGCTACACCCTGTGAGAGAACATTTATAATGGCCCTTTTGATTATTATTGTGGCTTAAGTCCTTAGCAAAGGTAATAAAAAAATATAATGGTTAATGAATGAGAGACTTTATAACACAGTATTTGGGTTTGTGTCATGATCTATTATTGATGATACATGCACCAACACTTTTGCAGTAGTAATAAAACTATGGAAGATAGTAGCAAGATGGAAATGGTAGAAGAAAAATGTAAGAGATTAACTCGAAACTTGTTAATTCAAATTCTAGCAGCATTACCTATGAAAAACATTATGAGATTTCATAGAGTGAGCAAAAGTTGGAAATAAATGTTCGAGTCAGTGGAGTTCAAGTTAATGTTCACCTTAGCAGTTTCTTCTACCCGAGTTGGCAAATATAAACTTATAAAGCTAATATAGATTCTAATGAAATTTGAACCCATTCTAACCCTTAAATACTAGAGTTGGCAACTATAGACTTACAAAGCTAATCTCGATGAAATTTGAACCCATTGAGGCCTTTGAACCCATATTTAAAATATACTAGGAAATCTATAAAATTAATATGGATGACCTATTTACATAGTAACTCTTGTTTTTAAACATGATTAATAGTTCTCTCATTTCTAATGGACCTTTAAATTTTAAATATTTTTTTTAAGACTAGATTTTGAATAACATTTCTTTGAGCAATAGGTTAAACGTTCTACTAAATGACGATTTTTTCTGGGACATTTGCTAGAAATGAAGCGAAAAATTGTTAGATTTATAGATTTGATAGATTATTTCTGTATAATGTTAAGACTCTATAATCCTAGTATTCCAAGGGTTTTTCAGCATGCTGAATCCATTTCTGCATTAAAAAATAGATTTTGAAAAAAAATCATTTCATACAACAACTACAAAATTCATTTCTACATTTAAAAAAATAGATTTTGATAAAAAATCATTTCATACAACTACAAAAAAATCACTTTTTGACGCTCTAGAACTTTTTGAAAAGATACAACAACTACAAAAATCACTTTTTGACGCTCTAGAACTCTTTGAAAAGGACCAGACGGTTTCATTAAATATTAATTTTTTTAAGACCAGATTTTGATTAACACTTCTTTGACGCGGTATAACTCTTTGAAAAGGGCCAGACGGTTTCAAATTTGAACGATGCGTACCACTCACGATGTGTTGTCGGTGGGGAGAGATGCAGAATATGTGTTTATGGGGAGACGCAAGACGCGGGACGGCTGTACCATGAAATTGCTATGGATGGACGTCCACTATCACTTTTCTGCTTTAATTTACAACACGGCCCACTTGTTTCTGCTTTAATTTACAACACGACCCACTTGTTTCTGCTTTAATTTACAACAAGTCTGACTACAATTCCCACTTGCTTTTTATTAGGTGGATGCCACCTGTTTTGCATAATGAATTGCATGTGTGTGTGTTTGTGTTGGTCAACGATAACAAAAACAATTTAATAAATAAACCATAAGGATAATAAATTTCTTTCAATGTATATCGCGACTTGGTTTGTTCAACGAAATAAGAAACTCAGAAATCAATCAGATATCGTTCCTGTTTTGTTTTCAATTGCTTGACTAACTACTGAGGTCTTGATACACAGATAAGAGTAGCAAAGAAGGAGCTGGTACTTTGCACTTGTGAGATAATTCAGACGAAAATAGAAGTTGAGCGCGGATTCCCAATCTCTGCAAAACATCTTCGATCTTACTTTTTTTGGTATTCTGTATCCGATGGCACATCTTAACTTGACACCAGCTCGTGACGCATCGTCCTCCACATCCACCTCACATGGCAATACCAACAGCTATGTCTATGATGTATTTATAAATCACCGCGGTCCTGACGTGAAGAAAGGCCTAGCCAGCCACATCTACCATCGCCTTAGTGTATATGGACTAAGAGTATTTTTGGACCAGCAGCAATTGCAAGAGGGAGAGAACATGACTCCTCAAATGGCAGGAGCTATTCGAACAGCTTCCGTCCATATAGCAATTTTTTCTCCAGGATATGCCGATTCACATTGGTGTCTCAATGAACTCCTACTCATGTTGGAGTCAGGGTCAACCATTCTTCCAGTCTTCTACAATGTGAAGCCCTCAGATCTTCGATGGACGTCGGGCGGAGATAGCGGAGATAGTGTGTACCATTGAGTATCTTGGGCAACTACGTGCCTACGCGGGCCGAAAATGGAGTGTATGCTCGAGCTCTGCGCAGGATGCAAAATAAGACAACATTCGATTCTCAAACCAATAAAAAAAAGCCACGATATGACTCCGACACCATTGAAAAATGGAGGAAAGCCCTTTATGATGTTTCCCAAATAAGCGGCTTTGAGCTGAACGCGTGTAACGGGTAAGGACTTCGACTTCTCCCTCTTATTCTTCCATTTAATTTGCTGGATTTAAAGGTGTATCATACTTTATTTTTGTAGTCGTTTCTGACTGGTCATTTTATCGTGGATACTATTTAGTATGGAGTGGCAGCTCGTCGATGAGGTCGTCAGACAAGTTTTGAAAAAGGTTAGCAAACCACTTATGCATGTAGCTAATTTTCCCTCTGGTTTGGATGAAAAAATAAAAGATGTGGAAAGCAAATTGTCATTGCAGCGGCAAAGCGGGAAGCCTARAGTTCTAGGATTGGTGGGTCTGGGCGGGGTTGGAAAAACAACCCTTGCAAAAGAATTTTTCAACCGCTACATATCTAATTATGCTCGTTCATGTTTTTTATCTAATGTGAGAGAAAATGCAGCCAAGGGTTCTCTAAATCTCTTGCAGATTACACTTCTGAAAGACTTGGTTCAATTGGATGCGCAAATAAACAGCACTGATCAAGGTATAGAGAAACTCAAAATGTATCTCTCATCTTCTCCCGAGGCTCTTATAGTTATAGATGATATTGATCATATTGATCAACTGGATGCATTAGTGAAACCACTTAAAGATAACATTAATCCAAGTAGCTTAATTTTAGTTACATCTCGCAATAAGGATGTGCTTACAAGCTCAGGTATTGTAGAGTCATCCATTTACACTGTGAAAGGCCTCAATCCACAGAACTCTGAAGAGCTCTTTTGCTTGCATGCTTTCGGTCAAGCCCATCCTTTTCTAGGTTTTGAGGAACTGGTTGAAAAGTTTTTGGATGCCTGCAATGGATTGCCACTATCTCTTAAAGTTCTTGGGGCACTTCTTAGTGGCACATATGATTTAGAGTATTGGAATGCTCAATTGCACAAAACTTCCAAAATACTTCCCAGCGATATACAAAGCAGACTAAAAATTAGCTTTGACTCTCTCGATAAAGAGGAGAAGCAGATATTTTTAGACATTGCCTGTTTCTTTATAGGAGAAGACAGGGATACCGCTATGAGAATATGGGATGGATGCGGCTGGGAAGGATTTCTGGGTCTTTGGAAGCTGGAAAGCAGATGCCTGGTAGAGGTGGACAGTGAAAACTGTCTGACAATGCATGACCACCTTAGAGACCTCGGCAGAGATATGGCAGTGAATTCAGAATATGGGCGTCGTCTTTGGTGCCTGACAGACAATCTTCTTCCTAATGTATCTGACCAATCGCATGTACGTATTTTGAAGCTTTCGACCGACTTTCAGAATAGCTTTGTGTTATCAAAATTGTTTGTCAAGTTTTGAATTCTTAAAACTTTGCAGTATTGTCCATCTTGTTTCTAACAGCCCCGGGTGAATTGAAATAGCTTTGTGTTATCAAAATTGTCTCTCGAGTTTTGAATTCTTAAAACTTTGCAGTATTGTCCATCTTGTTTCTAACAGCCCCTGGTGAACAATTCAGGTGCGTGGAATTAGCATGGTTGACGGAAAAGGCCGTAAACAATCTTTAGACGTAAATGACCCTGAACAATCTTTAGAAAACCTTGCGGACAGCTGCAACCTAAGCAAGTTGGAGCTCCTTATGGCTGAAAGTTATTTTGTTGAACGCGTACTCAACTTTGGGAAGTTACTACCACTAATATATCTGCGCTGGGACAACTGTCCCCACCCCTCCTTACCTCGCTCGATTCCAATAAAGAATCTAAGAGTGTTACATATAAAGGGGAAAATTTTGAAAACACTCTGGCAACATGAATCTAAGGTAGTCATCTTATTTTTTTGCAGATCTGTTTTGTTTCGTCTCCAAATTGAAAAAAATGCTTGCATTTAAGAATTGTCTTAGTATACCACAATGCCAAGAAGTTGACATTTACACTGTCAAACCCACTTTAATAATGTATGTGAACATTGCAGGCACCTCTGGACTTAAGGGAACTTCATATTAGTGCTCCCCTTTCAGAGGTTCCAGAGTCTATTGGAAAGCTGAAGGACCTCGAAAGATTTGTCCTCTCCAGTAGATATCTTGAAACTTTGCCAGATGAATTCTGTCGTCTGCATTCTTTGAAACACATCGGGTTAAAGTATTGCAAAAAAATGAAACAGCTTCCGGATTCAGTTTGTTACTTACGGAGCCTCCAAAGACTTGAGTTGTGCGGGTGTTCCACTCTCCAGGGGTTCCCAGACTCGATTGAGAACTTGACGGGCCTCGTAAGTCTTGACTTGGGTGGGTGCTCCGCTCTGCAGACACTCCCAGATTTGGTTGGGAAATTGACGGGTCTCCAAAGTCTTGACTTGCGCAGGTGCTCCACTCTGCAGAGGCTCCCAGATTTGGTTGGAAACTTGATGGGCCTCCAAAGTCTTGACTTGCACAGGTGCTCGAAGCTGCAAATGCTCCCGTACTCGGTTGGAAACTTGACGGGCCTCCAAAGTCTTGACTTGCGCGGGTGCTCCACTCTACAGGCGCTCCCCGACTCAGTTGGGAACTTGACCGGCCTCCAAAGTTTTGACTTGCGTGGGTGCTCCACTCTCCAAGCGCTCCCAGACTCGGTTGGGAACTTGACACGCCTCCAAAGCCTTGACCTGGGCGGGTGCTCAACTCTGCAGACGCTCCCAGACTCTGTTGGGAACTTGACCGGAATCCGACTTCTTGAATTGGGCACGTGTTCCACACTGCAGACACTCCCAGACTCGGTTGCCAACTTAACGGGCCTCCAAAGTCTTGACTTGGACAAGTGTGCCACTCTGAAGACGCTCCAAGACTCAGTTGGGAATTTGACGGGCCTCCAACGTCTTAACTTGCGCGGGTGCTCCACTCTGCAGAGGCTCCCAGAGTCGGTTGGGAACTTGACGGACCTCCAAAGTCTTAGTTTGCGTGGGTGCTCCAGTCTGCAGATGCTCCCAGAGTCGGTTGGGAACTTGACGGGCCTCCAACGTTTTGACTTGGTTCGGTGCTCCACTCTGCAAGAGCTCCCAAACTCAGTTGGGAACTTGACAGGCCTCCAACATCTTGACTTGGGCGGGTGCTCCACTCTGGAGACGCTCCCAGACTCACTTGGGAACTTGACGGGCCTCCAACGTCTTGACTTGGGCGGGTGCTGCACTCTGCATATGCTCCCAAACTCGGTTGGGAACTTAATGGGCCTCCGACGTCTTGACTTGCGCGGGTGCTCCACTCTGGAGATGCTCCCAGAGTCGGTGAGAAACTTGACGGGCCTCCAACGTCTTGACTTGCGCGGGTGCTCCCGGCGGCTGGTGTTCCACTATGCAGACGTACCCAGATTGGGTTAGGAACTTTGACGGGCCTCCACAGTCTTGGCTTGGGCGGGTGCTCCACTCTGCAGACATTCCAGATTCGGTTAGAAACTTGATGGGCCTCCAAGCTGGGTATTCCAATTTACAGATGCTTCCCAATATTGATGTTCATTGGAGACGCTTGATGTGTCTCAATATCCAAAACTGCATTGGGGTGCGAACGACTGAAAAAATCCAGTATTAAAATAGAACAGCACTTCATAATTATAATCATGGTCAAGTGGGCAGAGTGTATATTTTGTTTTCTATCTTGTTTGTTTTTCTGTTTTTTATTGAATAGTTTGTATGGAATTGAAAGTAAGCAAATTATTAGTCCCTGCCGACTTAGCATTGGATTCATTGTTGAATCGATTCATGATTGACTGGCTATTAATTATACGTTTGACTTAAATTTATTTTAGCATTTCCAATGTCAAAACATAGACTCATCTAAATAATATTTTTATTATAATTAAAATAAATAAAAAACCTTTATTTTCCTGCAATATGATTGGACTTCAACTTTCACCTCTTATTGCCAAGGTGGTGGCCGATTGCATTAACAACCCTCATCTAAATAATATTTTTATTATAATTAAAATAAATAAAAAACCTTTATTTCACTGCAATATGATTGGACTTCAACTTTCACCTCTTATTGCCGAGGTGGTGGCCGATTGCATTAACAACCCATGGGTGGGGGTGGAGTGCATTAACACCTATGCTTTGTCGATGTTCAGTGAAATGCTCTCTCGAAGGTCAGTGAATTTATTACAATATTTATTCATGCTATGACAAATGTAAGTGAATTCATTACAATATTTATTCAAAGGTCAGTGAATTCATGCCAATATTTATTGCTCATTAACAGATGAAGCATTATTAAGGGTCCAATGGCAGAGTTCTCAAAGACTCGGCCTCCACCGCCTCGACAACTCTGCAGCAATGTGCACCGCCTTGATAGTACCTCCTTCACAAGAATTCCCGATAATCTTGGTTTCCAAATCAAATTTTCTAATGACTCAGTTGGCTGAGAAGAGCGATACTAGATATAATCTTGGTTTCCAAATCAAATTTTCTAATGACTTAGTTGGCGGAGAAGAGCGATACTAGAACAAATGGAAATACACCTATGGCTGGAGAAACGACACTGGTGCCATGCGCTATGCATCATGCAACTGTAGGTCAATCAATGAAATCTTTACCATGCAACTGTAGGTCATTCAATGAAAGTTTTGTCTCTTTATCAATTTTTTTTTTATCTTACCAATCAAAGAATTTAGCTTAGCAATCAAAGTGAATTGTTGTTGTATCTTTTTTTAAGAAGCTATGAGCATATCCATAACATCATTGTCTACATACACAGTTGCTCTATATTGTGCTCTGTAAACTGAGTTGCTCTATATTGTGCTCTGCAAACTGAGTTTATGCACTAGGAGATAAGGTAGCTACATACACAGTTGCTCTATATTGTGCTCTGTAAACTGAGTTGCTCTATATTGTGCTCTGTAAAATGAGTTTTTCTATATTGTGCTCTGCAAACTGAGTTTATGCACTAGGAGATAAGGTAGCTACATGTAGATATGTGAAAGAATTTACATTGTTTACAGAGATATTTAAGAATTTACATTGCTTAGAGAGATCTGTAAAATGAGTTTTTCTATATTGTGCTCTGCAAACTGAGTTTATGCACTAGGAGATAAGGTAGCTACATGTAGATATGTGAAAGAATTTACATTGTTTACAGAGAGATATTTAAGAATTTACATTGCTTAGAGAGATATTTACTCTCAACATAAGCTTAGCCACTAGGAGATAAGGTAGCTACATGTAGATATGTGAAAGAATTTACATTGTTTACAGAGAAATATGTAAGAATTTACATTGCTTAGAGAGATATTTACTCTCAAGATAAGCTTAGCCGCTCTATCTAGATCCACATAAAGATGGAACATAGGCGCTCTAGATCCACATACCACATAAACATGGAACAATATCTAGATCCATATAAAGATGGAACAATCAGATTTTACTCCTATGAATCTAGTAGGCAGTAGAAAAATATTTATGGAAAAAATAGCACAATTTAATAGAGACACAAAAAAATAACTCTCTAAGAAAGAAGAAAGCAAAAATAATGTGTACCAATTAAGCAATTTTTTTGGGTTATAAGTTAATTAAGCTGAAAGACGTACCCCTATTGACCTCCTATTGACTATGGGCACATTTAATAGGTTTTTAGTGTTTAATTAGTTTTGTATGGACTAGATTAAATATTGATGGAATATTCTTAGTAGTTCCAATAAATCAATGGTTGTGATTTCAACCACTAACTTCATGACTATTATAAAGACATCACTTTCACTATTATAAAGACATCAGTTTACATGTTTATTTTTTTACTTTTACTTAATCATATTTAAAATTTAAAATTTACTATGATGGCTGATTGCTTGCTACATATGAGTGATTAGGGTTTTATTTTCTAGGCCTTCACCAACCACTTTCTGGACACACTACCTCCTTCCAGCCAACTCCTTCCGACTCCTTCCGTCCACCTCTGGGCCGTTTCTCTTTCCAGGGGATTCTTCCAGGGAGTTCAGGTTTTGCAAGCCGTTCTTTCCCAACTGTTCAGGTTTTGCAAGCCGTCCTTTCTACTTTCACCAGCCTGTGCTAGTTATTACAGTGATTCACTAACAAATGAAAGATATTTACTAAAATGATTTAACAATGCAAAATTTAGATCCCAAATATTACGGTTGTTGTTACAATACCTATGCCATAAGGTAACAACCATATCTGTATAAGTTTTTGGTGTTTGAAGTACTCTTTCAGGCTATATGGCTCATCAAAGATGAGGGAGCACTTACCAAAGTCACAGAAAATGCTTGGGCGGTAAGGGAGCACTTACCAAAGAGGGGGCGAAGGAGCTTCAACTGCCCTCAACCGACTTTATGTTATGCCTGGCTTGTCTTTCAGCACGTGCGCCTAGCCAAAGACCGGGTGGAGGGGAACAGGAACGATGGAGGCAAGGAGGTGAAATGGGGCGAGGGATGGGGGACGATGAGGTAGGAGGAGGACGAGCCAAAACCCAGTATGACGTGTATAAAGAGAAATACATCTTAGATTGGTTGCCCCCCCCGGATCGATCGTCGTCGTCCTACCTATCCCCCAGCGAGAAAGTGGCGTTTGGTCCATTTTGCTAAAGAGAAAACCGACTAGCATTTGTCTCTAACTCTCGTTCAACGCACTGAGCTACATGATCAGAATGATTCATTTTGGACAACCTGTATCAGAGAAGTGATTAAAGAAGGAAAATTTTTCATCGATAAGTGTAATGAGTATGGCTTCTCCCTTCTATGCAACCAACGTTTCTATCTGTCCTCAACGAGTCATTCCTCACATGGACGGGTGTGAGTCTGCTCGAGCAACGAGGTGGATGGACGAGCGAAAGTGAGGCCGTTATCATCAAGTGACTGCAATCAACGATGAGTATGGCGGGTCGATCCCAAACGCCCCTCTGGTAAGGCGACCTGGAACTATTTTCCCTCGACACTTATGTGCATATCCCACCCTTTGCGACTGGTCGGAGAAGCTGATCCAGCGTGCACTTACTCAACATCAGATAACACCAACTATGCAAGTGTACCTAACTCTCAATTCTCGGAATCTTCCAAACCATTCCTTGCCGCAGTGCGCAGGTGATGTGTTATCTTTCTTGAAGTTATGTTAATGATTTAGGCTTCCAAACTAAACATCCATTTTCTAGTTGGAGTTGGCAATGGAAAACGAAACTTTGATTAATCACAAAGTCCATTGTTGATCAAAATCAAATGGAAATCAAGCGCTGGCCTTCAACTTACTTCCACTCTGTACCTCGAACTCACGTGTTCCCTTTTTATTATGCTGCTGTGTATATATCATTGTTGCCTACTTGCAAGATAAAGACGGTTCTTCCTCAACAACTGTCGAGGCCACTTGGAGGATATGTCCACGTTATGGCTGAAGCACTTGCATGGGTAACATTTGTGTTATAAGATTATCCATCTTGCTTCGTCAGATCTTTGGAGAATATCTCTCACTTTCATGTATTGGTTGACCGTGGGACCCAACCTTCAGAATATCAAACATTTATATTATTTAATACTTTACTCTTCCATTCCTACAAAACCATGAAACATCCATTTCTGTACACGCCGAGTATTACCCGTCCATTTCTACCAAACCGTCAAACATTCATTTTTGTACACCTATGGAACCTGAAACATCCATTTCTGTACAAACGGATTGTTTTTCAAATAGAAAGAATTAATATATATATATATATAGAACATATATTTGTTAATAGGTATAATATATCTATATATCTATTTATTTTTGTAATATGCAGGGTTTCTTGGTTGTGGTAAGAGCTGTTGCTACAATGGACAAATTATCTGAGACATGATATCAAGGGAGGTTTCTTTACACAAGAAGAACAACGGATTATTATTCAGTGGCATGGAATTCTAAAAAACAGGGAACCAATCAAACAAATAATTATGTCATATTATAACTATGTAATTAGCAGAATTCAGAACAAGAGTTGTGACTGAGCCGATTTCAACACAGAGTGCACATAAACAACAAGACAGGAATTATTTCATGTACATCTAAGGTATTGTATGATTTGGTATTGTATGATTTGAGTGCATTCTGGATAATGACAGGTGGATCATTAATTGTGACCATTATCAATAAGTATACACCTTTCGGCGTAATTAACTTCTGCTGAGAAGAAATCCCTTCGAAAAACAACCTGGCAAAGTCTTCTTTCATCATTCTGAATACCTTTTTTTTCTCTTTCCAGTGCATATCAGATTCGCTTATAATCATCTTTCATCATTCTGAGTACCCTTTTTTTCTCTTTCAGTTCATATCAGATTCGCTTATAATCATTTTAAATTCGCGATAGAATCATGAGACGAACTAACAATGACATCAAATGTACTTAGCCAACAACCACAGTTCTGTTCTGCGGTTGTGGATCAATGTGCACAAAGTTCACAGTTATGTTCTGCTGTTGTGAATCAATGTGCACAAAGTTTTTCGGTAGTGACATCACTACTGGCATTTGTTAACTTATTGTACGATGTTCAGAAATAATCTAATAAAGCTGCATTCAAAATTGTCTTTTAACCTTCAAAACTATGTGTGATAAGAAAAGTAAATAACATGATGTATAAAATGCTCTACTTTCCTATATTGTTTTAAAATATGTTCAGACAAGTTCGACAACGAAATTGATAACAGATGATTAACAATAAATTTTGAAACAACCAAATTGATAACACCATGGAGAGAACCTTGGCAAAGAGAACACTGCAACATTATTATTATTGATGAGTATACCTTATGAGATTGAGAATAGTTCCCATATCATTTGCAAATAGGATATACATAAATATTCAAAGGATATACATAAAATTGTCTTTTAACCTTCAAAACTATGTGTGATAAGAAAAGTAAATAACATGATGTATAAAATGCTCTACTTTCCTATATTGTTTTAAAATATGTTCAGACAAGCCCGACAACGAAATTGATAACAGATGATTAACAATAAATTTTGAAACAACCAAATTGATAACACCATGGAGAGAACCTTGGCAAAGAGAACACTGCAACATTATTATTATTGATGAGTATACCTTATGAGATTGAGAATAGTTCTCATATAATTTGCAAATAGGATATACATAAATATTCAAAGCTTCGCAACAGTTGATGCAATGTATAGTTTCAACTCGTGAAATAGTTTTTAGCTTTTTCAAAGGGGCGATAATATTTAGGTATAATTTCAACTCATGAAATAGTTTTTAGCTTTTTCAAAGGGGCGATAATATTTAGGTATAGTTTCAACTCATGAAATAGTTTTTAGTATTTAAGTATGCACTATGTTTATTGTGCATTTTATTTAATTTATTAATATGGTATTTTTTTTTTTTTTTTGGGTTATATTGGTGTAAAGCTATTTTTATGGAGATCTATTAAGAAATATTCGTATTTTTTTTTGAGGGCTCTAACTTTTTTAAATGATTATATTTTAAGGCCTGAACCTTTTTAAAATGTGTATGCTTATAATGAATTTTAATCTATCTTTTTTAAATGATTATATTTTAAGACCTAAACCTTTTTAAAATGTGTATGCTTATAATGAATTTTAATCTATCTTTATGAAACATTTTATAATTGTTTTTTAATATTAATGTAAATTGAAACATTTTATAATTGTTTTTTAATATTAATGTAAATTTATTTAACAAAAAATTATTAAAGATAATAGGGCAAGGGTGAAGTTGTTCAACATTTAATTTATTTTTTGAAAGTGTAAATAATTAAAATAAAGTTTATATTTTTATATATTTGATTTTTTTATATAATCAAAAAAAGTGGATGAGTGTTGTGAATTACAAGTATGAGATTATAGGATAAACTAATTCTTTTTTTTTTATTTTTTATTTATTTTTTATTTTATATTATGAACCTCACTAAATGTTCACTTCTTTTCATTAATTTATCCTAAATAAAGTGGTGACATTCCATATTCCATTCACTATATATTTGTTTTTAAATATATATATTTTTAATAAATTTATTTTAAAATTTAAATAAAATTTATTATTATTTACTTTATATATTTATTGAATCAAAAAATATATAAATAACCACTTAAACATTATAAAAAAACAATGTTGCAAGTTTAGGGAGCTTGGGAACTAGTTGGGAACGTCCCAAATTGGTAACTCTTTTGGGAACTTGGGAGTTTTTTGGGAGCTTCAACATCAAAGAAATGGGAGTTTGGGAACTGGTGTCCTAAAAGAAGAGCTTTAAATTAGAATTATATTAAATTAAAATGTAAATATATTTATTCATTTATTACAAATATATAATTTCTTACAAATATTTTCATTATATTTATTCAAAATATCACTATAAAACAAAGACTAAACTACACTTAAATATTATTTCAAAAATTAATAAAGTAAAAAACTTAATAATACTCACTTTATAGTTGTGGATATGAAAAACTTTTAATGCATTTATGTTTTCCTTCAAGCCCAAACTAAACATGAAACTCTAACTCTGTAGTTGATATCAACCAACCATATCATTGACTTTTATTGTATTTTCATATTAGAAGAGTAATACTAGTTTGTTTTCTCAATAAAAAAAGAATAATGCTTCAAATTTACAAAGATGTTTAATGTTTGTATATGTAAAGTTTAATTTTAAAAAGATGTTAAAATTGTATATATGTATTTCAATTTTGTTTCTCATTTTCTAATAGATTTGTGGATTTTAAAGTTTCATTATTGTGTTAAATATATTTATATAATTATTAGCACGAATTAAATTAATAATTTTAATATTGTAGTTGTTGCAATATGAGAAACATTGTCCTGGATTCAACTTCAATTTTATTGAAATAATATTTAAAATGTATCAATATCTCTATACATTGTAATCTAAAGTATCATTGTAATTTAAAATATTTTTTATATTTTTTTAATATATATTATTGTCGCTCCCAAATTCAAGTTTTCTGTAAATTTGAGGGAAACTTCTACTCGTTCCAGACACCCTATCTACGTTCCCAACTTTCCCACGTTTCGAAAACTCGTGCAACATAGTAAAAAAGTGTTGAAATACCTTCATACCAAAATGCAAAAAATATCTTTAAGATAAAATATTTTAATTTGTTTTTAGTTTATATATATATATATATAAACATTACAAAAAAGTGTGAAATACCTTCATATTAAAATTAAATAAGTATAAAAGATAATTAGTTTTTAGTTTTTAAATTTAAATTTTAGTGTATATTTGTAGGATGTAAAAAACTCTAAAAATAAAAGTTTTGAACATGTTTGTTTATTAATTTATTATATATTAATTAGGAGAATCTTTCAAAACCATTATAGTTTTGAAAAGGTTAGTATTGTGAAAAAGATTTAAAAATTGAAATCTAATTTAGATACAAGTAGAGCGTTCCATTTCAAAAGTGTTTTACATTTTCAATCCTTTGGTTATCACAAAGGCTATAGATTTTTTTATGTCATAGTGTTTTGGAAATTGTGGAACATTTAGGTTCATTGGATAGCAATATTAATTCTCTTTTTTAAGCTAGTCAAAATAGATAAATACTTTTAATCTTCAAAATTAAAGGTAAGTACATCCTTCAAATATATAAATACAAATTTTCATATATATC
>ML786689.1:40956-51354 GCA_009831015.1 Picea engelmannii | reverse complement strand
CTCCTGTTGTTAAAATGACTTCAATTAGGACTATTTTAAGTCTTGTGGCAGTATAAGATTTGCATCTTGAACAGTTAGATGTAAAAACAACTTTTCTCCATGGGGATTTGGATGAAGAGATTTATATGCAGTAGCCACAGGGGTATGAGGTCAAAGGGAAGGATAATTTGGTATGCAGGTTTAAGAAGAGCTTATATGGCCTAAAGCAAGCTCCAAGGCAGTGGTATCTGAAGTTTGATAGGTTTATGACAAAACAGGGTTATAGTAGATGTCATTCTGATCATTGTGTTTATTTTAAAAAGCTAGAAAATGGAAGCTTTATTATCTTGCTATTGTATGTAGATGACATGCTTGTTGCAGGGTCTAATATGCAGGATATAAATGTGCTCAGGCCGAAATTAGCCAATTCATTTGCGATGAAGGATTTGAGTGCTGCAAAGAAAATCCTTGGCATGAGAATAACAAGAGATAGAAAAAATCGCAAATTGACATTGTCTCAGGGTGAGTACACAGAGAAGGTGTTGGAGAGGTTTAGAATGCATAATGCAAAACCAGTTAGTACACCTTTGGCCAACCATTTCAAATTAACTAAGGAAATGTGTCCCAAGACACGAGAGGAGATAGAATACATGTCCAGGGTCCCATATTCATTAGCAGTTGGCAGCTTGATGTATGCAATGGTTTGCACAAGAGCAGATATTGCACATGCAGTGGGAGTTGTGAGCAGATATATGAACAATCCAGGTAAAGAACATTGGGAGGAAGTAAAGTGGATTCTCAGGTATTTGAGAGGTACTACTACTCATGCATTATGTTTTGGAGGTTCAGACACTCTTCTATAGGGATATGTTGATTCAGATATGGCAGGTGATAAAGACAACAGGAGGAGCACCACAGGGTATGCTTTTACTATAGGTGGAACAACAGTAAGTTGGATTTCGAAACTACAAAAGATTATTGCACTTTCAACAACAGAGGCAGAATATGTTGCTGCTACAGAGGCTAGTAAAGAGATGATTTGGTTATAGAGGTTTATGGAGGAATTGGGAAAGAAGAAAGAGAATAGCAAGTTGTACTGTGACCGTGAGAGTGCCATTCATCTTGCAAAGAACTCAACCTTCCATTCGAAGACTAAGCATATAAATTTGAGGTACCAATTCATACGATCCGCCTTGGAAGATGAACATTTGAAGTTGGAAAAGATACACACTAGCCAGAATCCTGCAGACATGTTAACAAAGGGAGTAACTAGGGAGAAACTACGTTCTTGCTCAGTTTCAGTTGGTCTTCAAGAATGAAGATGAAGATGAGAAATTTTCCAGGTCCAAGAAGATTCAGAGTCCAACATATACAACAACGGTGGAGTTGTTGAGATCAGTCTCCAAATGGGAGATTGTTGTTGTGGAGCCTGATTATCTTCCTGATTCAGAGGTCTTTTACTTTCAGCCGTGTTTATACCCCATGAAGTATTTACACCCCAGAAGTATGTACACTCTTCCACGTGGGGGAGTGCAGAGGGGGGGTACCCCCTCTGTGGGGTCTAGGGGCAAGCGAGCCCCCAAAGGACAAATTGCCTTGTAAATGTATATTGTAATTTCATTGTAAATCTGGACCGTTCATTATAAGGTCGCAGATCTAACGATAGAGATTATGTTAGGGTTTTTTTCCCTAGAAGGCAACCCTCTTTTATGAGGGAAATGTATTGCGGCTATGGTCGATGGTGAATATTGTATTCTGAGATAGGAGACTGTGAGAGACAGAAGAGGAAGTTATAACGGGTTTGTTGTAGGTTGTATCCCTTCATATGCTGGATAATAATAAAGGAAGGACCTGACAATTTATTTGGTGGACGTAGCCCACACTGAGTGAACCACGTAAATCTGTGTCTCTATTGTATTATGTATCTTCTGTGTTTTGTTTTCGCATTTGTTTTATTTTATTGCTCTGCGATCCTGTTTTTCTAACACTAACTGTGCATGTTGAATGGATTGTTGACTGTGTGGTGACTGGACCGTACAAACCAATCAAGAGGTGAAACGTGGCCCAATCAAAGGGAACCACGTGGCACCCTGGATTTAGCCAATGTTGGTTGTGTAAAAAATTTGTTACCCTGCGGGAATCGAACACCAGACCTCCACCTGCACAAAGTCTTCGCAACCACCGATGGACCATCCAGGCTATACATTGGGTCTTAACCCTATACTGACACATTATGGTTTTATGTTGATATGGCCGAAGGATGGGGGATAATCCTCGGTCGGTAGGGGGATAGCTCGTCCGACCAGGGTTGTGGACCAGGAGATGGACCAGAAGGTGGAGACGTGGATGTTTAGGGCTGTAGACACATGGTGAGTCATACGACCGGAGGTTTGGGGCTCGGCCAGATCAAAGGGGGTTGGATTGAAGGACTAGGCCCAACACTTAGCCCTTGGCCATATGACGTGCTCCATATGACCAAGAGCCCGGGAAAAAGGGGTTCCACATTATATTTTCCAATTTCTAGGTTTTTAACTATATAATAAGTTTTTTAAGGATTTTATATGCTGATTTTGGTGGATTTTGCCCAAAAATGAGGATCTTGAGCCATTTTTGAGGCCAGATCTTGGGAGGAGAAACCCAAATATATATATATATATATATATATATATATATATATATATATATATATATATATATATATATATATATATATATATATATATATATATATATATATATATAAACCATAGGTTCTTAGCAGCATGAAGAGGTTTAGAATTGCATAATCATGATGAGTTTGTGAAGCTTAAAGCCATTTTTATGTAGGGAAGCCATTGAGGAAGCGAACTTTGGAGGCTAATTATGGGAGCTACGCTCAACCTTTTTCAGTGTCGTCAGTTGTGTTGGATTCTTGAGATCGAGTAGAACACATCCAAACTAGCTTGTAATCCTTTTGATATACTTATGGTGTAATTTTGAAGAATTGAAGAGAAATAAGAAAGCCTCCCCCACTAAGACAAAGGCTCGGAGACATAGGAAATATTGTCGAACTCCGTTAACAACCTTGTTGTTCTTTATGCTTATATTATGATCTGAATTTCTTTATGATGGCTGCAATATTATCTCATTAAGTTCTTCTTCTTTCCTTAATTTCTAAATGGTAATTGAACACATGCTTAAAACTCAACCAAGTCTTTAAAGATCATTTTTCGGATCAATGCGTTTCGAATTGGACATGACCATCACCATCCTTGTAATACCCCAAGGTCGAGCCCCTTTTGAATTGTAATTTTTCTTATAGGTTGGTGAGCCAAGTGGTTATAAGATGAAAGACTTATGTGCTTATTAGGCTGGTGAGCCAGATGCCAAGGCCAATGAGCCTGATTTTTGTATATGTAATTATGCAGAACATTAATAAAAATATAAACATTGTTGTGTATAGACCGATGACGAAGAAGAGTTATGGGGGACTGAGCTCCACTAGGTAGGGTAAGGAAAGGGGGGCTAAGTATTTGGGCCTAAGGGCTAAGCTAGGGGGCTTACCTCTAGAGGAATAATATTTTAATATTATTTTCAGAAGACTAAGGTGAACATGATATGTTTTTGTTATCCTAAGTTCTTGGAAAGTGGGACGTAGGCTAAATGGAGCGCATGCAACTTGAGGAAGATAAGTGTCGACCTGGGCTCATGCAGTTAAAAGATGAAGCGTTAGCTGTGTTGGGGGTTCGCAGGTCATTCTGCCATCCTCCGCCTGAGTTCGTCCTGCCATTCTCCCATCCTGCACATGAACCCAATTTTGCCTCTGCGTCTGACCTCTGGCTACCTGCACGCATCTCTGAAACCAGAAACCATGAAGCCGTCCGATGCTGCTTCTTGTGAAGCCCGACGTAATTGTAGTCGCCTGAGCTGTGTTGTGTGTAACACCTTGTTTCCCCCAGTCTTAAAAAATAACTATATTAGCTAAGAACTATGGCAAACTCAAAGATGTGAATGTTTGATTTGACAGACCTTTGTATAAAAGGTTGATGAATGTAAATAATGTTATGAATATGTGTTGCATGATTGTTGGTAGGGGGATGTGCTAAAAGAGACCACGATAGCTAATGAGAGGTGGTGGAAGGAACCTTGAATGGTGGCGTTAACTTCCAAAGAACCGATACCGTACTAGTCTTTACTGGCTCAAAGACCAAAGCGACTCTTTGACCCGAGAATGAATTACCCGCCGGGATGGTAGGTAAGGAGGCTCCTCAAGAGTTAATGAGGGGATGGGGGTGAACCGCCCATCCGTAGAAGCTGCAGACCTGACCACGAATGGGGGAATTCACACCACACACAACCTTGCAAAACAAGGCAAGAAAGGAAGCATGGGGGATAAGGGAGGGAGGACACGCGACATGGATCGCATGAGAGAAAACGAAAGGAACTCTGGAGATACAGAGAGTCCTGAATAGTGGAGAAGGGGAGACAAACCTTCGTTCTGGGCTTCCGTTGAGCTGAAAGTAGGAGACTGAATCTCCAAGCATCGTGGTCTAGCTCGGGGGTGGCTAGTGGTAAGTCCATCTAGATTGACTGAGCCCACAGTTGGGTGGAAACGAGCACCCCTCTCAACAGTCGCAACACATCTGGTGTTTTCTGATAAGTGTTATGTCTTGTATTTTAAATTAGCATATCACGAATGCATGCTCCTGTTTTATACACTCATAAATTGTTTCTGTATAAAAGTGTTTGCCTGATGTTTCGATTTGAAGTAATGGATGGATGCTTATACTTATATAATCATAATCGGTTATGTATAAGATGAATAAGTTCGAAATACGAGTCCGTTCCCTTGAGAATTTCCCCATCTACTTGGCTCGCGATATGCCCTGGTTTAATTTCCTGAAGGCACTTCTCTCGGGAAGTTTCCTCACACTCCAGAGCCGAAGTGAGTCTCTTGAAAGGACTACCATAATAGTAAACCCACGAGTTTACTTTACCCCTACCACAAAGTTTATAGCTCGGTGAGTTAGGAAGGCTTTTAGCCAGGTCACCAAACCTAGGGATAATTTACCCAAGAACCCTCTGAAGGATCTATCGGAGCGTGATTTCCCATTGACCTTAACCTTTGCATAGACAGGAAAGTGGACTTGGCAACATCCTGAAAGTCCTGAAGTATTCGGAACCGTCCATCAGCATAGGACACATGGCAGTCGGGTAGCATTTCGCTGACCCACGACTTGGAGTGGTCAAAGGGTAGGATTGCATGAACTCACGATTCGCAAACAAAAGAAGCGATAAACACATCAAGTCGAAGCACAAAGCATAACACACAGTATTTACATGGTTCACCCCCACCCTGGGGCTACGTCCACCAACTCTTCTTCTTTATTGTCTTCAGTCAAATAGGTTACAAGCACAAAGCCACCAGAACCCTACTCTGCATAGGACATGAGATATACACACCTCTCTAGATCCTCCTTCCTCGAGTATATGCGCACCCAGTCTCTTACAAACACTTTCACTTAACATTGCAAGTTCAACAATATGCACAGAGCCTACTCAATCACATAGATCACTTGCACATAGAAATATTTTCCATCACATAGATGTATTCTACTACTTACATCACCTAACTTACTTATTTATACATACAAAATAGTCCTAAACATGGGCAAATCCCATGTACTGACATCCCATTCCCGTTACATTATCCCAAAAACCCAAAAATGACCCAAAAGTGGGCCAAGATTCTGCAATCTCCGCTTTGTCTGGCACTCCATATTCGACAGGTTTTCGAAGTCCCGAAAATGGTCAAGCATGACCAAGTATCTCCCAAAACTAAGTCAAGGGCCAACAAGCCCCCAACACTTACCTGTGACTAATCCCGAGTCACTCCGGTTTGATCAATTCTGCCTTGAATGCCTTGTGCTTGGCTCGAGCCGCTTCAAGTTGTTGTTCTGCTACGACCTCTTACTCAAAAAACTCCTGGATGAGTGCATCATTGACGAGTCCTTCTAGGTGTTGTTATGTTTCACTCACAACCTGTTCTATCTCTGCTCCTTGGCTTTCAACCTCTGTGAACAACTAACATGCCTTATCTTGCACCGGTTGAAGTCGTTCAATCACTTCCATCACTTTTCTCTGGATCATATGGACCTGTTGTTGGGTCATGCACTGCTCATGAGATCTCTTCATTCTTTCTATGGGTGACAGGGCCTTCAACTGCATCTGTAGCTTTTCAGCTTCATACCTTGCCTCATGGAGCTATGACTCCAATTTATATAAATCTGGGTTCTCGGTGAGGTTCTCATATGTCTGAGCGATGCGGCTACTCAACTGCTTGAACTCGAAGGCAAGAGCTTTCAGTTTGTCAACTGCGTTGTGGGTAGTTATTTATCTTTGGTCTCTGATCTCCTACAACATCTCAGGTACTGCGTGAAGCTATAGATATGTAATGCGTTGTTGGAGTTTTTGGATCACTTCTGTGAGTTGTGCCACCTGTTGTGGGATTCTTTCTTTGGTCTTTACCTCAATGACTATCATAGAGCGAATTTCTTTGTTGACTGCTTCCTTTACTTCTAGTTGCTCCACTAGAAACTATTCCTTTCATTGTTGTATCTGTTCTTTCTCGTCATTCCACTTTGCTTGGAGAGCACTCTTTTCTTGTTCTGCAACACTGTGTTGTTCTACAAGTACTCCCTGTACTTGTGTCAAAGCCTAAGTGGATTTATCTACCTCATCTTGTGCTTTTCGAAGTCGAGCCTCGACTGAATCCGTAATTTGGTGGAGTGGATCTGGCTCATCTCCTACTTCTGGTGTTCCAACTAATAGGGGCACAGTGGATACTGTGTGCTTCAATTGAAGTGCTTGCTGCACTCCTTGGAACTCTATCTCGATTCGACTATACATCTCCTCTTGTTTAGTCTCTTGCTTCTCTATTATCTCCATCGCAACATCATTCAGAGCTGCAATGATGAAGTTGAAGTCATCTAGGGTCAATGTGGTCTGTATCTTTGCCATGGGAGCTTTGAATTTCTTCCTGGAAGAAGGTTTTTGAGGTGAACCCTTCCTCTTCTTCAAAATCTCTGCTTCGTTTTTGTGCTTCTATTCGACTTCTTCTAACTCTTCACCATCACCCTCTTTCTCTGGCGTGATGGAAGTAGTCTTCACCGAGGCACTGCTTAAGTCTTTCACTTCGTTCATCTTCTGTCTCATGCTAGTTTCGGGTATATCCTGTGCAACTTTTGGACTGTCTACATCAGATATCTCTGCAGGGTCAGCTGGAATAAGGAGGTTTGCCGACAATTTCTTTGTGATCTCCTCCAGATCTTATTCTATTAATATATAATAGGA
Source organism: Picea engelmannii (assembly GCA_009831015.1). Taxonomy (NCBI): domain Eukaryota; kingdom Viridiplantae; phylum Streptophyta; class Pinopsida; order Pinales; family Pinaceae; genus Picea; species Picea engelmannii. Next base: position 44,043 of record ML786689.1, on the reverse strand, counting down.
CTATAACTGTTGCTTGTGCTCCTCATCGCGCGCTATGATTTAGAGAAAGTGTCTGACTATGCTGAACTTCATCAGGGGCCAAAACCTATAGAGGGTGTTCAGAGTGACGCGTGGTGTAGATTGGATAGCTACTTTCAACTGATTATAATATGAATGAAATACGACATTTGACTGCCATTTTTTTTCATATCATTCGAGTACCACAGGGTACTGAACTTCATCGCCAACGGTTCAAATGGCTCGATGTCTTGGAAGGTCGCACCTTCCGGCATATCCCATGCAATGAAAGTAATCAGGATCAAGAGCCAATTGAAATGGAACTCATATCCTTGGTCTTGAGCTTCTCTGTAGTCGAGCTCCAGTTGGCTTAACAAGTATTCACCCAATTCATCTGCAGGCCCTTCGCGCACTTTCTTGTGAGTTCTACTACAAATCCAGTGACTTGGTTTGGTCATTTCTTGCAAACTAACTTTTCTGCGATCAGTTGATAGGCGAGGCATACTGTGCCATTCTGAATAGAGGCTACCTTGTAGCTACGCGTGCCCTTCTCAACATCGCCATAAGTCTCTTTTATCTTCTGTGCTAAGGCTTGGTCTGTGGTCTTTCCAGGGTAAAAATAATGTGGGTCGGGGCCTTGCATGCTCATCCAGATGATCCGATGGATCAAGGTCGAATCCACTGTGATATGTTGGTTCATCAATAAATATCCTCCATGGTAACAGGATAACAACAACTTAACACATGCGTTCACTTCTTGATGTCTTCTGAAGTGCTGGATGTTCATAACATTAAGTAAGGTAGATTGCACGAGGTTATGGGTCCAAGGCTGGGGGATAATATTTGAATTCTTGCCTTTCGTCCGAGTCAGATACTTATGTGGGGTGAGCATACTATAATCTTTACGGTCTCCAAGGTTGAAGTCACTAAAGTTCAACACTGCTATCTTATCCTAGTCTGTGCGAATTGAGCATATTCCTTTCGGGAGGTACGTAGTGACCAAGGCATAGTCAAAATCTCTAGATATGCTATCTTTGTTCACTGTGCCGCTTAGAGGAGGTATATACATAGGTAAGATGCTTGGAATCAACTTAGCATTCACGAGATCGCCTCTATTCTTTGTTCTCATCTCTGTCGTGATTCTAGAAGTTCCTGCTCCACGAGAAGTTGATGGAGAAGATTGGAATCCTCTTGTCAATGATGCTTGCACACCTACAAACATCCTTCTTTCCTACATGACTTTCTCGGTCCTGAGATCAACGAGTACTTACTTCACTTATTCTTCAAGTGCGCTAAGATCCTCGACTTAAAAACTCGGGGTTAATAATATCGGGTTCACGACGTAATGTAGACACAAAAATAAGATGGAAATTAAGGGCGTAATGATCACTGGACAATCTTAACCAAGGTTGCGAGCTCAAATTCTTGATTTGGAAAAAGTGTTCCTCATGCATGGCGCGGCGGGATAAATAGGAAACTCAACAACAGATTTCTTGCAATGGGTATGAGGCTTCGTTAACTCTTGTTCTGTCCGTTATGGCGTGGTCCAACGGTCAGGTGGTGAGACATAAATGTTTTTCCAGCCATTCGGAGCATCATTCGAACGGATATATCATCCCCAACGACTATATTTCTTCGCCACGACGAAGTTCCCTATGTCGTTGTCCTGATATCTCAGCGAAGTTCAAATTATGCAAATTTTCCTTCTGCGAGGCTCCCTCTGAAACCTTCTGTAATTTTTCAATATTATCCCTCTTCTTACTTAGCTTCCTATCCTTCTTTCCAATGAGCTTCGTCTCAATATTCTTCTTTCCATTCTCATTCTTATCTTCTTTATATATAGTTACTACACGTTGTTGAAAACCGTTCAAGGTTAACATCTCTTCTGCTTCTGGAGTAAGTATTGTTGATACTGAGAGGGGGGTGAATCAATATCAAGTACAATTTAAAATATTTTTCAACTTATACTTAAACCATTAAATTATATCCAATGAACAATTAACAATAGTATAAGAGTTACACCAATACACCACAATACACCATGCACAATATATGAGAAATAATCAATAGTTTTTGTTCAAGGGAAGTAATGACTTCCAAAGGTAGCTACAGCTTCCAAATGTAGAGGGAGGTATAAACCTACAAGAGGAAGATACAATCCTCCAATATCAAGAGAGAGTTGAACTCTCCATCATTTCCCCTTCCTTCCGACCAAGAATATATGAGAGATAATAAAACTTTTCATTAAATCATCACTATCAACCAATCATCACATAGAACCTAATACTGCTTCCTAAGACTTCTTCAATTTCTGCATTTCTTCAAGTCTTGGAGTACTCTTATCCTGTAGATAATATTACTCAATGTATTCTCTGAAACTCCTCCAATTTTCACTCCTTGAATCCTCCCCAAAAAGAGGTTATAGAAAGAATGGTAGACTTTATATTCAATTTTGGTCTATTCAGAAGACCCAACTTGTACAACATGCCCCGTGCTCAATATTTAACATCCGATTCTGAAACTCACACACAAGACACTACAGTCCGTAATGTTTCCAATGGAAGTGGTCCCACTTCATTTGGATTTTGGATGAAGAAGTTATGACTGTTTTACCCGGAACACCTGTTTATTGACTAGCTTCAGGACTGGTCACAAACCCTATCTTCCACAGAGTGTATCTCCATAATTATAGCGAATCAAGAGCTGAAATTTTCACCAGAGGTACCTTGATATGTCTTCTCAATACCATATCAATTTCACCATCTAAATCGTTCTATAAAAAGAGTTATAGCAAAAATGGTAAGATGACCTGAAAATAACATACCTTAGAACACATCACCAAAAGACTCCATCCTCCCTTGAAATCTGACCTTCTTTTACTTCTTATTTCCTATGAAATTCGACTTGTATCAAAATGAATGTATAATGATGTTTATTTATACAATTAATGTCACTTCATTTTAACATTAGGGCCGACCTGACACTTTCTTATTTTGTAATTCTTTTCTTTAATTATCTTCAGGGCCTACATGTACTTCCTTCTTCAATTCACTTTGTCATCTTCAAAAATTCATTTCTCCTCAACCATGA
>ML786689.1:8426-39230 GCA_009831015.1 Picea engelmannii | reverse complement strand
CAGTGTCATTTCTTTCAATCCTTGGATGAGGACATTCAAATTCAACATGACCTACTCCTTCACAATTAAAGCAAAATAACTGACCTCTATTTTCTTCTTTGAAATCTGAGATCTTGTAATTTGCTTCAACTTCTTCTTCTGTGTATTCCCTTACATAAAGGTCTTGTATCTTGTCCCAAATCTATTTTGATGATGCACATGATCCCACCTTGGATTTCACTGAATCTATCAATCCATCCAGGATGGTATCTACTGCCAATTTGTTGTTCATTTTTGCTTCCTTCTGAGCTGCAGTCTTTGGTTTCTTCAAAGCATTGTATCCTGAAACAACTGAGAACCAAACATCTTCCCCAAGAGATTTCAAGTAAGTTTCCATTCTATTACTCCAGTATTCAAAATTGCTTCCATCAAATGGTGGATCCCATTTGGAATTTTGTCTTCCATTTCTTCGTAGGATCTTCCTTCTAGTGGTTAAACTGTACTAAAGGTAACCCGCTCTGATACCAATTGTTGATACTGAGAGGGGGGTGAATCAGTATCAAGTACAATTTAAAAACCTTTTTCAACTTATAATTAAACCATTCAATTATATACAATGAGCAATCAACAATAGTATAAGAGCTACACCAATACACCACAATACCATGCACAATATATGAGAAATAATCAATAGTTTTTGTTCAAGGGAAGTAATGACTTCCAAAGGTAGCTACAGCTTCCAAATGTAGAGGGAGGTATAAACCTACAAAAGGAAGATACAATCCTCCAATATCAAGAGAGAGTTGAACTCTCCATCATTTCCCCTTCCTTCCGACCAAGAATATATGAGAGATAATAAAAAATTTCATTAAATCAACACCATCAACCAATCATCACATAGAACCTGATACTGCTTCCTGAGACTTCTTCTATTTCTGCAATTCTTCAATTCTTGGAGTACTCTGATCCTGTAGATAATATTACTCAATGTATTCTCTGAAAATCCTCCAATTTTCACTCCTTGAATCCTCCCCAAAAAGAGGTTATAGAAAGAATGGTAGACTTTATTCAATTCTGGTCTATTCAGAAGACCCAACTTGTACAACATGCCCAACGTTCAATATTTAACATCTAATTTTGAAACTCACACACAAGAAAATATATTTTTTAATATTTCCATTGGAAGTGGTCCCACTTCATTTTGATTCTTTATGAAGAATTTATGACTATTTTACCTGGAACACCTGTTTATTGACTAGCTTCAGGACTGGTCACAAACCCTATCTTCCACAGAGTGTATCTCCATAATTATAGTGAATCAAGAGATGAAATTTTTACCAGAGGTACCTTGATATGTCTTATAAATACCATAGATATTTCATCATATGAATCGTTCTCAAAAAAATTTATAGCAAAAATGGTAAGATGACCTGAAAATAACATACCTTAGAACACATCACCAAAATACTTCATCCTCCCTTGAAATCCGACCTTCTTTTACTTATTATTTCCTCTAAAATTCGACTTGTATCAAAATGAATGTATAATGATGTTTATTTATACCATTCATGTCACTTCATTTTAACATTAGGGTCGACCTGACACTTTCTTATTTTGTAATTCTTTTCTTTAATTATCTTCAGGGCCTACATGTACTTCCTTCTTTAATTCAATTTGTCATCTTCAAAAATTCATTTCTCCTCAACCATGAGGATCCACGTGACGTGCCACATACCACTAGAAACAACATGATGTATACTATCCATCCATGGGTGTTGTATCTTCATGTTCATTTTCCTTCATTTCCAAATACCTTCATCAATCTTGCGGTCCAAAACCCATGACTAGGGTTGACATCAATGACAACAACCAATCTTCCAACAAGTACTTTAGTCTTCTGAGGGTATTCTAGTGGTATTGAAGCTTCGACATTGGAGTCTCTAGGGTCAAATAGCATTGATTCGTTCTCCCTTTCTTTAATCAATTGAGCGATCCTTCTGGTCTTGAAATATTTTAACTCTTGTTTCTTTTGTTCCAAGGCTTCTTCTTCTTCTTTTCTTCTGGCTTGATCTCTTTCAATCCAAGGTTTCTCTAGTAACATGGTAAATAGGGAACTGTGCTCAATACATTTGATAATCTCAAAATTTTCCTTTCTCGAAGTTCCATTGACAGTCATAGGTATCCGGGCGAGCCTTCCACATAGGTTTACTACAATTGCTCTGAATAAACTTATTCCGCCTAGGGAAAGGATCATATCAGACTTTTTGATAGCTTCCCAGGTTCTTTCTGGCATAATATTAACTTGTGTCTCTTCATCAAGAACACAGTTAATGTCGAAGTCCCCTATTCTTGCTTCAATGCATTCTTTTTCTTTGAAAATCTCCGATAATCTGATATGTTGGTGGTTATTCAGGGTCTCTTTCATTTGTATCAATACTTTATTTAATTCTTGTTGGGGTTTTTCCTTTTCTGGATCTACCTTAGGGTTTTCTTGATTCAGATTCATGCCTTCAAGCTTAGCGACCATTATAGGGAAATCTAACACTTCATGGTCCATAGCTTTACAACAAATACAACTAGGTCTTCTTCCAGGGCATTCCTTAGCAAGATGTCCCGGTCTTATGCAACTGTAACAGAGGTTCAATGCTCTTTTTCTTTTAAATGATCCTCAGATCCCTTTATACTCCGCACTAGGATCATAGGAGTTAACCTGCAACAAATTCTTTCTAGGATCCTGCATCCATTTGTTAGTCCAAACATTCTTTGTATGCATAGGTATAACATATATTTCATTATTCTTATCAGATATATTCATATCAAACATTCTTTCGTTTATTAACACCCTAGCTTTCAAACTAGGACAAAACCTATCATATATACCTAGATCCATACTCTAGAAACAAAAAATTCCACCTATATTACTTTTACAGAGCACAAATCTTTCAGATCTAAGACTTATTTAACTATCCTTACCTTTAACAGAGCACACATATTTCATATATAAGACTTCTTTAACTATTCTTACCTTTAACAGAGCACAAAGTTTACAGATCTTACCTTTTTAAATAAGAATTTCTTGCTTTTATCTTCCTTGGAGCACAAAGTTTTCAGATTCTCCTTCTTCTCTACAGATCCAAACTTCTTTATTTCAGATCTGGCCTTCTCTCTTTAGATTTGGCTTCTTTATCTCAGATCTAACCTTCTTTCTTTAGTATCGAGTTTCATAGATTAAGTAGAATATTGCGCACTAGGACAGATCTACGCATAGAGATTTCACAGTTTCAGGATGAATCTTTTCACAGAGCTTCCTCTTTCTTAGTTCCCAGCAATCACAGTTTCAGGTCCCGACAATGGAACCATTCGCTGGCACAGGGTCAGACCCAAGGTTCAATTCTCAAGAGCGCACCAACAAAGCCCTAACTATCGGCCCTTTCGGCAACACCTGCAAAGTAGATGAAGTCTCACCTGAGGTAGAGGCAGGGGTGGTTGCAAGACTCAAGTGTCTGCAACCTTATCTGGGACATAGATATGTGATTATATTGTTTACAGAGAACTTAGCACCGATAGATTATCAATGTTCAACCATTAGTCTACTTCGCAGATAGAACAGAGCATCGCAACATTCACTTAGGTCTAAGTTATTTCAGCATTTAGCCATAGTAGAACAGATCAGATCTGGTATATCAACACTAATCACATTCATACATGTCTAATAAGCACAAAGCATAAGAAGATCTATCTAAACATGTCCAAGCACTTAGCAGAAGAAGGGATAACCACATAAAGTCGAAGCACAAAGTATAACACATAGTATTTACGTGGTTCACCCCCACCCTAAGGCTACATCCACCAATTCTTATTCTTTATTGTCTTCATTCAAATAGTTTACAAGAAAAAAGCCACCAAAACCCTACTCTACATAGGATAGGAGATCTGCGCACCTCGCTAGATCCTCCTTCCCTGAGTATCTGAGCACCCGGTCTCTTACAAACACTTGCACTTAACACTGCAAGTTCAAGAGTATGCACAGAGCTTACTCAATCACATAGATCACTTGCACATTATCCCAAAAGCCCAAAAAGGACCCAAAAGTGGGCCGAGATTCCGCAATCTCCGCTTCGTCTGGTGCTCCATCTTCGACACGCTGTCGAAGTTCGAAAAATGGTCAATCATGAACAAGTATCTCCCAAAACTTGGTCAAGGGACAACAAGTCTCCGCACCTGGCTTGTTTATACCAATGCATAATTTTCACACCCTACCCATATATGGTCTGTCGAAACCCCAGATCTCTGCACTGTACCCTACTGTTGGGTTGCGATAGTTCCTGTAAATTTTTTGGATTAGGTCTTTTTGTCTTGTGACACCCATTTTTGCTGTGATCACCTGGGAAGAACTTTTAGGGCCATCATTTGACTATTTTCTGAGTCTGAGACTTGTTGTTGATCGCTTTTCAGGGATTGAAATCCTTTCTTTATCTTTCTGTAAGTTTTTGCTTCTTGAGTTTTGTCAACAAGGATATAATCTCTAAATTTGATTCTGAGTGTCTGATTGATTAAAAGTCTTTGAATCTGCTTTTATCCATATTTGATTTGTTTTATCTTGTTTTATTTTGAAAGATTTGATCTCTTCCTTTGAGTGTCTTTCTATTACAAAGCATTGTTTTTTATTTAGAATTGTTTGGTGAAAGAACTTCTTCTTCTTTTATTGAATAATTCGTGTTAAAAGAGAAAATTTGTTTGGGTTTCTTTGTTTTATAGAGAGTTTCTATTGCTTTTAGCTATCTTTAAAACATAAAATCTTGTTTCTTGATTTTCATTAGATTGGGGGCATCCTTGCATTTGAAGTAGCGAAATTGCATGGTTTTTAGCATTTTTTAGTCTTGATGAGTTAAATGTTTTTGGGACATTGTGCATATGGGAATGATAGACATTTTCTCCTTCTCGTAATATAGCTTTCATCGAAATGAAATATTTGCATTCTCGTTTCTTTACATTGTTTAGAGTCGATCAAAACATAATTTTGTCCATGCCATTTTCCTCTTGAGTAACAACATCCTTAAAAATAAAACGCTTATAAAAATTGGTTAGAAATTTTTATATTTTCTGGTAGAAAACCTACATTAGATTAATTGTAGGGCTTTGGAATAGGTGTGAAAGATAACTTTCCAAAGCTGCAAACAAACATAGAATCTTTCATTAGGGAGCGGTGAAATCCAATTGCTATATTTTGTCTTGGGAAGCCCTTCTCACACAAGGGTAAAACCTGAGGTCTTATTAATACTGGCAGAGTTACTCACCCTACTTTGTTGGTCTTGGTGTAGAGATTGCACATATTATGGGGGTAGCTTGAAGGTATACCCACAATGATGAGTGGAAGCCTTTCAAGTTGATATAAGACTACATACCCTACCTTTGCATGTGGATTGGACTGTCGACTATTTCCCCAGGAATCATTATAGTAATTGGTAACCTTAGTGGCCTATCTCTTTAGGGTCTTTAGACGAGGTGACTATGGAGGGGCAAGTCTTCACGGTAGCTGGAATTGACTTTGGCCAAACTCGCTCGGGCTCCTTGGAGGGTATACCCATGATGATGTGTGGAAGCTTGAACTAGGGTGTAAGTCCGTTAAGAAGGTCGTCAACGTAACTTTTCCACCCTCTCTATCTTAGCCCCTTATTATATTGTTCTCGCAATGTTGGATTTCATCACCAACTAGTGTGCTCATTGTGAGAAGGTTTTGTTTGCTTTCTTTCCTACTAGATTTTTAGTGTGTGCTATTTTTTTTCCTTAATAGACTCTAGGTTGTATCTTTATTTAATGGCATCTGTTCCTGGCAGGACCAATGAGGGAACCCCTTTTCCATGGGAACCTTTTGTTTTTCCTTCTTACGGAAACATTGGTCCTCCTCACATCGCTACTTTTAGCCTTCCAGATCTCACGATTGGATTACCAGTATGGTTGTTTTCCACTCAGGTAATCCCGAATGCATCTAGTGCTTCGGTAGTAAGCACTTCCCCCCAAGAACATCAACCTCATGTTGATCCTTCACCTTCTTCACCAGTAAGATATTATTCTCCTTCTTCACTTGCAAGGTCTTCTTTTGTTTCTTCTTCTTCACTAAGTGAAATATTTACAGCTAGTAACCCGGTGGATAAGAATAATAAGAAAAGGAAGAATATGAAGAAGAAAAATAAACAAGTATCCAAACTTCCAACCGCTTCCAGACATGTTGGAAAACAACCAGTTACCGATAATCGTGTTGGGAGTGTTGATGGTGTCAAGATCACCCAAACAACCCGTAAGCCCAAGTATCCTTGGAAGCTTTGTAAGGGTATCCATCTTATTAAGGATTTCCCTAGTCTATCCAAGGTTATAGAATCATGGTCTACACACCCTCGCTAACCCATGTCGTCAACCTCTAAACAACATGTTGATGACCTCCTGTCAACTAGTCAAGATACCGTTGGGAAGAATAAAAGTAGAGCCAAGTTCCCGTGTATGTTTTGCAGAGGCAGTCATCAAACTCACCTTTTCCCTTGGATGGACAAAGCCTCGAAATTACTAGAAGACATGATTGTTTCTCAGCCTCAAGTTCCAGTTTCTTATCGCAAGCTTACTCTCGACCCACCTGTAGTTGATGGAATGATAAATCCGGTCCCTTCGTTGGTCAGACTGGTTGATCATGTAGTCAATCTGGTCACGTCCTTAGTTGAACAAGTTGACAAAGTGGTCGATCTAATCCCATCTTCGATCGATCCCACTCTCTCATTAGAGAGTGCAACCCAAGCAATCAATCCTTTTCCACCTGTCGACCCCATTCTCCAAGGCCATTCTCCCCTTGGAGAATCACACCCAAGTGGTTGATTTGATGTCATTATCAGTCGATCCTACTCTTCCGCTAGAGAATAAACCCGATGTTGCCCACGTTTTTCTCGTTGATACAAACTCTATCGTGCTAGGGGGAATTTCTCCTTCTCCCGTAGAACCCCCTCCAAGTAATGAGGCCATCCTTTTTAATTGGGGGGTGCTAACTGGACCTCGTCTTCTCTCTCACATTCACTTCAATATTACAGTACAGGTTTGCGGTCGGGACATTCCTCAAATGCTTATAGGCGAAGGTTCGTCCATTAGTATTTTGTCCTCTCTTTCTTGGCAAGCTTTGGGTTATCCTCAGCTTGTGTCAGTTACTCAGACATTGTTTTCTTTTAATAAAAGAACTAGTCACCCTTTAGGGATCCTTCCTCTGTTTCCTGTAACTTTCAAAGGGAAGATTGTCTTTGTTGATGTCATGGTAGTCCAAGAACCCTTGGATTTCGATTTACTCTTTGGGCGATATTATGTATATGCCATGAAATCTATTGTGTCCACTCTTTTTCATGTGATATCTTTCCCGCACGATGAATGGATGATGACTATTGATCAACTTTCATTTGCTGGCCCTGACATGACCGTCAACTCAATGAACTCCCTCAACGATTCTTATATGCAGACGGTATCACCCCCTCCACAGGTCAATTACGTGGCGTTGTCTCCCATGCCTTCCACTGCCAATGACGATGACTTATCTGGTATTTGACATGGTAATATTTTTGGTAGGGATATTGGAGCCTGATCTCGTTACCCCTACCGTGACCCTCGACATGTGTTCCTTCCAGAGTGTGTTTCTTCCATTGAGTGAAGATCTCTTGGAGGCCATGACTGAGTTTTGTCCCTTGACATCGTGTCCTTCCAGAGAACTGTCCTCTTCGAAGTCGTGATAAAGAAGAGTGATGAGCATGGTTTTTTTATTTCAAGCTTGTTAAAAAATGAAACCATCTATGAGCATGGTTTAATGATTTCAAGCTCGTTAAAAAATGAAACAATCTTTGAGCATGGTTTTCTGATTTCAATCTCATTAAAAAATGAAACCAGCTTTGAGCATGGCTTTTTTATTTCAGGCTCGTTAAAAAATGAAACCAGCCTTGAGCATGGTTTTCTGATTTCAAGCTCATTAAAAAATGAAACCATCCTTGAGCATGGTTTTCTGATTTCAAGTTCATTAAAAAATGAAACCATTTTTGAGCAGGTTTCTGTGTCAAGCTCGTTAAAAAATAAAACAAAGGTATGGGGATTGAACCTAGAGTCACGAGCATAGTTCTTCTTCTGCGTCAAGCTCATTAAAAAATGAAACAACTTCGCCCTCTTCGTTTGAGTCAAGTACTTTGTTACGTATAGTATTTGAAGCTTATTTTCATCCTCCTATGATGTTGGATGAATAGAAGCTTGGGGGGCAATTCTTTCAGCCTCAGGTGGGGGCTAAGTACCAACCATCCCTGTGTTATGTGTTGGGAAGTCCAAGCATAATTTTCTTTGGTTCAAGCTTTTGTAAAAATGAAACCACCTACCTCAAGCATAGTTTCCTCTAGTTCAATCTTGTGTAAAAAATGAAACTAGGTCCAAGCATAGTTTTGTTTAGTTTTTAAGCTTATGTAAAAATAAAATCTATCCCAAGTATATTTTTGTTTTGCTTTAAGATTGTGTAAAAATGAAAACAATCCCAAGCTTAGTCTTTGTTATTTATTGTTCTCGTAAATAAATGAGAATGTAACTGAGTATACTTTATCACTTTTTTGGACTCATAAAGGTTATACAAAAAAGGATCCCCTTGGAGTTCCCTTTAATCTCTTTTCGGACTCTCTAAACATGAAAATATTGTCGAGTGACCTTGTTATTTTCACGCTTGTTAAAGTATTTGAAGAAAACATCAATTGAGTGGTAGTTTATCTCTTTTTTGGTCTCATTAGACTACTTTACAACAAAACAACTAAGAGAGTTCTCTTTAAGTTTTTTTCAGACTCTCAAAACATGAAAAACCCCCGAGTTTTCTTTTTTTGGACTCACAAGAAAAACATTGAGAGGCCCATATGGGATCGATCCAATCCTTCCTAGGGTTCGTTAAACATACTCCAAAGGACTCATCTGAAGGATGAGCTTACATTTCAAGCATATGTTATCCTCCTCAATATTGTGTAAAAATAAAGAGGTACTTGCCATAAATGGTGGAGGGAAATTGGGAAAGAAATGTATCTAAACCTATATTCTATGGAAGAGTCACTTTTGAACATGACACCCTTTCACTTGCTTTGTGTCTAGGTTGGAAAATCCACTTGTCTCCTGATTATACTCCTTTATAAGATTACAAATTGGTCTGTGATCCCTATTGTTGAGTCAGTGTTTCCGAGACATTTGTCGTGTCATCAATATGTTCAAAGAGAAGTTCAACCTGGAAATCCTTCTATTGCGTCAGCCATTTCTGCAGTCCTTAATTCTTTTATTATGTTGGCCATCCTTGAGTCAGTCCTGAATCACTTGTTACTTTGATCTACTTCAAATCTTGTTACCCGTTTCGTGTCATTGATGTGGGATACATTAAGTCCCTCATGTGACGAGTCTTTTCCTGTCGACTTCAACTCATTATCCATGAATTAGACATAGAAACTAATTGGTACCTTGGAACTTGCATGCCTCAATGAAAGGTTTCCTCGCTTTCGATAGTGGTTTTTCATTATTGACCCCTGATCAAAAGATTTCACCAAGTGTTTGACTTCAACTCATTAATTCACATTTGTTGGATTGTACTAGAGTATCTTGGGAGTCATTGAAATTAATGGTGATTTCCCTCGCACTTGTTAATGATATTCATTAATGACTGGTAATCAAGTGGTTTCTACCATGTTCGACTTCAGTACATGTATTCACATGGTTAGATTCGTACTATAGAGTGGTGGATATGAAGACCCTGAATCTTTTCTGACAGATTCAGGTTGCATTGGAGTATAGTCAGTTTGTACTATTGCATAGATCCACATTATATGTCTCATGGCTATGTTCAAATTTGAGTCTTTAACACATAGATCCACAATATATTTTTGGTGTCTATGTTCAAATTTGAGTCATGTGGCATGGATCCATAGTGTATGTTTGGTGTCCATGACCTGTCTTACTTGACATGGATCTTCGCATGTCGGAATTTATGCTTTGATTCATTTGTATTATGAGTATGGGAATTCCTACCTTAGTGATGATATATTATTGTATTGTTTACCTTGTTTGTTGGCAGGTTTCCGATCGACTGTTCCTTGTTCCCTACACACACCCGATAAAGTATTTCAACTGTCACTTTGTTCTAACTTCATACTTTGGGGGGATCTCTAGTACACATTATTTTCTTCATCCCTATGACCATTAATGGTGTAAACCTATATGTTTCCTTCAGAGGGGTTAGTGGCCTGAATTCCTGAAGAAAGAAGGGAGAATAGATTTTACTGAGAGAAGAAGTTGTATTTTCCTTTGTAAAAATGCTATTAAAGAGGATTTCTGCATGCTTCACTATACATAGGGTGCAGAGATGCCTTATTTCCTCACCTTGCTCTAAAGATAGAATGCAGAGTTTCGACAGGCTTCACTATAGCTAGGGTGCAAAAATTCATGTACGTGGGAAAAATGAACATTTTCTTGATGCTTCTAGAAGGAGAAGATTCTATGGTGAGTTGACCTCTGAATGGTTTGGATCTTACTCACTTTCATGATTTATTGGGATCATCCTAACCTCCTCACCTTATCCTCTTCATCTTATAAAAGGAGAGGAGATCTCATGGAGAAATTTAGTTGTTTGGGCTTGACATTATTAGCTTGGTTAGAGTGGCTTTGAGCTTTGCTTTGTCAATATAGATTGTGAGTATCTATCAGATATATGGTCTCAGAAGCCTTGGAGAAAGAAGTGTGTGGGAATCAAGGAATTGTTGGAAGGAACCTAACGACATCAAGGCATCTGATTGTATCTTTCTTCCACATTGTTTAATACATATATACTTTTCTTTCCTATATGAATGTTATTTGTTCATATTGTATGATTCATTGATCACGTACATAGTTTCATATCAAATAGACTTTGTTATTCTTGTCTTCATTGGCTTGTGATTCTTTGTAGATATTTCTCCATAATCCTCGTGATGGAGCTTGGATTGCATTAGTGAAGTCAGATCTTTGATATTTAAAAGGTATGTCCTAGATCCATCTCTCATTTGATAATTGAAATCTAAGGAAATGGTAGTGTACTGTCTTTTTTTGTTCTAGTTTCATAGTGAAGTTAGGGGGATTGATTTGTGTCCTCACTTAAAAATTAGCCCGATAATAGGTGTTGTTCTGGTTATATTGTTGTTAATCTCCCATTTCTAGCATTTTATTTATGTTCTGCATACTTTTTATATTTGGAATATTAGTAACTACTTAATGAGAAATTCATGAATAACATTCAAAACATCATCAACAGTGTAAATAAATAGTGAACAATAAGCAACTACATAGGTACACAATACACCACTATTTTACGTGAAAACCCAATGTAGGAGAAAAACACATAATACTTTCCTTATATTTCAAAAGAAATACATTCATAGGAAGCACCCACTTCCTTGTTTTCCAGCTACAACTGGAAGGGGACTCCAATCCCCTAGTTTCTCAGGCTCCAACTCGAAGGAAGGTACAACACCCTTAGTTTTCCAGCACTAACCGGAAGAAGGCTACAACCCACTTTCCTTTCCCTATCCTACCATTATGAAATATAAATGGAGACCAACATGTCACTACCACAAACTTTTTCGATCATGTCACTGTAGATCCTATCACTATAAAACTTGTCACTCAAAACCTATCATTGAAAAAAATGTCACATCAATCTCATCAACCAATCAGATCTGATCACATAGATATCATACCCACTATCATAAGTGTATAGATCAAACCATGTATCTAGGATCCCAAATATGTCTCTCTAATCATGTGTCATACATATACCAACTTCAATAGACTAAATATAATTAACTATTACATCAACCATGTATGAAAACCTCATTGTTATGTAGCTTCAACATGTACCACTATCTTAAACAAGACACCTCAACTAAAATTTCTCAAACATGTACCATATGACACAAGATATGCCTCAACAAAATACCCAATAATGTGTTCCAAGTACAAAAAAACAAGTGCACCAGCAATGTGCCTCTATAGATATACCCCATAAAACATGTACCATACAACTAATAGAAAATCAAGGGTACATACTCAATCTCACATGACCATACCTCAAGAAATCACCAATATACAACTTCAAACAACCACATAAACATACATTTTACTTCTGTAGATGATTCTACTGTACCTAAAAACTGTCACACATGCTTGTAGACTCTCCTAAGCTCCTACAACCTACTACACACCTCATCCTTCATATCTGGCTTTGCATCTTGGGTTGAAGTCGATTGTCTCGTGGTTCCTCGTGTGACGCAATATAGGCAACCCATGGGGGTGTCTCGCAGGACACTAGTAGTCTAACCCACGGGGATAGACTAAACTAGGGTTTTTCAAAAAACCCTCACTCTTCTCTACATTCATGAAACTTTATCGTTTCTCTTCCTTCATTGCGTCATATTTGCGCTACCTCATATTTGCTAATGAAATCCCTGCCAAAAACCTTTACAAAGATAGATATTCAATATTATCAATCGGTTCTAATGGGAGTCTCTTGATCTCTTATTTATACTTCCCAAGTGACTTCCTTTAGGGGCCATATTGTAATGGTTTTACCCCTTTTCCTTCTTCTACAACTAACCCACATTCTTGTTGCAACTACTTTACCCATAATTAGTACATTCATAATTTATTTGTTACAACTGCTTTACCCATAATTAATTTCTTGTTGCAACCACTTTGACTAACAAACTTCTTAATGAATTTCTAGGGGCTTCTAAAATAATTTACTTCTTGTTGACCTTCTAGGGGTTTCAAGATTATTCTTGAGGGTCCTCCAAATTCGCAAGGACATATTTACCTTACCATAAGGAACCACATTGCGTACCACATATCACCATAAATGACATGACATATATTATCCATCTATTATAGTATTAACTGCAATTACATTGACCTTCATGTATTTATTCCATGGTCAACTATGGGTTCCATGAACATACCTTCTGGGCTACCAGAATTTGTTGTCAAACTTGCTTCAAGGGTTGAAATCAATGACAACCAACCCAATATTCCAACACTAAATCTTTGCAATGCGTGTATATTGTATTTCAACACCCACTCCCATCTCCTTCTGCTAAATATAATACATCTTGTCCAATATGAAAACACATTGAATGTTAATCCATGCCCTTCCCTTTTGGACTATTTGTTCTTGTACTATGATGCATCTGTAGGAGTCCCTGAATGAACACTCTCCTTTTATCTATTTACAAGACAATACAGTTGTCCATATTGATGTTTAAAACTTTATAAATCTTCATAACAAGATTCCTCTCACTATAAAACAATATGTACATAGATGGTTATCTAGAAATCTCTAACGTGATTCCTCTCACTCTAAAACAAAGTGCAAGGTGGTTATCTAGAAATCTATCCAACGAGATTCCTCTCACTCTTTACAACATATAAGGTGGAAATATAGAAACTCTCTTACAAAATTCCTCTCATTCATACAAGGTGGCCATATAGAATTCTACAGAGTCCCTCTCACTCTTATGATTTACCATGATTGTCTTACAAGCATTCTAATATACTTTTAGGAGATTTACACATATCCATATTACATTTACAAATATACACATTTACACAATTTTAAAGATGGTTTAATTATGGACTCATTCTTCCCAGTGTACTAGGAGGAGTCTCGCAGCTTCCGACCTCTGAAAATGCCTTTGACGTTGATGTTGAATATGATATTGAATATAATGTTGAATCCAAGCAACCATTGGACCAAAATATAGGTCTTCCCATTAACCTGTATAGCCTCTCCCTACGAATACTAAGCACTATTGTCTTTTCTGGAGTAGCTTCCCTTGAATACACAAGTACATGGTCATTCTGGAATGTGACTGGATAGACTTAATCTTCAAATGATGCAACTATGAGTATGTTTACCTTTAAATACAAAACATACAACATATGTTTGATTCCCATAAATCCTCTCGACTCGAGCTGGAATCTTACATATCCATACCCCCTTATTTCTTGTCTGGTGTTGGTTCTAGATCCAACAAAGCAATCTATGTCAGATTATGAGAAAGTCAAAATTATTGATCTCATACCAGTCATGTAGTGAGATGAGGCATTATCCATGAACCATTCTTCTAAGTCTTCATATATCACTTTTCCAAAACCAACCATCGGGAAGTATTATTTCTCAATCCTTTCAGTAAGACCATTGACTTCATCTCGAATTGTTGCTTGTCTTATTTCAAGTGTCTTTACATATTTTATGTTATGATTCAGACATAAGTGTGGGTAAAGTGTTTATCACTTCTCAATATGGTTTCCATTCTTACCACAATAAGAGTAGAGTATCTTGTTCCACGATCCCTTTTTATAGTTCCTCCTTTTCCTCTAACTTGAGAAATGATATTCCTTCTTCTTGGAGGGATTTAACTGCACATAATGTCTTCTTAGACACTTCTCCACATCATGGTTTCTAGTTCCACAATAAACACATGGATAACTAGACCATTCACCAGTGGGAAAAGTCTCCATTCCTCATCCTGCAGTATGCACATCTTTCCCCGTAGATGATTTGCACATGTTACTCTTCTCTGGACTGGAAGGTAAGGAGAATTTATTATGCATGACTCCTTCATCTATATTTCTCTTTGCTTCAGCTACCTTCGTGCACTCTCCATCTTATTGGGAAAAATAACAATATGAAGAGTCTTGTTTCTCTATCATGTCCTTGGAGGGATATAGTCTCTCTTGCAATGGAGACTTCAAATTTTCTTCTTGTCCAACTTTACTGATTGATGGTTCCATTATCTACAAATTTATTTCTAATTCATGAAAAATACTCATGTGGAAATCTTCATGACATAACAGTCAATCTCGCATCCTCTTCTTCTCTTCCCCAAGAGCTTGTAACTGGATTCTTAACTAAGAATTGTCTCTCTGGATTTGTTGATTAATGTTCTTCTCCAGTCTCAACTTCATGAGAACTCTACTCATCATTATTTCTTGATAAGAGCCTTCAATATCTTCTCCAATTAAACTCTTGGATCTCATCACATCAACAACTTGCAACACACACCAAAAACTAGCTTTGATACCACTTGATATGGAAAATCCTTAGACACCACTTATTTCTTTACTTATATATATGCAATATCTAACTTGATCCAGAATAATTTATTGATCATATTGAGGTGGTTTGCATAATTTTGATGATGTTATTTTTACACAAAAAATCATAAATTAATGATTAGTTTACTTAATGATAAGATGACACAATAGAAAATAAAAGAACTCAAATTACAAACTTTCGTTTCATCTTTAAGTTTTCTTTAATCCAATGAAAACTTCCTTCATCATCTCCAATATAAAAAATCACATGTAAAATGACTCACATATTCCAATTTAGTGGATTCTCTTAAATTCCATCACTCAAAAAATGAAAATAACTTCACCATTGAAATCCTTCTAAAATTATGAGAATTTTGACTATAAAGTTGACCAATTTCCAAAGTAGCTCAATTTCACCCTCTTTGGCATGCAAAATAATGCATTAAATGCCCATTTATGGTAAATCAAGATAATAGTTTTACAAATGACCTCAAATCATGAAAAGTACCCAAAATTCATGATCCTTGTGAAAAATCATGGAAAATGAGTATAAAGTTGCCTATATTTTGTCAATGTACATCATGGCATGCTTTATGAGAAAACATACTTAACCTCTTCTTGGCATGTGAATCGAGACAAACATGCAACCTCAAAATACACACGTTGTCTTGGAATTTGTGCCACCTTGAGATCCGTGCAGACCTTGAAATACATGCATTTGGATGCATGCAATCCTTTCCTCATGATTTGTGGCAGGTGTTTGGATGCATGCCCAATATATAGAGTGTGGGTCTAACCCCCCTTCACGCGAAATTAGGCAACTTAATGCTAATTTTAGTAGCATCCTGAAATAAGTGGGTGGTTTGACCTAATGGTTAAACTGTTGGCTATATTTATTAGAGGTTGGGGTTCTATTCCATGCGACCCTTGGTATATTCATTGTCGCTTTTTTAACACNTATATATATATATATATATATATATATATATATATATATTATATAATATATACATTATCCGCCAGTTGTACTATTTCAAACTTCCTGCATGAACTTTGGGAATGGCGGTTACATGGTATACAATAAAACCGAAGACCAAGGGTCGAGGGCTTAGGCTCTCAGGCCTTTGGCCACCCATATGACCCTTTACATAAATTCAAATACATTGCTTACCACATGTAAGTTAAGTCACATGTGAGGGCGCGTTGGTAGTGAGGGCTATGTTAATTATTGGAAGGTTATGGAGGTTGTGGGTTCAACACCCATCGAATCCATAAATTTTACATACTTTATCCAATATAGGCCAATGAGGGGTTACCATGTGGCGGCCTCTA
Source organism: Picea engelmannii (assembly GCA_009831015.1). Lineage (NCBI taxonomy): Eukaryota > Viridiplantae > Streptophyta > Pinopsida > Pinales > Pinaceae > Picea > Picea engelmannii. The sequence continues at coordinate 22,769 of ML786689.1, read as the reverse complement.
ATTGGCTCAACGTTGCCATGTGTCAGCATAGGAGTGGTCCACTTGTGCATCACTTTTCAATCTGCAATTTGTCCACCTAGAGGTTCGATATTCCTTGTCATCTGCCAATAACAATGTGCCATGTGTCACCCATATAGTGGTGACATATGTCATCTATTTTTTCCTTTTGACCTCTGACTTTTATGAGGTTTGACTAAACTTTGATCGCTTATAAATTTTGCATAAGAACTATGTTTGACTTTATGTTTGCGTCGTTGGAAAGTTGACGATGAGCTCTATGCATTGATGTCATTTTTGGGAAGATTTGATATGGTCAAATTTTTATCATTTATGGATCCCCTGAGACCTCTATGAGTGTTCTAGACTCTTCTAGACCTTTGTGAGTCTTCCTTAGATCCTCCTGGATCAATTGAGGTTATTTGGAGTGTGGATTTTCTCTTGGAAGGGTATCCCTAGGAAATCATTGTCTCATTAATGTTTGTGTTATTTGTGTTGCTTATTATTTCTCTTTAGTTTTAACATGCGGTATTAGATCTAGCTTGACTTGGAATTTTCATGAATGTGGTATTATGTTGGGAGCCATGAAGAGAGGAGCGAGGAGAAATGCATATGATCACATCAACATGGTTGGGTAGAACAAAAAACCATATTTTGTAAATCATGGGATAATGAGTGAGGTGGTCAGTGCAAAAAATCATGTAGAGAATAGGTGGAAGCACATGGATGTAGAGTGGTAGAAAAAGAAGTACTCTCTTAATGGATTCTTGATTTGGCTCATTGTATCTGGAGTAGAGATGAATGTGGGTAAATAAGAAGGTAGATTCTTCTTGTATCATTTTCTCAGGCATACAATGTAATTATTTCTCTCACGATCCTAGGTGGAAGATAACTACAAGAAGATATATGAGACGAGTGGATTGGGTTTATCTTATAGATATTTTGAGGTTTTTTGGGGAAGATGTTGCTCTGTAGAGCACATCACTCATTGCTTTATTTAGATTGTAGACCAAAAATATTGCATGGTGAAGTGAGTGACCTGTGGAGAGATATGCAGAGAATAATTTTTTCTTGGCTTATGAATATGGTTTGGTTTGTGATGTTTCATGGAAATATGACCCATGGTAAACATATAGTACATGGAAATCCATTACACGGATTAATGTGGAGTATTGGAAAAAACACATTGAGGAAGAAGTAATTGGTGAATGAGTGCCTGATTTGACTCATTGTATTTTATCATAATATGTAAATGGGCATATTGTTGTAAGACCTATTTAGGCATGCATACCCATAGTTTAATGATTCACAAATACAAAGTCTATACATAGAATTAGGTGATGTGGAGGGATGTTGTACTCCTACAAATTTGGTAAATAAACATTGAGGGAGGGTATGTGTTTATCCCAAGTCAAGTTTAAAGGGGGGAATGTTGGGTTAAGATTGAATCGGTCACATATTAGTTAGTTTATCCTTAATGATAGATTTAATATTCATGTTTCATGGGCCCATAGTTTTTCTATCCCATGCTATTTTCCCGTGGTATTACATATGATGAAGCCTCTTTGATTTCTTTAAATAATCCATTCTAAAATGCCTCAAGCAATTTTTTTTTTGGATATCTTGGATAAGGTCATGTTGTTCCAGGAATCATCCCCTTCTCTTTTTCTTGTATCCTTGCTTGAAAATCCAATGAGACGCCTCCTTTTATCACTAAAGAGCTACCATGGTTTTTATTCAAGCTTGGTTTGTTTTATTTTTGGTTTTGGCACTTCAATTTTTTTTAAAGAATCCTTTTGGGCTATTGGATAAGTTCATCTTAATTACTCTAATACACATTGGAGGAGTTCCTCTGAAGGTCTATGGTAAACTAGAGGACTTTCCCATAAGTATGTCGAAATGCACAATTGATAACCGACAAAGATAATACTAACTCCTCTAACTCAACTAGAAGAGTTCTCAGGAACTCTGCCAGTTGAACTTGAGAAGTTCCCCAAAACATCCTTGATGCAATAAACCCTTTGACCAATAAACTTATTGCAAACCTTTCCGATGCACTCGTTTTCCCATTGACCAAGCTAGCATTACCTCTTCGGTGGACATTGGAGGTCTTCCTACCATTTCCTCCAGTATGACCATTTTTTCATTGTTCTTTCTATCACCTAGAAGCGAAGACAGTGATGCGTGTTTCTATTGATGAGCTAACACACTTGTGAGAGGATTCATTATCTATCTCACCTGGTTTTCCACGTGTCATTTTCTCCAAGTAATCCCTAGCTCACACACTCTTGACGTTTTTATATTCTACAAATATTAGGGTTAGGGTTTGCATCTTGGGGTAAATATCATTATGGATCTATCTACCATCCCTTCAAACCTCATCCCCCACTAGTTATACCCTGACTATATTATTTAGTGATGGCATATTTCTAAACCTCAAATATTTAGGAAACCCTAACCACGACCCCATCATTGATTCCCTTCATCCCTCACAACACTAGAAGTTTTTACGTCATTGTCCCAACATAATCGCATGTGCACTCCAATTAGTTATTTGTTTATGCAAAGTTCAATAACCAATATTATTCTCTGATATTGAGGCAGACCCAAACCTTTTATTTCCATTGTCTCTTAGTTTATCTTTGTTTATCCATGCATCAATGAAAAACCATTATCATACTAGAGAAATGCACTGATTTTTTGAAGGATTAAGCCCTTCCCCCCATCCAATACTTAACCAAATTAAAAAAAAAAAAATCACGGTCGAAAAGGTTACCATCGTAGTTTCGGGTGCATAAACGGTGAAACTATCATGATTTATTAAGATAGTTTACCAAAGGACTTAACATGAACTCCTCCAGTACCCATTCTTGACTCATTCATGAAGTTAACACAAACATCTCTGGTGTAAATGACAACTTTAACAAGAACTTAGCCAATGAATTTAGAGAGCTTTGTATAAATTTATCCTACCCCAACTGACACACTTGCTAAAATTCACCCCAGTCCATTCCAATGTAATTTTCATTAACTTCTCTCATGTGTACTTTCACCCATCAATGCACTTAACACCATCACCTCCGATGGTGTACCATAGGACTTAACAAGAACATCTCTGACCCTACTAGTGAAATTTGTAATATTGTCTTTGGTTTGACCCTACTCTTCTACAAATTTTCTACAAATAACATCGATAGAAAGATCCCTTCACCAAAAATTTCTTCTAAACTTCTTTGTTGCATACTAGGGAAATTCTCATCAAGTGCTCTTACCTTGAATATTTTTCGGCCAAGTTAGTGCCAATTTCATTGATTTACACGGTTCCCTTCTAACATTTTCATCATGTCCCAGATTATATTATCCTCTTTAGAATATATCTTCCCCCCTCAAATGAACACAAGTGATTCTTCAGGTATTGTTCACACGTTCACCTGGGAATATTTGTATTTAATGTCCATTCAAATTCTCATTTCTTATATGCTTATAGAAACTGATGTTTAATTTTTTTCGTCAGCTTCACCATTGGTTTTATTCACTATGTATTGTAGGTTCATATATGTCGCCACATTAGAACTCGATTCTYCAGGAGAAGTGTACGATGACATGATAGGAATCCTATAAAAAGGAGGAGACTCACTCAAATGGGGTGAGGTATTTTAGATGTTCAAAAGATAGATGTTCATGGTGGAAGCTGAAGACTAAGAAGAACTCAAAATATTCAAGAATATTCAGAGGTCAAGACTAGATAGGGTGGCATATCATGCTATAGTGTTTCCTTAAATAGATGAAATTGTGTGGATTCTCAAGGATGTGGACATGGAAAACATATACATACTCAATTATAGGGGAGAGTCCATAGCTTCATTCTAGCCAGTCATTTTGGAAAAATGTTATCATCTAGAAAAGGGAACCCAAAAGATGGATGAGGAACTTCTTGATGGGTTCAAGCACAAAGAAAAATACTTTTTCAAGATATTTTACAAGCCAGATAAAACTTTCAAGCACAGACCATCTGGTGAGTATCCGACCATTTCACTGAGAACACCATACCAATATATAGTGGTGATTCTTTGCAGACTATATGGGGATCAAGAGGCTTCTGTGTTTACTCTCTCCTTAATTTCACTGACTCACTAATATACTACTCCACGGATGAAGAGTCAATAGTCAACGGGGATGATATATTATTAGCCATCCTAAAAGAGTCTATCAGACCCGTTAAGGAGTTAAAGACTAGGATATTTCCACATTTTCACATGTCATCGTATCTATTGGATATAATGTGCATGCCACATCAATATCCTAAGATGGGTTGGAAATGGAAATCAACATACCCATCCATACAAATTTATTGCAAGGTTCGATTGGAGCACAAGTACAGGTCAAAATACCACAAGATATGTGATCACTTGTTAGCACCTTTGTATGAATTCATTTTATGTGCACCAACCTCGTGAATGATAGATTAAGCGTTAGCTATAATCATAAATATTTGGGACTAGTACCTAATGGAGCATGGGACTTACATCAAAATATATGGGGCTAACAAATCTCCCGATATACTCCCAATATTTGTCCCCAACAAATTGGTACTTCAAGAGGTTTCCTATCAAGCGATGATCCATCAAGTCAAGGTGGATCCCTTCTGCAATAATAAATCTATCTATCTCCCACTCCCATTATAGATTAGATCATACTCTTTCAAGAATATCAAGTAGGATCAATCTGAAGTGGATACATTGTTGTTGTATTTATTTAGAGAAGAAATATTTAGAAGACATGACCCCAAAAAGGTGGTTAAGGAGTACTGTATCTAGATCAAGCATACTTAAGAGTACACTTTATCTATTTGGGAGGAACAAGAAATCCACTACGGGGCCAATAGTTATGATGAAGTCATTTCCAGAATATATGTAAAGCCCATAGGGAGGATCACTAATGAGGAGAAATCATGTGAAGAAGCACAGATAAAGGAGGAACAAGAAGTGAAAAAAGAAATGAAATCCACACATTCTAAATTAGCCAAGGAGGAAAAATAAAAAAATGATAAGAAAAGAAGAAAAAAAGAAAATATCCAAAAGAAGAAGGAGAACGTTGCTAAGAAAAGGAGAAAAATTGAAGAAGGTAAGAAATGGAAGAAGTTGATGTAGCAACAACAAAAGTGGAAGCAAAATCATTAGTCGAGAAAGCAGTGGAGGATGAAAGAGAAACAATAAAAGTTGTCGCCAAGAAGGAAATTGTAGAGGAAGAAACAATAGAACAAAGAGTAGCAGATGAAGTTGTAGCCAAGGTAGTTGAAGAGGAGAAACGAAAAATATATAAAGATATGAACAATGATGCCTCACCAATGGAAACTAACCTTCCAGAGTCATCAATGTAAGTCCCTAGCAGTCAGCCTCAATTCACTGGGATGGAATTGGGACTTAACATCCGATATAAATTGGGCAAAGTGTCAAAGTTGAAAATTTTCAAGTACGACAATGCCACTAGCCACATTTTTCAACAAGTCAGAAAGGTACCATCCGCAGGGGACAACCTATTATATGTCGTCACAAATAACACTGTAACAGAGGATTCCATCCAATGTCCACTCTCCATAGCATCCGTTGGCACCTCCTTTACCATAACCACATATCAGAGCCTTAAGAAATTGTATCACCAAAACCAAGAGAAAGATGTCAAGATTAGAGAAATAGAAGAGAAAATCCAACAAGTGAGGTTAGATGAAGGAAACTTGCAAGAATTCAAATCATGTGTACAAAAAGTTAGAACATAAATAGAGGAATCCATTACATTTATGTACTCCCACATGCATGTCTTTCAACATTTGGCAGCTAGCATAATGGAATAACATAGGCACATACAAGCCAAGAACACCTAGTTGGTCACCATCTGAGAGGGATTAGATAACATGGATAGGTGGATCACCAAGAATCCTGATGCTCTAGTCAAGCTTCCCTGCCCCTTAGAGATATAAATAAGTATTGATTATGCATCAATCGATTGGTGTCATCAAGTAGGGAAAAAAGCAGAAAGGAAACAACTAGCTCGCTCGCTATTTGTACTCAACTTCATAAAGCAGTGAAATATTTGGCACAAAAGTATATCCTTCCTCCTATTGAAGAGCTCGAAAAAACCGACACTATGGAATAGCTCCTCGAGCAGATCCAACAAAGAAAAAATCATAGAGAGGAGGTAACTGATGCATCTACAAAGGAGACAATTGAGCTAATGGAACAACACCTTTTTTAACCCACCAAGGTCCACATTATGATCCAAGCATTCACAACCACCTTGGTTAAGGACATCGAGACTCTCAATGACAACATAGGCTTGCATGAAGAAGACATTCAATAAATTTCATACCATAGGGTCATATCACTCTTCGACCAATACGAGGTTTGGACTGCCTACATCAGAGACAAAAGCATCTGAACAAGATAAAATAACAAATTTGAATTTGCTAACAAATGTACTCTATTTTTTCCTTTTCCAATTTCTTTTAGCTTCTTCCTCATTCTTTCACATGTCAAATGGATAGTGAGGGAAGCCAAAAGGTTTTTGTAACTGCTTCTTGAGGAATTCAACAACATTTTTCAGTAGTTTTCTAGGATATCTATAAATAAAGGAAGAGGCCCATTTTTAAGGGGCTCTTCAAGCATTTTATACACTCACAAAACCATTTTTGGAGAAAATATTGTGTTAACTAATATTGAAAATTCCTCAGGGCCAGTTTTGACAGAGAGAAAAACTTGTGTAAATCGTTGTTTGTTGTGAACAATTTTTAGCAAATCATCTACTATTTACATGTGATATAAGAATATATTTTTCCTATAGGCTTTTCTTACGCAATTAATATTATTCTCACAACTTTGATATTCTTTATTACGTTTATGTCTTGAGCATATGATTTGATAATGTATGCGATAATATGATTTAGACTATTCTGGTTAAGTATTCGTATGCGTGTGTTATTTAATCATAACAAATTTTTGAGTGAAGTTATTTACAGAGTTTAGCTTCCTCTCAACTACTCATTCGGTTACGATAATTATCTCCTAGCTAGGTTAGAATATATTAGATTTCAGTTCTGCAATTAGATAGTCTTCATCTACATATACATTCAAAAACAATCCAACCATCCCCGCATAACTAGTAATGGTAGTCGGGCCACAATATTGATGTGTCTCCTTAACCAAAAAATGCATAGTCTAATTGGGACCATGTACTAAGGAGTACCCCTTATTGTTGAAGGGAAATTCATCTCCTTCAATAGGTCAATACAGATATATATATTGAGTGTCGGTATTCTTGGTTAAGGTTTTCCATGGAAAAGATTTGCTCTATGTGCTTGTTGGCATTTCTATGTGCATGCATTTTTTTCTTCCTTTGATATTTATCTCTCTAGGAATTAATATGTGGTATCAGAGCTAGCATGACCTATAATCTCTCACAATGGTGGTTTTTTCTGGGAGCCATGTAGAGAGGGCCTTGGAGAAATGCATATGATCATATGGGCATGGTTGGGTAGAAAATAAAACCATTTTCTGTAAACCATGGGATAATGAGTGAGGCTATGAGTTCAAAATATTGATAAGAAACATGTAAAGGTATTGTGAAGAAAACACATGGAGCATAGGTGGAAGCACATGGATGTAGAGTGGTAACATAAGAAGTACTCGATTAATGAGTGCTTTATTTGGTTCACTGTATTTTGGAGTAGAGAGGAATGTGGGTAAAGATGTAGGTATATGATTTTTGCATCATTTTCTTGGGCATACAATATAATAATTTTTTTATGGAGTTGTATTTTATTATATGTAAAATGGGCATATGGTTGTTAGACCTATTTAGGAAATTGTTCCCCTTGTTTGATGGTTCACTTGTAAAGCCTATATGTATACCTAGGTGATGGGGGGGCATGTTGTATTCTCGCAAACCCGATAAAAAAAACTTTGATGGGGGTAGGGGAATGTTGGGTTAATCTTGACTCAATCATAAAGTAGTTAAGATAACCTTAAGTCAGTCATTGATGGGTTTACTTATGGTGGTTTAAAAACCCATGGTATTACATATTAATAATCATATTTAATGAATTGAAATAGTCCATTGTACTCATGTTGACCCGTAGAGGTCTATGTGGTTGTTGTAATCTTGAGTGCATGATGTAACATGATGTAGGCCAATAAAGAGTGATATTTCTACTCATTACTCCTATTAAGAAAACAACTCTGAAATTGTATTATAACAATTTTTAGGTGCTAAGGAATACATTGAGAATGCTTTGGAGTGTAGGGTTTTTATCTGAGAAGTGTTTCCCTAGGAAATCATAATTGTCTCCTTATCGTGTGTGTTGTTGATTATTTATATTTAGTTTAAACACAATACCTTCTAACCACACTCATAGTCTTAGTCGAAGTCCAAAGATCCATTTCATAGGTTATGAACACTAGTTGGAGGCTTGTTCCACCAAGACTCAACAACGTCATTCAAGACCTAAGGCCCTTGATTTCATCCCCCAATTAATTATGAAGGCCTTGATACATGTATGTGGTGTGAAATACCTCCTCCTAGAACTCATGTAAATTTAGTTAGAGGCCAAAGATCCATTACAACAATCATGTGTGTTGTTTTAGGGCCTTTCTCATGTACATCATTCCCATGAAGTTTCAGTCAAGGCCTAAGGCCCTTGATTTCATCCCTTAACCATTTTCATGGCACTAATACTTTGTAAATGGTGCACAATAACTCCTAAAAATGCCCATATTTTAATTGGGAGGCAAAATATCCCCTACATGCATCATGTGTGGTTGTTAAATGTCTCATCCATGGCCCTTTAGCCTAAGAAGCACCATTCAAGGCCTTAGACCCTTGATTCCATTCCCAACCAATTTCATGGCCCTAATATGTGTTTTTGTTGTATAATACCTCCCAATGATGCTCATATTCATATGGAGAGATGAAATATCCCCTACAAAGGTTACGACTATTGGTGGATGCCTTTCTGATGTCTGTTGAGCATTAGAGAATTCATTTGAGTCCCAAGTCAATTGTTTTCATCACCCAACTATTGTGGAGTCTTTGAGGCCAATTCTTGGTGTGTAGTACCCCCTATCCACATTCATAGTCTAGTGCACAATACCTCCTATCCACATTGATATTCTTAGTTAGAGTCCAAAGGTCCACTACATAGGTTATGCATTGTAGTTGGATGTTTCTTCCATGGAATTTGAGCATGAGAACCATCATTCAAGACCCAAGTTCTTTGATTTCATCCCTTATTAATATGAAGGCCTTAATACATGTTTGTGGTGTGAACTACCTCCTACTACCTCCTACTATTGTTCATTTAATTTCAACTGTTCATTTAATTTCAACTGGAGGCCAAAGATCCCCTAAAATGGTTCTATGTAGAAATTTGAGTCCTTTCTCATGAATGTTCATCTTATGAAGGCTCATTCAAGGCCTAAGGCCCTTGATCTCATCCTGTTAGCACTAAGAGTCACCCTCAGATTACAAGAGGATAAGCCCAGTACCCATCAGAATATTAGGTGGATGTTGGTTTTATGAGTGGAGGTCAAATGGACAAAACTTAGTACAAGAATGATTTTAACACAGAAACTAGACAAGCAGTGCACAGGAAAATGAGGTCCTCATTAACTTTAGTCAGTGATTAGAGTTTAAGGGTGAGTAGAAGGAAGACTTAGTGAGAGGGGTGGACAAGTCTACAATGAACATCTGACCTTCAAGCAACTTGGTGAAGAAAAACTCAGGCTCAAGAGCACTTTTGAACTCAAGTTTCGGATACTGAAATATGTCACAAAAGAAGAATAATCAAAGCTACATTATGATACGACTACAACAACTCATCTGGATCATCCATGCACGAGAATTTCAGCATAAGGGGAAATAAGATAACATAAGAAGAGTATTGTAATAGGTCACAATAACATTATAATCAAACCTACATTACAATACAGCTACAACCCTCGACTGGATCCTCCATGCCCGAGTGTTTCACCATACTTTACACAAAGAGATGAAAGAAGATGACTTCTATTAATGAGAAAGTCTCAATTTTGATACATAACCAAATAACAGTTCAAGCATAAAAAATTACATAGTAGGGAGCTCTGCTCAACTATTCGACGACCTTCATGAAATATTGAACTGATATATTTATACTCAGATCAGTCCACAACTACCAGGAGTGTGATCTGGCCATTCCATTCAAAGCCTTTCGTCTGCGCATTCTTCTGTCAAACTGTGCATGTATCCTCCTATTAGACGCAAACTCAGCTCAACATGGGGTTGTAGGAAAAATCGTCCATCGTGGTACCTCGGACCGACAACTTTGTCTCCACGTCTAGAACCTCCATGCTTTCTATTTATGGAGTGAGTCAAGGTTTCAAACACCATTCATTTTCATTAAATTATTTTTCATTGGGATCACAATGATGCTTAATGCCTAGGAGGCGGCTACGTGTTGCTCTCGGATTTGATGCTATATAAGCACATGATTGCGGGGTCATCAAAGGCAGTTTGGATTCACACCGCTTTTGAGCCCATGATTTAACACCTTCCACCACGTAGCTCTTTTACTATACCATGGCTTCGATTGTGGGACCGCTCAAGAATTTTATTGTTCGAGCATGTTGTGTCCCCGCAATGAACCGTGGTCGTCAATCTGCGATCTGGGAAAGCCCCGATTTCGTTGCCACACGTCGCTCTTGGATGGACCCTGCTTCCTGCTGCGAAGATCAATGGCTCACAATTACTTCGGGATTTCGAGCTTTGAGCCTTTTCAATGCATATCTCTTACATATCCTCCAAAGTGTCGAATTCCCGAATTGTGAGGCGCCACGTTTCCTTTTGTTTTGGACGACCAAGATTTACTTCGGGAGTTCGGGATTCGGGCCTTTTTCTCCTGCTATTCACACAATTCTCCGAAGTGCCGAATTCCCGAAGAGAGATATCTGGTGATGCATGGCCTCTTGATTTGGACGATTGAGATTTACTTCAGGAGTTCATGATTCAAGCCTTTTTCTCCTTTTTCTTGTGCAATTCTCCGAAGTGTCGAATTCCCGAAGTGATGGATCTGGTGATGCACGACCTCTTGATTTGGACGACCGAGATTTATTTCAGGAGTTCGGGCTTTGTCTCCACGTCCAGAACCTCCATGCTTTCTATTTATGGAGTGAGTCGAGGTTTCAACCACCATTCATTTTCATTAACTTATTTTTCATTGGGATCGCAACAATGCTTAATGCCTAGGGGGAGGCTACGTGTTGCTCTCGGATTTAATGCTATATAAGCATGTGATTGTGGGGTCGTAAAAGGCGGTTTGGATTCACATCGCTTTTGAGCCCACAATTTACCACCTTCCGCCATGTAGCTCTTTTACTATACCACAGCTTCGATTGCGGGACCGCTCAAGAATTTTATCGATCGAACATGTTGCATCCCCGCAATGAAGTGTGGTCATCAATCTGGTCGCGATATGAAATCTGGGAAAGCCTCGCTTTTTCTTCCACGTGCCGCTCTTGGATGGACCCTGCTTCCTGTTGAGTAGGAGCAGGTCGAGATCGACAACAACTGATCGTGAACTGCTTACTATCTCAGAATATATCCGAAGAACATTAGAACAACGCACTGCGAGTAGGAGCAGGCCGACATCGACAACAACTACGACTGCTCCTCTCATTGCGTTTCCATCAAGAGAAACGACTGATCGCGAACTGTTTACTATCTCAGAATCTATCCGAAGAACAGTTCAACAACGCACTGCGATTAGGAACAGGTCGACATCGACAACAGCTACGACTGTTCCTGTCACTCAGGCTTATGCACCAGTGGAGCAGTTTCCAGACGATTATGCACCCGTGGAGTAGTTTCTAGACGCGGCCGCACCTGTGGAGCAGTTGTCTCGCATAACCATTTCAGAGGAACATATCAAAGATAAGAATAGTATCACTTCAACTTGTCCAATTTGCAAGGATGATTTTAAATTGGGTGAGGAGGAAGTCTCTCAAATGCATTGCCGACACATCTACCATACCAGTTGCATTTCCACATGGTTGCGATCGAAAAATACCTGTCCACTCTGCCGCAAACAATCCTAAAGGCAGTGATTGTGATCACTGAATATTTTTATCATCGCCTAATATTTTTGAAGTTTACCAAAATTTATTACTACGTTTAAAAAATAATTTATAAATATATTTATGTTGTAAAACAAAGTATTTTTACCAAAATTTATTACTAAGTTAAAAAAATAATTTATTACTCCAAAAGGGTACACCTATTGACAATGGGCACATTTAATATGTTTTTAGTGCTTAATCAGTTTTGTATGGACAAGATTAAATATATATGGAATATTCTTAGTCGTCCCAATAAATCAATGGTTGTGATTTCAACCACTAACTTCCTCACTATTATAAAGACATTCGTTTACATGTTTATTTTTTTACTTTTACTTAATCATATTTGAAATTTACTATGATAGCTAGCTGATTGCCACCTCTAGTGATTTACTGGGCGGGATTTTAATGCCTCGGTTATTTCGGCGTTCACCAGCCACGAGTGACTTGTGGCTGTGCTAGTAAATATATTTATGTTGTAAAACAAAGTATTTTTACCAAAACTTATTACTACTTAAAAAAAATAATTTATAAATATAGTTATGTTGTAAAACAAAGTATTGACTAGCAATAATTATTTGGTTCATACTTATGACCTCTTAAAACCTTTTAAGAAGAAATACATGTTCTTAACCATTAGGCCCACTGATTCACCGTTAACATGCCTTGAGAAATTACAATTAACATATTAATACTAATTAATCAAACAATTAATTATTAAATTTATATAATATATAATAATAATTTATTAATGTAATACATAATGTATTGTATTAATTCATGAATATATATATATAACATAATTGTCTATTAATATATTAATGTAATGTATTACATTAATATAATATATATAATATGAATATATAAATTAAAATATTATTTTACACTAATGTACAATGTAACTTATTAATTGATTGATATATTAATAATGCAATGCAATGCATTAATTAATTTTATATATTAATACATTGTTAAAGTGTTGATATATTAATAATGTAATGCATTAATTAATTTCATATATTAATACATTGTTAAAGTTGCAGAATCGAGGTCAAGAATGTGGTCCATACCCAGATCGATAGAGTGGTTGGAGCCGAGGTTCTAGCAGATCCATTTGTTTAACCAATGAACCGATTTTGTGAGGTTCCTCCATGTTTGTGATGTGGTCCTGTAAAGAGTGTGAGGTGAGCAGAGCTAAGTGGCCACTGAGATGTGTGAAAGATATTTATCTTTTATTACCATGCTCCAGATGTCATTTGTAGTGAGTACTTTCCAGAGAGAGTTTGCAGCTAGAGCATAATTGAAAGTGAAAATATTCCATTTCCCCTCCGCCCTATGTCTTCAGTCTTGCCAGATATTCCCAATTGCAGTGATACATCTTTTAAGGTTCCTTATGATCAGTCCAGAGGAAGTTGTAAGTGAGCTTACGAAGTTTATCCAGGATCGACGGGGGGATGGCTGCCAGTGCCATCCAATAGACCGACTTTCCTTCTAGAGTGGATTTGATCAGAGTGTAGGAACCTCCCATTTAGAGCCATTTGTTGCACCAATGTCCCAATTTATTTGTCACATTGGAGACCAGCCAATCCCAATCTGAATTCTTATAATGATCCACTTTGATGAAGTATCCTAGGTATTGGAAAACTTTTGAGAGATGGATAAATGAATGCAGGAAGATGCCCTTGAGAAAATCCAAGTCTTGTTCCTGCACGTTAGCGTGGTGAAAATTTGATTTTGACTAGTTGATTTGTAGACCTATGGTTGAGTAGAAAGTCTTCAAGAGATTATCAATTTCCTTCCATTCAAGAGGATTGCCACTTGACATTATGAGGACATCGTCAGTAAATAGAAGGTGGAGGATCTTTACCAGCCTCGAGAAATTGATCCAAGTGATCTTGCCTTCAGACTGATTTTTTTTGTGGAGGAGGCTTAAGCCTTCTATGACCAAAATGAAGAGGAGCGGTGAGAGAGGACAACCCTGCCTTAGGCCTCTGCCACTATGTAAAAAAGGAGAAGGTTCACCATTTATCAATATAGAAAATGTTGCACTTATAATGTAGCTCATGATCCATGAGATAGTGGAGTGGCTAAATCCCATTTGGGTGAGAATGATCCTAATGAAATCCCAATCTATACAATCAAAAGTCTTTTTTAGGTCTAGCTTGAGGATAAGAGCATGGGATATTTTATGTTTGATGTTGTG